>QHKN01000050.1:0-536512 GCA_004366955.1 Fusarium humuli | reverse complement strand
GTTCAGTATGCTCAACACCCCCCAACCCTCCCCCAGTAGCCCCTGGCACTTGGTCCATGAGTCCCTAAACTTGTAGAGGAACGGCTCTCCAAATGTCCTGGTACTTCGTCGCTGCTACCGCTACTGCTGCTGCTCTACCTACTCTCTGGAGAACTACCTACACTCCAACGATCTGCACTCCACTAGTCTTCATCTCCAAACACCATTTATACAAAAAGGCCGGGCCGTCTGTGACCCCACAAGGCTCTGTCTCCCTCAACTTCTTCCTCCTGCCCTTGCCCTTGACCTTGGCCTCGATCTCTGGACACCCAGGTCTTCAAAAAGCGGCCGCGGCCAGAAAAGGCTGAATCCTTCCTTACTTCCACTCTTCCTATCTGCCTCGCCAGGTCTTGATGCTTTCTTGAAGCATCTTGGTTACTTCTCATAAATGCACCTGTCTCGGACTGAATCTTGAATTTGCAGTCAGCCATAGCATCAACGATCATCTACCACTTTGCAAACATCCCGTCATACAGCCCCGCCTACAAACCAACAGACTTGGACTGCAATTGTCCGATCCCTCAGACAGATACCCACATGATCATGGTTGAGCAGCAGTATATTGCCCCAGGTCTACCCCAGCCGGCTGGTCTTTCGGGAGCTCCCACCTTGCACGACTCAATTCCTACAACCACAGCTCCTAACTACCACGACCTATCACCCTACGCATCTGTAAGTTATTCTTCTGCATCGAGCGGACAATCTTCTTGCTGCGCTCTACAATATCCGACGATAAGGGCAAAACTCATGCTTTCGCAGATTCCTTCCTCTTTCAGCACAATCCCAAACCAGTACGACCCGAATCTCTTGACTCCTATATCAGTCGTGGACTCTCCTCCATTACACGGGGTGTCCAAGATTGGGTCGCAATACCCTCCTCCCCCAAGTACACCTAACCAGCAGCCTTCCCCTCCAGGAAGCTCAGACATGTACCATCAGCAGTGGGCTGGACATTTCGACGTTAACAACCAGTCACCACAAGCCAGCTCACCCATGACTTCCCAAGCGGCTCAAGTCTCTGGAGAATTCCTCCACACCAACTATGTCCATGACGGAAGACGAACACCAGGACCACCCGAGCCCTATATGGGAGCTTTCGGCGTGTCAAATGGGCCACCAGAACAACAGCCCTTGCCACAACCCTACTATGTCATGCCCCATCATCCAGTCGAGCAACACCAGGAGCATATGATGGTTCGTGATAACCACCAAGTTCCAATGGGTATGCATCAGCGCGAGATACCTGGTACACCACTCCTGGGTGAACCGCACCGGGTTCAATACGGTCGACGCCCAAGTCCTGAAGAATCTAGCCTGCATAACCTTCCTTCAGGCGTCCCACGCTCAATGACAGCATCACCTCGTCGAAGATCTGCTTTCCAAAACACTGGCCGGGTGAAGAAACGCCACTCTAAGCGACCAGGAACGTCCCGAAACGCTGCTTCTGAAGACCCTGTTAGCGAGCACAAGAATTGCTTCGGTCAAGAGGTTCCGCCAGCCCTCAAAAGCACATGCCCCGACGAGGAGCGTTGCATATTCGAATCTCGTTGGCAGCATCGCAATCAAAAGGGCCAGGACATGTGGGAGAGCATACAGGGCGACTTCAAAGCGCGATTTAACAAGGCCCCTGGAAAGGAGATGTTGCAGATGAAGTTCAAGCGAGGTCGAGCCAAATACTACGACTGGATACCAAAGGATGTAAGTTTTCCCAGCCTAAAGGATGCTGGGCATCATACTAACGATACCCAGGTGGATTTACTTCAGGAAGCTTGGTTAAGAGTCGAGAAGAATCGATACCAGCAAATACTCGACACCTTTATCGAAATGGGAGGTTCTCGGAACATGCGCCTAAACGCCTCCGACATCGAGATCAAAGTTACCAATGATCTAAAACTTGAAGAAGGGCTCTACATGGAGTCTTACGGCGACGCCAACATCCGTCGACGCCGCAAGCCGGCGTCAGTCAGAAAGCGCGTTGGCCACGGCATTGATAACGAAATGTCAATCAACGATGAGATGATTAGTATTGGTTCGCACACAACACATGAAGATGAAGTTATCAACCAGGTTCATGGTCTTCCAACTATGAAGATGGAGGAAGATGCCCCAGGAGATCATATGGAGACGCAGATGTGGGATCAGCAAATCAAAATGGAACCTGGAGCGATGCCCCAAAGAAACGACCGCATGCCACATATGATGAGAATGAGTCCAGCATCACAGCCAATGTATGGGGGACGCAGGGGATCATAAAGCCGAAGTCTTTGACGCTTCAGCCTGATCCATGATTTGGGTAACATTATAGACTGCTTCATCTTCCCAACGAAGAGCCCTCCTTCTTTGTATTCCTTTGCTTTTCCCTCGTCATTTTGGACATTGCACATCATATAAGAGGCCGTTTATATACCCCAAGGAACAGTTTTTAGATAGAGCTCTGGAGAAATTTGAGATTTTTTTGCTGTGTGACTGAGGAGTGGCTCGTGCCTCACGATGTCCTTGTGAAAGCCCATAAAGAATTTGCCATGTCTATATTCCCTTGACACGCACAGTTTGAGTATGTGACCATCGTGTTAATCTTCATAGCATCTCATCAAACGTGCTGTTAATTTTGAGTTTCGGACTTTATGGCTTAAGACAGCAGCGGTATCCGAAATGTGGAAAGCCAAATGACAGTAAACGACTTCGCAATGTCAATGCCCACGGCTGGCAACAGTGAGTGGAATGACCTGGGTTGTGTGTGCCATTACCTCAAGAACAAGGGGGGACCACGAAAGACCTGGAAAGAATTCGAAAGGGGGGCAGAGATAACACCCAACTCGTATTGACCAAACTTGTCCTTGCTTGCGGTCCCGACAGTTTGGAAAATTGCGCTTCAAGTAAATTTGATTTTCACTGCAACTTGCATGCGGCTGGGTCAGGTTGACAAGGATAAGGACTCAAGTCGCCAGTGAGAGCCGGGAGGGTGTCGAGACAAGCTTGACGGGGTCGCCCTGAGCATAAACTAGTGGAGTCCAATGGCCCGTCTGTGGAGTCGTGGATGCCCTAGCCGTCAGGGATTCAGGCTTCTAGCCCCCGATGCAGATCACGCCGTTTGACAGTTCGGCAATGCGAGGCTTGTCAGTGATGTGAGGCCTTTTTCAGGCTAAATATTTCCGCGAACCTAGCGCTTCTGACCACACCCACATAGGTGCATCAAAGATACGACAGATCTCGACTGCATCATTCTTAGATAGAAGAGTAGACAAGGCGGGAATTGCTTGAGAGATGGACGACGGTTTGCAGACACTCCGTAGATACTCCATAGACCAGCCCAAACCACTGTGTGCGTGCGGCCCCAGTCCTTTCTGCGAGGAAACACCGTGCCTGAACCAAAACATGCCCTGAAAGCGTGTGAACGAAATGTGCCACTTCCAAAACCATTGTAAGGCATGTGTGCCGCTTCCAGAGCCGACATCAAACACGGAGTTGCCCCCTGTTCATATGGACATGTTAGAACCGTCTGCACAAGTATGTAGATGAGCAAGTCAGTGTATGTATGAATCGCCAACGGCCGAATTTTGCATAGCTCACAAACCTACCCCAAAAGGTTAATCGTGTAAGAAGACGTGGCAGAGGACAAACAACAGCGAAACCACGCGAGTGGCTTGCCTAGGCAACAATCGTAGCTATTGTAGCCCAGCACTAACGATTTCGCAAGAAGTAGTTTCCTCGCACGGTTACCTTCGAAGCACGCCGTCGACATGAAAGCACCATGATTGGATTCTTCGAACCAAAAAGGTTCCTTGCAGTTATCCAGAGCTGTTGTAGATCGTCGATATTCGGCCAGTGCAGCGTCATGGGGCCATGAGAAGCACAAAGGGTTATGTTGTGTATCGCAACCGAAAACGATGCTTCTGAGGAAGAACTCCGGCTGGATGCTGGCAACAGTTCTCATTCAGAACAAGAAGGTGACACGCCTGCACGCTAGGACCTGCCAATTGTCGACCAGCGCCTAGTTGCCTTGCGTTGACAGTAATGAACGGATTCATTCGAGCGGAGGATGGTCAATGGATCCCGAGTGGGGGCTGATCTGATTATTCCAATCTCGAGGCATCCATAGGCTAAGGGTTATTGTTCCTATGTCCGTTGACATCTGATCTAGCCGGGGTCGATACAACGATTAATTCAACAGGCTCAGCGGCCGACTGGACCATACTGTAATGTGGTTAGTTCGAGATCATGAAGAGTGGCGTTTTATTCATGGGCCCGCTTCCGCCTTACCTAGCGGCTAGGGTAGTGACGCACTGGCGCATGAGGTATTCTCATCGTGACCTCCGATCTTGGCACTTCTTTTTTGGGCTTCGCAGATTATGGACATAATCAAACTTATACTCGTAGCCCTGAGATGAGCAACACTAGAAAGATTTCGGTGTAATAGAAACCGAGGGAGAAGAATGGTTGTACATGGATGAGATGGAGAAAGAACGTGATTAAGTGATTTGTGTCCAGGCATCGAATAACGTGCAGATTGCCGATGGAGGGAAGGAACCAGCCGAAACTGGCTGTGTTAGTGATTGCCTCGATTACCAGGTAGCTTCTTACCACTATAACCTTACTATAGTCATATACGGAGGATGATTAACATGAACGACACTCATTTATGACTCGAAATTCGTATTACAACAAAGTCGTTCATAATGAACGTAGCAGTAGAGCGCTATAATATGGTCTTGCCTATTGGCCGCCCCAGCCTAATCTGAGGTCAGGGGTTACACATCAGCCACAGGTGGCTGTATGATGACAAGACACAACTATCATCTAGACTTCGCAACAGCTTTGCCTTCTCAACCTTCAGATCGCGACGCCGAGCGCCCGTCGCGCGCCATACTCAAGGCGTTCCATAAAATTCTCCTCGGGTGTTTAGTCGCCTTTCCTGCCTGTTTTACGCTCCCCGATGAGCCCAGCGATTATCGAGCGCCACTTCCCCTTGGCTAGCACCTTTGAGTCTTGGGCTTCATGAGCGAAGAGACAGGATGTTACTGGTTCTTTTCAAATTGCTAACATGGGCTGTGCTATCATGGACGGCTCAAGCGATGCGGCAAGACCACCTTGGGCGGTTGCGTCGAGAAACCGTGGATATGTTTTATCATGGCTTCGACAACTATATGGAGCATGCGTTCCCTGAGGATGAAGTAGGTCGGACATCGAGTTGTCGGTTGCATAATACTGATTGTCTTCTCAATAGCTTCGACCTCTGACATGCCAACCCCTGACACGAGACCGAGAAAACCCCGCACATATCGGACTGAACGACGCCTTAGGGAACTACTCCCTGACACTCATCGATAGCTTGTCAACACTCGCGATCCTCGCAAGCGGACCCGAAGATGGCTCGGGAACAGGCTCGAATGCTTTGAGCGACTTCCAAGACGGTGTGGCGGACTTCGTACGATACTATGGCGACGGACACCCAGGTATTTCCGGACAAGGCAAACGGGCGATGGGATTTGATCTCGATAGCAAAGTTCAGGTCTTTGAAACCGTCATCCGTGGATTAGGAGGTCTCCTTAGTGCGCACCTCTTTGCCATAGGTGAGCTGCCCATTGCTGGATATACCGTGCAGCCTGCTTGGAGGGTCGAAGCCGATGACCCTCTCGAACTGGCACCTATCGCTTGGCCGAATGGTTTTAAATACGATGGCCAACTTCTAAGACTGGCCCTCGATCTCGGACAAAGGCTTCTTCCAGCTTTCTATACGGATACAGGCATACCATACCCGCGCGTCAACCTCCGACACGGTATCCCTTTCTACACCAGGTCTCCCCTGTTTCGTCAAATGGGCGGCGACAAACCAGAAGAATCTTCGGCGGAAATCACAGAGACGTGTAGTGCCGGAGCTGGAAGCCTCACTCTAGAGTTTACTGTTTTGAGTCGATTGTCAGGAGATGATCGGTTCGAGCAAGCAGCTAAGCGGGCTTTCTGGGCGGTTTGGGGCAGAAGGAGTGAAATTGGACTCGTCGGCAACGGGTTGGATGCGGAAGGCGGACAATGGATTGGTCCACATGCTGGAATCGGCGCAGGGATGGACAGCTTCTTCGAATATGCTTTGAAGAGCCACATCTTGCTGTCAGGACACAGCACGCCGAACAAGACCTCAACCAGCCGGCAGACCAGTACCAAGTGGCTTGATCCCAATACCATACATCCCCCTCTTCCCACCGAATTGCAGACCTCGGAAGCATTCTTGGATGCATGGCATCAAGCGCATGCTTCAGTCAAGCGTTATCTGTATACCGACAGAAGTCATTATCCCTACTATTCCAATATCCATCGGACCACCGGACAACCTTACACCATGTGGATTGACAGTTTGGGGGCCTTTTACCCGGGCTTGTTAGCTATGGCGGGTGAGGTTGACGAAGCTATAGAAGCGAATCTTGTTTATACTGCGCTTTGGACACGATACTCAGCCCTACCCGAGCGGTGGTCAGTTCGTGAAAACAATGTTGACCAGGGGCTCGGCTGGTGGCCAGGTCGTCCTGAGTTTATAGAGTCAACATACTACATATATCGTGCCACGCAGGATCCGTGGTACTTGCACGTTGGCGAAATGGTTCTGAGAGACATCGAGCGCCGATGTCGAACATCCTGCGGTTGGGCCGGCATTCAAGACGTCAGGACAGGTGAGCTGTCCGACCGCATGGAGAGTTTCTTCCTTGGTGAAACGACGAAGTATATGTATCTACTTTTCGACCCCGACCATCCTCTCAACAAGGTCGATGCTGCATTTGTCTTTTCAACAGAGGGCCATCCTCTCATCATTCCTAAACGGATTCGTCCGAAGCCTACGCTACGGCGTTCTTTGACAAAACGCCAAGCAGCCAGCAATAATACTGAGGATCAAAGTTTCACTCGCACATGTCCTGTCCCTACAGTAGCAGGGCTTGCTGGTTCGGCCACAGCTGCTCGTCCTGATTTGTTCAGTGTCGCGTTATTCGTCGATCTTCACAACACCCCTGACGTACACGGCCCGCTCGAGGCGGTAGAAGTTTTCGATAAGAAAAAGGGTCTTGTGACGAAATATCGAGCCACAACCAATTACACGATGTTCCCCTGGACGTTGCCCCCAACTATGCTGCCACAAGATGGTGTATGCACGGCACCCGCTGAGCGCGTGCTAGCTTGGATAGAGTTCCCACCGGGTGACACAGCCAGCTCTCTCGTTTCTCGCTTCGGTACTTCCCTCGTGTGGTACAGTCACAATGGGCCAACAGTGCGCAATCTTGACAACATGCGGCTGCAATTGGAGCGACAAGGCAGTAGAGCAGCAGATGGGTTTTGGAGAATTACGCATGCGGCAGGTCGAGAGCTCGGCAGACACGAGAATGTATTTTTCCATGCAGAGCATGTGAGAAATTATAAGGATGAAGCTTTTACGTGCCTCCGCCGGAAAGATATGGTTGAGATCGACCTTCTTCTCGACGCCCCCGAGAAGTTGAATACCAGTGCACCGGCACCTGCTCCAGGTGTAAATGCATCTGGTGAACTTCTTAACAGTCACGCAGCTCTGCCATCAGAGTCCCTTTTCAAATCACTGCTCCGCGCCGTGAGCTCCGTCTTCGAACCGGCTTATACGGACCTTCCGGAGTCGGAAGGGAACGGGCCCGGCCCCACTACACTCCGATGGTCGGCTTATACGGCGACCGGCCCAGGTGCATTCCCGATGCCACCAATTGTCGACACACCAATGGCCGGCTCGCCAAGCTACAACTCTCGCAGACCTGCTGCCAACTTTCCTTGGCGCACTGTCTTCCTCGGTGGTCAAGCGTGCGATGCTCCACTGCCCGAAGCATCGTCCCGACAACATCAAATCATAGTTCTTCGACGTGGTGGCTGCTCTTTTAGTGAAAAGCTTGAACGCATCCCCAATTTTTCATCGTCCCCGCACGCGTTACAACTTGTCATTGTCGTTGACGAGGACGAGGATGAGGAAGGTGTCGAGGACCTAGTACGTCCCCTTTTGACTGTAGCACAAAAGACACCCAGAGGCATGGAGCGGCTCAACGGCGTGCCGATGGTCCTCATGCGTGGTGGCAAAGGTGACTATGCGCGTTTTGGTGAAGCCAAAGGTGTGGGAATGCGGCGCAAGTACCTGGCAGAGAGTCAGGGGATGCTGATAGAGAACGCCATTGTCTTATAACACGTGAAGAGCGTGATGCATGTCTCGGAGTTTTACTAGTGGTGTCTTAAAATCAATTTTGCATGAGCAGCGCATTTCTTTGGACAAAGTAAAAGAGTTGGACATTGTCAAGCGTTCTTCTCAAGTATATTATCAGGACATTATAGTCAAGACCAGTTCTACTGCTGATTTAGAATCATAGTAACCAAGTTGTTCCTAGATGCAAATAACACCGTCATTGTGTCATTACTAGTTTGAGATCTTTCTTTATATAGCTATATCAAAGTATCCTAGACCCCCCATTCTATATGCGTAAAATTGAAAGACTTTTGCTGTTGTTGAATCGTGAAAAATCCATCCACAAAACGCCAACCAGTATGAACCTCACTCAATAAATAAGTGAAATGCTGTAAAACTAATCCACCACCACCATACCCGTAACTTGAGTTGAAAACAAACAGGGCAAAAAGAGAACTTCGCAAGTCTAATATGATTTCCATACATGCGCTACCACATGTCTCGCAAAGATTTGACTGACGTCGATCTATGGTCCAATACCCATCGCTTTATCGCTGGAAGCGGGAAAAGGGAAGAGGAATCTCGGTATCAACCCATTTAAGCGTCCTCGAGGAGGATCTTAGTAGGAGGAGCACCGAGCTTATCACGGCCGTTGAGGCCAGGGATTTCAAGAATGAACAGGTATCCCATGACCTCACCCTTGAGCTGTTGGACGAGCTCAGCTGCGGCCTTGGCAGAACCGCCTAGTAAATTATGTTAGTCTTGATTCAAAATAAGCTCCATGCGAACAGAGCTACTTACCAGTGGCAATGATATCGTCCACAATCAGGACCTTCTGGCCCTCACGAACAGCGTCCTCCTGCATCTGGAAAAGATCCTTGCCGTACTCCTTGATGTACTCGGCAGTAACACAAGGTCCGGGAAGCTTGCCCTGCTTGCGAACAGCAGCGAAAGGAACGCCGAGGCGAAGCGCAAGACCAGGGCCGAAAAGGAAACCACGGGCGTCGAGGCCAACGATAACGTCGGGCTTGGTAGGGAAAGCCTCGGCAATCTGGAGTTCGAGGGCATCAACAAGGGTGGCATGGGCGGTTGGGTCGGCGAAGAGAGGCATAATATCGACGAAGTTGATTCCCGGGATAGGGAAGTCGGGGAAGCTGCGCAGCGACTTGCGCAGGCTTATCTTTGCACCGGAGAGTTCGGAGGAACCGGCGGCGGCGGAGGAGGGCTGTCGTCCCGAGGCATCTTGAGTGTTGTTTGTCGTTGACGAGTTGGTAGAGTTGAGGGGGTCTTGGGCGCTCATTGTGGAGGGAAGAAGAGAAGAAGAAGGAAGAGAGGGAAGAGGCAGGGTAGAAGAAGGGTGGGAGGGTCGGCAAAGAAGTAAGATGGTAGGTAGGGGAGGAAGGAGAAAAGAGACGAGGGATAAGGTACAGGTCGGGGAAGGAAGGAAGGGTGAGCGGAGGCAGTTACCAGGCACAAGGAGTGATTTTTTTTCCTGGTAGTCGGTGGTCGGTGGTCAAGCCGTTTCGGAAGAAGCAGTCACAATAGTTTTAGTGAGAGAAAGTGGCAGGCGGGAAGGTACAAAGAAGGTACGTGCTCCGTCTGCGTGAGATACTTGGCTGATTTTTGGTACCTGACGGCAGAATAATGATGGGCAGGTACAAGGCAACCTTAGGTTTGATCCGGCTGAGAAGGAACAAGTTACTGTATGTAGCTACTAATTGTACGAGGGGCAGTCGAAAGACGCATTTACTGTGATGAGGCAGGAGGGGTGTAACCCCGGTCGAGCAATAAATAGTGCTCACTGTTTGCTCATTCGGGCATGCGAGACGAGGCAGGCACTCAGGGCTTGGTGGGGGAATGGCATGGTATGGCAAGGCGAGCACGATTGATTTGAGTGATTGGGAGCGAGGGGGAGGGGAAGCCGACAGGGCTTCGATTGTAGGGGTGCAATCCAAGGTGGGGGAGGGGAAAAATTTGTTAACTTTTTTTTTAAACCTCGATACAGAAAATTCCTAACGTTAGCAGTCATGGATTCCATCAAAATTCGGCCGCTGAGTCGGGGAGCAGAGGCCCGTATGGCCCGCTGGTGATCAATGCCCAGCACGCACCATTAAACCCCCCGGCCACCAGTGCCTAAAAGTACTAAGGTAACCTCGAGGTACTGCGGAGGTATCATGATTCGCGCATGCACTAACGTTTACATACTGCTATCTCCCGTCTGTGGTGTTGGTTGTCCATCGTGGTAGCCTGTGATAGAAAGGAGCTCACCGGAATAATGAAGAGTAACGAATCAATCATGGCCAATATCAGTCCAACAGAGAAACAATCTCATCATGGAAAAATAAGCAAAGCCGGCGGTCAAGCGGGCCCGGTGAGGTGATATCAACGATTCATTGTATTAGTCTTTGCATGACTCAATGAACACCAATCATCCGGCTCATGCGTAAAAAAGTAGGCATATCCAAATAAAGAATGCATTTCATACAGGCATACCTCTGACTAGGAACCTTGCCTTGGTAGGCAGCATGTTTCCAGGTAGTCAACTGGTCCATGTTCTCAGCTGGCTGTACCATCATGAAACACTTGTGTCTTGAAAGCCAGTTGCGTGATAATTCGACATGTCAAACGCCATCTTTCCACCACAATCAATGCATGCTCCACGGGATGCATGCATGATTACTGTATCGGAGTGGTCCGAATACAATATTAGATGCTAACCGTTAAATTTACCCTCTGGTGAATCCTCTCATTGGAGAATTACGCTCTGTTATACCCTACTTGTAGAGGTAAATACGAATCGGACTATTTGCAGCAGTGGACCACAGATGTATTATCCAGGCTCGTAACAACCTCAACCAGGTACAGCACCACAATATATTGGTCTTACCGCGCGTCCTCTCGCCATAAAAGTTTCAGGAAAACGTAAGCCAAACAAGTCGAGAAACACGGCCAGTCGCCCGGTGCTACTCTGTACATGTCTAGGATTCACGCTCGTACCATTCAAGTACATGCATTTTCTAGATCGCGGGACCAGCCCCAGTCCCAGCCCGAACGTACTTAACCGCCACACGATGGACCCCGTTAGATGACGGTTGGTCCGTATTGATCCTTGCACAAGCAACATGATACCTATCGCACAGGATCAAGCGTGTTTTATTCTCTCTATTTTATGTAAAGATCAGTGATTGTAACAGCTGTAAAGTCCATCCAACGTTCCATAGACTTCGATGCCTTATCCGAACACATTCGGCTGCGTCGATCCGTTGGCTTTTATCGATCCCTCCATCCCTGAACACTCCAACACCAATACCCAATTAATTGCTTTACCCCAGTATCGGGCCTGCTACCACCCAAGCTCACATTGGCAAGACGCTAGGAGTATTTCCTTCTACAGAAGGGACCAAGATAGACAAGATCTCGGAACTAGATAACGCAGAAAGCCGGATAAGGCTTGAGAGGCAGGCAACAGTGTATGTAGATGTTGCCTGTTAAGGTGGTAGAGATATCTACATAACTCAGAAGAGCACTTGCCAACCATGATCTGAGGTACAAGCGTTAGTACGGAGTACTTATTCTATAATTCAGTTTGCTTTTCTCGATTAAGTTCCCGGCAGGTACTTGGCGCCTAATAAACTTCTTTATCCAATCTAGCGATCCTCTCCACTTTACAGCTGACATGCTATGTATCTACTATTATTAGGCATCGTTCATCACAACTGGCTTCAAGCGATAATGTTGCTGCCCAGCTTAGTTACAGGAAGAGCCCTCAAATAGATTCCCTGTGAGCTGGATTTCAAGCTCAAAAGAGTTGGAATTGCAATCAAGAGGCCATGATCAAAGGCCGAGGTTGTCCAGTAACCTTCCTTTTTAGGCAACTCCCAAGAAGAAAGGAAAGAAGCGGCTAGGTTGTCCTCATTCGGTTCCTTCCTTCTTGTTCTGGCTTGTAAGCTTCCTAAAGCGAGGGGTTTATTTCTATTCTAGCATGTGTCTTTCTGGGAAAGACAATATAATTGCTTCAGTACCTAGGTATGGATAAAGTCCTGCTCAAGGCAGGTGTTTCTTCAAATCAAGTGCCTGCGAAAGGTTTTGTGATTCGACGTGCCTTCCATATAGTGGCCCGACTCAGCAGTCGTCCTTCCTTGCCCGCAGGGTGTCAGAAGAATTGATCGCCGAAAGCATAAGAGACGAAATAATATGGTCACCTTATGCCGGCTTAGGCTAGCATTTAGGCTACTTTATTTCTGTAGCCTTCAACTCTCCCTCTATCTCTTTCCCTTCATTGAAAAGACTTGTCGGTCTTCCATGCTACGTCTCATTATAAATGGAGTCTAACCCCGGCCAACAATTGTTTGACTCATGCTTCAGAAACATCCATCTTCTTACTTCAGTATTTGGTACATTAGATACTACATTACTTGCCTTCGGATTTATGCGACCATGGCCTCCTTTAACTCTCCACTCTTCGCTGAAGTATCGTTGTTCCACTGCGTTGCCGTTGCCCGACCCTGGGCCTGATTGACCTGTGCAGCATGCAGCCCAGCGAGCAACCACCATTTTATAGTGGTGTACACAGAATGCTTGGCTTATCGTTTGACTCTGCCACTTGATAACTTCTCAGGCAGCACAGTTACGATATTGGGTGGGATGTCCCTTCCGTTATGCTGTTTCCCAGCAGCAGATTATTTCGTGCTATTCAGCAAGCAGTCCACTCAGCCCATGATCTTTTTGCGACTGACTTATCTTGCCTGAGTTCATGCTTGCATGAAGGTGGACAATGTAACAACAGCGGGAGTTACTGGTTGCTACCTTGCATGTCGAACCAACTCTTTTCTGTTCGAATGCTAAGATACGGGATTCAAAGTCCCGATTTCAACTTCAAAATCGAATGTCTCACAGCCCCTATCTTGATAACCATCTACAGCGCAGCCCAAACGACTGATTAAACCAGGCAAGCTTGTACTTGCTGGCTTAGTGAGCTGGCTAATACAATATCAAGGTTGCACAGTGTCTATCAAGATAACATATCAATGCCTCCACCACGGCTTACAATGTGCCATGTCCTATCAGCTTCATTGGTATCTCTGTTCAATATTTGCTATTTGTCACTTAATATAGCATTTTCGATTGTGATATTGGGAGACCTCACCGGGTCTCAATCGCCGAGACCACATCTGCAGCCAATATGGATCTGTGCTGATGAGGATGCGGATGCGGATGGGGCATACAACGTACACGATATACAAGCCAGGTACTTTTGGATTCGTGCGTACAAAGGTGTATTTGCATCGATAATTGGATTGAACGGCCAAAAGACAATTGAGATGCTCAGTTCAGCTCTCTGCAGGTCACTATTGCATGTCGGATCATGGCCCTTTCACCAATACCAGCTACGCGCAAACCTCATTAGCGAGCCAGCTAGCCAGTACACCTTCTGCGATCTGTTCCTTCAGCACCGATTCTAGGTTCCTTTCTTGTATGCTATGCAGTTTGCGTCGTGCATCTGCAGCCGTGCCGCTTCTGTATCGAATTCTTTGCTTCTGTATCATGTCCCCTAACCATTTCGGCATATTTTGTCTTGTAAGTGGCAGGCAGCCCCCATGAATGTGGCGCCTTATATATGCCGTGCCCCATGTTTCCCCAGCTCTTGATCCAATGTTTTGCATACTCTCCCCTCCAGAAACCGCTGACCGGCTGCTCATCCACTGCCGCGTCACCCAGCTCTTGGTTTGTTAATAGACCGGCTGTTTGATAAGATTCAATTGTTCACCGCCGTTTGTGGTACATGTTCCACGAAACGAGACTGGCTGAGACTTGCATTAGCCGCAGCTGCGTGGTCGTCTTTGCAGGCCGCTCGGCGCGAGGCTTCGATACAGGCGTCTCCATCTTTCTCGAGAGGCAATGTCGCCATATTCGATCCATGGGTCTAGTCGTACCAGTATGACTTTCGTGCAGAGGCTAGACTAATCGTATAGACGCAGCTCGTCTTCGGCAAACTATCTGAGAATCGACCGATGATAGGGGACCTTTTGAACGGCTGCCTCTATTTCAACTTGGGACTAATGATAATTTGCTCTCTGCGTTCAAAAGGACTGCTCCAGGTTCTAACTCGGAGGCAGTTTTGAGGAACCCGTTCTATCACTTCTAGATGTGATAACCAGTTCAGCTAAAGTACTTACAGCCAAGGAATCATCTGCAATGCATGCATATTGATTCATCCACAATATCCATGACAATATCTGTGTCCCCAAACTTTTGTAATGATAAGCCGACTGACTACACTGTATGATACTGAATTCCATCCGTCTCAATGCTGCAAACTCAAAGTAATTATTAAAACTAACAATCGTTATGCCCGTAGACAGTCGTGGTATCTAATGCTAAACTGAAAACAAAATAAGAACTCTTGGAAAACGTTCTAACGGGTATCTGCCTGTGCCACAAGCACTCCTCCCCAGTCCAAGACAAACCATGCATGCATGCATATGTAGTAACAAGCCGCTCATCTCCTAAGACAATCAAAACCAGAAATGACTTGATAAAGCCAGAGTGGCGAAAAGCAATTTCGTAAAAAGCACAACCTTGTGCCGGTCTCGTAGCTACAGTACGCATCATTGGGCGCACTATCTCGACAGCTGCACCTCTCGGCAACTTTTCTCGGGCCGTTCCGACCCTCACTCCGTGTTAGTGGGCACGAACGAGTACCCCAGGTTGAGAACAGGAGCCAGGGTGTAGCTTTCGCCACTCAATGGAACTGCAGTCGGATAATGGAAAACAACATGTTTTGCAACACATGCAGCATAACTGCCACGCACGTTGGCATCAGCTCCGGCCAAACAGCCAAGTCGAGTTTCCCTTCGAGGCCAACGTCAATTTGAAAACAGAGTCGGATGAGACCCCGCACAACTAGACTGGCCACCAGCTCGCACGCCCACGTCACAGACGAGGCGTAGAAGGTGAGGCCAAAATTGTACTCTTCATCACCCTCGGTGTCGAAGGCAAAATAGGGGTATACGTCCTTGTTGGCGCCGAAATGCAAAACTAGAATGCTTCCAAGGAATGCAACCATGGACACGTTTTCTGCAAGAAAGCGAATGAAGATATTGCGTGTTTGAAGCTTCTGGTATGATCCGAAGCTCTGTGCGTTGAGTCCCAGCAAAGTCAGGGTCTTGTGCATGAACGAGGTCATCATTATAGGCGTAATGACAACAAGGCCTGTTGATGACATGATCTGAAGAGTGATGAACTGTTTCGGTGAACGAAGTCGGGCGTATAGTGCGCGGACGTACATCTGATAAGTCAACATGAAGTATCTTGAGCGATATGTTAATAATTGCAAATCTGACAAGCCAAAGGACTCAAACTCACAGTTTGAAGATCCAACTCAAAGGATAACTTCCAACACGTTCGCCCTCTCGGATGCCAAGAACCCAACCGCTCAAAGCGTCTAGGAGATGCACCGTGGCAACCCAGCCGTAAACGTATACCGCTGTTTCCAAGGTGTTGTGTGGTAAGGTCCGAAGATAGATCTCAGCATACGCCTCTCCGATCACATAAGCCATGAGGCCAATAAAGAGAGCAACGCAGAACCACAAAAAGCGAACAAAGCTTGCTGGTAGCCACCGTCTGCGCATCCTAACGCCTTGCGGTCGCAGCTCGGGTTCAACTTGAGTCACATCGGCCTCAAACAAATCTGCAGTAACATTTCGACGTCTACGGTCCCTACCGTTGATCGTCTCCGGTTCTCCAGTCCACCACGACGTGGTAAAGATTCGCTGGGTTTCTGACAGGGAATGACGGAGCCCGATATGCCGTTCGTTTGTGGTGAGAATGATGAAAGCTATCGTAACGGGCAAAGCCATGATAATGAATGTCCAAGAGATCCAGGCTGTGTTGTGAAGAAGAATATCACGAAGCTCCTCGTTATAGTATATTGGAATAGGCACAGCGATGGATAAGATAGCGATGAGTGACATTGTAAGTGGGAAGCCGAGGGATTGTGGCCACCAATTGAGACTGTAAAGGTTGAACACCTTTGTGATCCAGATAAGAGCCGTGAGGTTGTAAAAGCTGTAATAGACGAAGAGAAAGAACCAGAAGTTGACTTGGACTCGTGCAGCGCCGTGACCAGGTACCTTACGTCCGTCCGGAAGACTGTCTTCGTCTCCATCGTCAAAGTCCTCGTTAGGAATTTTGTATTGGGGAAATGGAATAGCGCACCATGCAACAGCCTGATACCGAGTTAGTTGAATTCAATTCCTTCATGTTAGCGCAACAACATACCAACAAGGCTGGCATCAGCACCAGAAATGCATATCGAGTCCACCACTTATCAACCACCCTCTTCACCGCTGACTGTCTTGGATTGACCCAAATATCCAACACCCACCGTTGCCATGCGCGTTGCCAAATAGTCCGATCATCTTCAAACTCATAGTCGCTATCATCTGTGTCCCCATCGGCATGCGCATCAAAGGCACCGTATCCAAGAATATGCACGCTCCCTCGATTATCAGCGGTATTCGATAAGAGGCCAAGCTGACTGCGCCGACGTGCGACGGCACCAGGGCGAGGAGGAACAGCGCGGAAACGACCTAGGAGAGGGGCCGAGTCGTTGGGACGGACATGCGACTCGGTGCCCTGCGTGAACTGAAAGAAGCTGGGCATGGGATGGAGGAAGGGAGTCGGTGTGATCGAGTCGTGATGTCTGGTTACATCGAGAGGTTTCGAGATTATCTATTGTCGTGTTTCTGTATGAAGTTCGCGGTTGTATCTATCAAGCACTGAAATTGGCGATTTTTACAATGCACAAAATGGAAAGAAAGAAAAGCCCTTGGATTCAAAAGTCGGTATCGTGAGTGGGAAATGTAATGTTTTGTCTAAGTGTCAGGCTAGGTAGGTGCTACTCACGCCTGACAATCCGTGCAGGGGTCCAAGTTCCTATTTCCTGGCATGACGCGCGCCACCCTCTTTGAGTGGGCTTCAGTGGATACATCTGGCAGACAATTGCAGGGTCCTTCTAATGCAAGCAACTTCATGCCCACTAACTGCTAACTGCATCCTCTTTGTGAGACTTTTGATCTTATCAGATCTATCTTTCTCGTGCGTTAAAAACCTAAACTCATCCGATGGCCCGTACGATTACAACAACGGCCATCTGGTATCCAGGAACACAAATTACGTATCATTGTGGAGAACGACGGATAAAATGCACCTGGGTTCAAACATTGCGGTAAATTCAAACAAGCAGTCTGCCTTTGAAGGGTATAAAAAGAATGGCGTAGCTACATTCTCATGTATTATTACAAAATATAAATACTCAGGCGCCATAAAGGCTCAGCGACGCTTGAGTCAACCGCTATTCTAGCCTTGCTCTGAAGTCGTGCTCAAACTCTCTACTAATGATTCCCCGTCTTGCTCATCCTGGTCATCTTGTTCATCTACAAGTACACCTCCAGTAATATCGTCCGAGAAAGCCACTGTCTTTGCTGAAGCATGCTTCGCAGACGGCTCTACCAAACCACCACTCCAGGGCTTGCATTCTTTAACATGCTCACCGCATCGCAGACAGGTCCAACCCTCGCCTTCTTCTCTCTCCAACCGAGTAGCCAAGCATACAAAACAGTATACACACCCACAAGGAATTGTCTCATATGGGTTCGTGATATCTGTCTGTGCTGAACCGATAACACCACTGGATGCTGCAGCCGCCATGACTTCGTTTTCCGAAGTTGCGTTATTTTGGTCCTGATAACAAATCGCGCATGTCCTCTCGGGAAGGAATGCATATTCACCATTCGCCTTGCCCTCCTCCTGTGGTCCCGTCCTGATAATGTCTTTGGTCTTCCGCCAGGTCCTGGTGAGCCAACGTCGCCAGCGCTGGATGCCGATCAGAGGTAGCACAAAAAGCAAAAACTCGGTGAAAGCATGCCAAACAAGCTGACGGTTAAGGTATTCGAATGAAACCTCTCGGCTTACTTGGCTTGTGGGTGGCGCAAGTCTCATCCTTAGAACTCTGTCGAGAAGCGTTCGATACCGTCCGTGCAGTAGGAAAACAAGAAATGAGACACAGGCCGCTGCTGAGTGGACAGTTGACAATGCAGAGGTCAATTTTGAGAGTCGCTTCACTCGGGGGCTCGGCTCGTCGTAGCCATCATCGTGTTCCATAAGCCAATCCTCCCATCTTCTCCAAGCGTAATTTCCAAAGACTGTGATCAGGCCATAAGCAGACTTTTGCGCCTTTGAGGGCGCTTTCAAGATAAGTCCGTCATTCCTGGCGTCGGTATATTTGAGGTTTTGAAGAGCCGCACCGTATGTCGCATCATGATCCCAGACAGTGAGCTTAAAAAGGATGGCCCTTAGTGCCAACATAATTTCAGCCGACCAGTCATCGTGCAGATGTCCTCCACCAAAATACTTTAGGCCTTCAGAAACCTGGTCTTTCAGGATGTCCAACAGCTCTACATCAAGCAATTCGGCGTCGACCTGTCCTACTCGAAATGCAGGGCGCGTGCCCTCCCTTGTGGACACGGTATCCCAAGCAGATCCGATGCGATTTAAGGGGTATGGTAAGCGCTCGAGGTTGGCTCTGGGTCGAGATGATTGTCGCTGTGCAGCGATGCGAGCAGCGGCTTCGGCCTCACGGGTTTGGCGACGCGCAGCGACGCGGCGCTGGGCTTGTGCGAAGCTCGAGTCGGTCATTTGACTTTGTGCATGCGAGGGACCGTCGAGGGTAAGATACTGTATGTCTAACCGATGGGGCTCGATCGGTCGGTTGGCAGTTGGGCTTGGGCGGTTGTTGGTGTGAGCTTCGTTGTATGTTTAAGCAAAAAGGAAGCGCGCCGTACCTCGGCGCATCGTATCGCATCTGGGGTTAGGCGGACCCATGACGACAAGGTCGGGGTCCCATCCCGGGGGGGTCGTCCAACAGAAGCCGAGGTGTTACAGTGCCTGATCGGCTTCTTTACCGTGCCTCAACCCCTTCAAGTAACCTACCTACCTAGGCACATGGCACATGCATAATAACCCAGGGATTTTCCTTTAAACCCGTGTTCTTGGCCTTGTCTTGGCTATTTCATGTGAGTTATCGCTTATTAGTCTTAGCTTGTCTTGTGCTTGAATCACTCCTGCCCCTAAAATTCCCTCCCGTCTTCTTCACTCTTTCCTCCGATTACCCCGGACCCGCTTCAGCCCTCCACCAATAAGCAATCGACTACTTGGGTCTCGATAGTGGCAGGAGCCACTGGGCGAGCAGGTAACGGTGTAAGTCACACAGACAAGCCCAAGGACGTCAAGTGCGGCTCAACTGCCATTGAAAACGCCTTCAACAAGGAAGCTTCTATGGCTTCTGGAACTATCATCAGTCTAGCAATGAGCTAACACAAACTCCTTTCTCAAACCGTCGTGCAATCGTCAACGAACCAACAACCAGGCTCTGGGGAAACGAGCCACCCTTACCAACTATCTCACCTATCAACCCTTGACAAACCCAGATCGTTCAGTACAGTACAGACAGTACGTATCTTAACAACGAGCAGGGGCCTTTTGCCATCTCCGATGGCTTGCATACAACCAGTTGGATGCGCGTATCTATGTCCCGAAACCCGAAACCCTGGGAGCCGGAAGGGTAGCTCCCAACCGCCGGAAGAGATACGTTACTTCACCTACATAACTGCGTCACGCTGATGTCTCTCTCGCTCTCGCTCAGTCGAAAAAGCAATAAAAGGCACCGAAATGTCTTATACTTGCACCCACCCGCTTCCTACGACGCTCTCACGCATCAGAGCCGTTTGTTCATCCGCACTGCACAACCGGCAGCCAGGCACATTCTTCTCTGTGGAGCTCTTTGCAAACAATCACAGCTCGAGCTGGCCCCTATTGAGACAAGATGGCTGTTTGTAGTAACTCTAATAAGTTGCCCAGCCCTGTCTACTGATTAAAGTAGGCGGGAGCGTTTGCAAGGCCCGCTCCGGATGGTTGCTTCAATGGGCTCCGTACTGGGGCTACACATACGCAACGTCTCTTTACGCAGGGACAAGCAATACAGATTCAATCAGGAGTTTGATCAAGATGAATTTATTCCGGTCTTGGGAACCATCTATCCAGTTTCTAGACCAGAGAGATACCAAGACTTCATCAAATTGGTGGCGGACGACTCATACTCATAATTGTCCTCGCGAACAGCAAGGGGGGCATAAGACAGGGCCAACAGCCCTATGCTACTCTCCAAGGATCATCTGCCACTTTACAGAGGTTATGTTAACATGCTCCAATGACAACCCAACATGGATATGTAGCCAGACGTTTTTGTTAGATCTTCCACTTGCCTAGTCCTTGACCGGGAGCCAGATCCACGCCACATACCGACCAGCCAACACCACAGAGTGACAGGTTAACATTGCAGCATTGTTTGAGATTCATATCTAACTCAAGTTCCATTCTTGCAACCATGATACGATTGGGCATTTGCTTTTGTTTGGTCCTGACGATCAGTCCTTATGCACAAACGCTCCTATTGTTGGCCAACGCCTATTCGTGTTAGATTCTTGTTAACACCAGTCGTGCTCCTATATTTAAATTACCCCTTCACCTATATACATCGCCTATATGGCACTGATACTTGACACAGACCCGTGCCGATTGTTGGTTCCAGACAAATAGACCTGATTCGGTACCACACGACACCCTCTATTGAATCTGACCCGCACAACGGTTCCTTCTGTAGACATCTGCCAACAAATAGAGGTATTCCCGGACCTCGAGTTTCCTCCTCGTTATTCCCTCGAAACACTCAGCCTATCTGTTATCAGACAATGGCATGTTCACCACAAGACGACATTTCGGTCAAGACTGAACTCGACTCGGGTCAGAAGCGAAATCGACAGGAGCGTTCAAGTGCTCAACATCGTGCTTCTATCGCTTGCATCCAATGCCGTAGCAAGCACTCCAGGTGTGATGGCTACATGCCCTCCTGTACACGCTGCAAAAGCGACGGGAAAGTATGTCAGTATGCCAAGTCACGGCGAGGAATTCGCGATCCGAAGAAACGCAACATGATCAAAGATGCGGCTTCGGTGACAGACCAAGACGCCAGAACGGAGAGTACACCTTCGCCTAATCCTCCAAGCATCGACAAACCCCTTCGCAGCCCGATGCGTCTCTTGGATCTGTATTATGCCAATTTCCATGTCGCACATTCATGGTTACCACCCAAATCGACTTACGAAGACCTTTTAAGAGAAATACCGATTGGGATGCGATTTCTTGAAGCAACAGTCGACTATATTGGCTCTCAATACTCCAACATGGATAGCACGCCATTATGGGAGCGGGCTTACGGGATGTTCCAAGATCATCTTCCACTATCACATTGGTCTGTGCAAGCACTTCTATCCTTATCCATTGCTGCATTCGGCGAGCAGAACAGCGCTTTTCGCTATCTATTCCGCCAGGCTCGCGAATTTGCACTACAACTTGGCCTTCAGCACAAAGGCTATGCTGATAACCACAATGATATCATAGCGGAATCTTGTCGCCGGACGTACTGGGGTTTATACATTCAGGAGATGTTACTAGACATGAGAGATGCGTCAACTGGTCCACCTCTATACCTGGCAAAATCGAACGGGTGTCCAGAACTTCCTTGTGGGGAGTTGGAGTACCAGAAAGGCGTGAGTATAAAGTAACGACGACGCGTATCGCATCCAATACTAACTCGTATAAAAGTCCCCTGTTCAGAACTCACCTCGCGAACACTCCTCTTGGGGCTATCTCATCGGTCTCATGGACATACACGACCAATATGTAGCACAGTTTCTCAAAATCGATGCACTTGAAGAGACGAACCAACGTATTACTTCATGGAGATTAAGTCTCAGGGATTCGAGGATAGATCGTGTGGATAATGATGGGATGGCGGATATGATACTATATCATGCTGTGAGTGCTTCTTCTAGCCCATGGTTGGCCCGGTTACTTACAACGAACTTTACAGTTGGCTCTTTCTTATGGGTAAGCTAACTGTTGGACATCCCAAACTGTATTCAACCCCAACTGACCTATTTGCAAAGTCTCCAGATTCACTTCAACGACAATAAAGCTCTAGAAATCACTCGTGGACACTCGGAATATAGAGGCCTCTCTCGGAGCAGCGTGGCCACTGAGCCAGGCGTTTCACTGCCTCTTCAAGCGTCGTTGCGCCTGATATCACTCTTCATCCACATCCCGGCAGAGAAGTACTCTCCGTCATGTATCCCCTATCTGCGGATGGTACTGGGGCCGCTTACTACCCCTTTTGATTACAAAAAGAAGGCTGAGTTTTTGCTGGACAACCTTAAAGCGTCTGGCGATTCTTGGTCCAGATCAAAGACGCTGTCAAAGCATCTTGAATATATGCTGATGAGTGCTACGCACGGAACCTCGCACACGGCGCAATTCCCAGCTATGACAACCGTTCCTGATACGCCCTCGGTACCACATACATACGAGCCCTTCTGGGGCATGTCGAACACAGCGGAATATATGGCACCGTGGCTAGAATGTACTGCGCAGTCAGGTATGTCCTGGCCAGGGATGATGCCCCAGGGCTCTGGTGATGGTTCGACATCATCTGCGGTGGCCACAACTTCAGGAGAATCCTTCCAGAGTTTCAATATCGAAGCAGAGGGTAGCGATGGTAGATCAGGAACATTGTCTCCACATGTCAAGACTGAGGGACAATGGACGTAGGACAAGAACATAGAGGGATTTCTTGACTAGAAGGCAGTATAGAAGTTGGCCCGTAATGGTATGGTTAAAAAGCAGAAGTTTGGGGTATGCTATGATCCTTAATGAATTCTTTGGTCTGTTATTAGTTGGTTTTTGCAGTCTTGTTGTATACTCTTTATAGGTGTAATGATCCAACCCTGGTGTAAGCATGATGTATGGTGTATGTTGTGTCAATTGTGTACCTTAGTCATGGAAGGGAGCACTTATCGTACTTCCAGGCTTCATTTATGAGAACCTAATATATCATTATCTAGGTATCTATGATTAAAGCCCAACTTTAGTTAATAACGCAAAGAGTCAGCCTCCCATTGGGTTAATTGTCTGTTTAAGATCGTGACCGTTAATACCCTAGACTGAAAACTGATCACGAGGTCGGTCTTGGTCAGTTTCTCTCTATCTATGGCCCCACTATTGGCCGACGCTAATTAAGGCAGCTTTAGCAAGGGTCTTTTGCCTCTTCCCCACCAAGACCCCCGACAAGACTCGGTCGGTACCTAGTGACCTCACTTGCCTCTCGCCTTAATGTTTGCCGCCGCCGACCTCTCTCTTGCATCATTCATCAGCATTAACTTCATTTTGGCGCCTGTTCACGAATCGTGCACAATCACCTTTTGGCGTGAAACTTTTATTTTGGCCTGTATATGACTCATTGCTCATAAGTCCTACCTTCTGCTGCCTCCACGACACCCGTCAGAGATTCACGCTTCAAAACGCTGGCGCATATAGTCGTTAGAACCTCGACATAAAATACGACAATTCTACCTACCATCATACCTATCTAATGCGACCAGGTGTTGCAATCACATAACATCTGACTTGGGGCGACGTTACAGTGACGCGCACTCCTGTACGACTCAACTGTACTCGAGTGTTGGCGGCGGATAACAATGGTAACTTCGCGCAGGCGTGAGCTTCGACCTGAAGACTCGTGGCGCTTTGTCGAAGGCGAGAACGACAGCTTTGATACGAGTATTCTTCCATCGCTTGACGAATCATCACCACCTACATCTTCTGGAAACTTTCCTTCTCAGCCGTTCTCCCAAGACACCATCGGCTTTGCTTCGCAAGACAGCATTCGTGACTTCGGCGCCGACCCGGACGACGAACAAGTCATCCTACGAGAACCGTTTCGACCAAGTCTTTCTCGCGCCAGTGTTAGCGCAAGCGGAGAACGGGTCTTCAGAACGCCTGATCCGGAGTTCCATATGCCTCGTTTAGATGCCTCAGGCGAGGGAAGTATTGGGAGTGAGCGCACGGTAAGAGGCTTAGGGATAGGATATGGCGGCGACGAGGGCGTAAGAAGGAGGGGGAACCCACAAGGACCGAACTATTCGCGGCAAAAGGGAATGGCGCGCACGAGATACGACGCTGAAGATGATTACTACCGCCGTCAACATCGCGGTGAAGCGCCGCCAACGGTTGGCGGACAACTCGCACAGAGCATTCCCGCAGCTATCTACAACACCCTCGGCTGGTTCCTCAACGTCGTTGGACTTGCCTTTAGCTATGCGCAGAAACCCTTCGCGATTCTGTTATCGATCTACCTCTGCTTTGGCGGCCTTATCATTGCGCAGAATATGGCAACTCGCTCCATCGCTGCATCTCTCTCGCCAATCTGCCGTATCCCAGGCGCATCAATCCTCAACCTTCCGTTTTGTCCATCTCCAGACTCTATTGTGCCACCCGGTAGCGATGGATCACCTGTTGAGTTCGACGATCTTATGAACGTCCAATCCAAGTTCGAGCAGGTCCTCGAAAAAAGCTCCGATGGCGTATCTTTGCCCTTTGAGATGAAACGTTCGGAAACGGCTATCCGAGACCTTCGCAGCCTTGTGCGACACAGTGACCTCCAGGCCCGCGATGAACTTCTTTTTGAGTTTGATGGCTATGTGGATACAGCACGACAAACAGCTGCCGACTTGCAAAAGTTCAATACTCATGTTGGTTCGGCTGTCGACGCCGTCATAAGCATCAATCGCTGGACGTCTCGCTATCTCGATACCTTGGGCCCTGAAGCAGATGATGCGACCTCGCTATCTTCGCCTTCTCCGATCCTCGGCTGGGCATCGTGGCTTTTCCATCCTTTCCAGCCAACCACCGAGCACATCTTCAACGAGCGCGTCCTTCTTGACAAGTACATTGAGCATACAGCTCTGGTTTCAGACCGTATATCGACTTTGATACTCGAAGCGCAAGCCGTTCTACGTTTACTCACGAAAGCAGAGGACCACCTTATGCTTATCTACGACATCAGCTCACGATCTTCTGCCGATGCAGCATCTCGCCGCGAACACATCCTCTGGAACATCTGGACGATTGTCGGCGCAAACTCGAACCAACTGAACAGTATTTCGCGTCAATTGGCTCTCCTACGTCAGGTCGATGCGCAGCGTTCTTCAGCAGTTGCACAGGTCAACGCACTTATTCTTGAGCTAGAGAGCATCCAAGCTGGTCTTGGAGATCTTCGCGATCGAGTGGCTGAGCCCGAGGTTTTACGCAACAGCATTGGCGGGGCTCCTGTCCCTCTCAGTGTCCATATTGAGACCATCGATCGGGGAGTTGAGCGTCTCGAGGACGCAAGAAGCAGGATTCGTGCGGCTGAAAATGATCGTGTGCGAGATGCATTGGCCAGAGGAGGAGTGCGCAACGAGCCGCTACTCGAGGGGCAAGGAAAGTGACGTGGACAAGATTGGACAACAGCTATTCAAGTTTGTATGAAACAAGGGGAGTGATACTCTCATTGCTTGTTGGGTGTTCGAGGCGTACTTAGAATGGTGGTTACAAAGAATGAGCATAACATAACACTTGGCCAAGACAGGTATCGGTTGGCTATTTGAGCAAATGATTTTGATATCAAGAATATACAGGTTTTTGTATCGTTTTCGTTTAGTTTCACTTGGTATATTGATCAACGATTTGTTGATTCCCTATAAGGGCATCTAGCCATCGTCCCAATAACATCGCCTGATCTCATGGTATATATCTTTTCCCATTTTAATGCGCCATTAGAGCCAACGGAGACAGACCACTGTTAGTCCGCCGTTCTACAGCGAAATTCGACACTGATTGTAGTATATACAGTTCTCGTAAACCGAGCCAACGCCTCATTAATGCCTACCCAATGCACCGATAAATCCCAGTAATAATCGTGAAAAACAATTGCCGTCCATGGTATCTGTCCATATCCTTAAAACCTTGTTCATGACACAAAACGCCAAAAAGCCATGCTTGTTCAGTAAATGCAACATGAGATGCCGTCAAACTTTGAAAATACTCCGAGATGGGTTAAAAGTAGCCAGGAAAAACTTTCGAGAGTGCTCGCAGCCCTGTAGATTATGTCAGTTTGTGAATGTTACGTTATATCGAAATGGACTTACACACTGCCCTTTGAGAGTCGGGGTCGTCAAAGGGTGCGTTCTTGGCTGCAATTTCGCGCATACGCTGTCGCGCAAACGAAGAAGGACTTCCACGTCGCGGCGTTGGCTCTGTGCTCAATTCTGAATTCTCTGGCTGGGTCGGGAGCATATTCAAACGCTTGGGTTTGGGTCGTCTTGTTCGTGGGGTCTTGGCTGGTGCAGGCGGTTGTGTGTTTGTATCTGGTTCTCCAGGCTGTGCGGCGATGGTGGTGGAGGGCGTCGGTGCTGTCTCTACCCCTTCTTGCGCTTCCGTTATAGCAGGCTCGGCAGGTCGTCGCATAAACGTGGGAAGTTTCAATGAAACCAAAGGCGCGGAGGAAGGTCTTGAGGGCGATGTAGAGGTCCTGAAGATTCGCTTGCCCCAATCCTTCATCTTGGTGTTGTCGGCTTCCTCGGAGAGGTCTTCAAGATCAACTCTTTGGCGTAGTTTGCTAAGAGCGCGCTCTCGACGGACCATGCCATTGGTGATTCTAGGACTGTAGCCCCTCGGCAACATAGAATGTTTGCACATTGGGCAGAGAGAACTGTTCTTCGACAGGAACTCGTCAATGCACTCCGGATGGAATATGTGACCGCATGATAGCTCTCGGATGATCGTTACTCGGTGTTCGAAATTGGTAAGGCAAATATGACAACTGGGTTGGAAGTTGGTGGCAGCATTGTCGCCAGTTGTTCCGATACCGGATCTCTTGCTTCTGACACTCACGCCAGATCGAACGCTTTGTTGGTCGAATCCTCGAGTGCTTCGATGGCGGCGTGTGGACGAAGGCGTCGGGGGCGGTACTATCGATTCGGGATCGGCGTTATAAGTGAATAGCGGAAAACTATTGATATGGGAAGTGGGCACTGTCAATTGTTTAATACCCATGGCTTCTAGATCAACTTCGCCGGACTCGACTCTCTTTCGTAGCGATATTCGGCGTCGTCTTTGTACCAGGTGCATGGTTATCGATACGAAAGCGAATATAGCCAAAAGAGCACCAATAACAATGAGAAAGAATGCCCATAGCGGGGGGATGTCGGATTCATCCTCCACGGATAGTTCGGTCCAGATACGAACATAATCTCTCGGGTTTGGGCCGTAAATTGTGCTGATATTATCGCCGTAAGGAACATCATCCACACTGCCAGAATAAAGACTCAGTTGGTTCATCATATTCTGACCTTCTTGGCCTGAAATGGCATAAATAGGATATTTGTTGAGGGTCATCCATTGCCCTCCGTCCTCAAGATTCCAAACAGGTGAGTCAGCATCTTGAGGTTGATTCGAAGAATTGTTAGGTTTATAAAAGATGAAAGCGCGAATGGGGTTGAGACGCGCAGAAGCGAGGTAAGCTAAGGTACAGTCGATGCTGAACCAGGGAGCGAGGGCGATAAGGTTGTAATTTTGTGGTGGAAGGTTGTTGCGGCGGGTGACATTTCGAGGGATGAATTGGTACTGCTGTCGGTCGCACTGCTGATCGTTGTCAAGGTCGGGTACGTATAGAAGGCCGTTGATAATGCCGTTGGATGCTTCGGCATTGGTGGTGGTTAGGGTTGTGATGTTAGTGGGAATGCGCTCCTTATATGCTATGTCGGACTGTTTTCATTCGGTAAGCCAAAGCCACATGAACGATAGGGATACCTCCGCGCAATCGATTCGCGAAGGCCCAGTGACGTGGACGTACTGAGAGAGCCGTAAGGTTCCGAATGATTGTAGACGGAACCGTGCTTGCGCCGCTCCATACTGGGTTACTAAACAGGAGGCTAGCGAGGCTGGTCAGCGGTGCTCATGGGTTATAGCAAAAAATGCAGAGTGGTGCCGTCTGGTCGTGAGTTCGTGGTAGACGACGTCGTTGTTCGCTGAGGTGGTGAGAGTGGGGAGGTGAAAGCGGCGTAGTCGCGAATGTCACGCCAGCAACGGTGATGACGACAATGGCCACGAGAATGAACAACGGCGTAACGGCTGGAGATGATAGAATGTAAAGTGAAATACATACACGACATTTCGTATCTCGGTGAGCGCTAGATGAATTCGATGTCAGTTCGTGAATGCCAAGACTGGGGTATGATGCGAGGCTCTTGGCCTCGAACCCGCAGGAGCGGATGAGCAATAGACGCAAGATATTGAGCGAACGGATGACCGTTATACAGTTGGCGCTGAAAAGGAAAGAGAGGAGCCAAGGTGAATCGGTAGAAAGAATAAATATGGAACTTACACATGCTTCTACAACATATTCAATCATGGAATCGTAGGCATGATATGGCGTGCACCAGAGGCGCAAAAAAATCAAGTGAAGGCCAGGGTGAGAGGAGGGCGGACGCGATCCTTCGGGAATGAGGCTGAGAGGATGAGAATCGGTTTGACAGCGGATTGAATATGGAACCGAAACTGAGGTTGGAAATACGAATGAGTGAAAAAGCAGGAGCGAGCGAGTTGGTGTTTCCTGGGGGAGAAAGAGAGAATCAAGCGAGAGTAAGGTGGACTTGGAAACCAGGACGGAGTGTGGAAATGGCCCGGATGCTGAATTGTGGCTGCCGT
Organism: Fusarium humuli; assembly: GCA_004366955.1. NCBI lineage: Eukaryota > Fungi > Ascomycota > Sordariomycetes > Hypocreales > Nectriaceae > Fusarium > Fusarium humuli. Next base: position 507,597 of record QHKN01000050.1, on the reverse strand, counting down.
TTCCGCTGGGGACGAGACTGAGAAAGCAAGAAGTGCTGGTGCAGGTGCAGGAAAGAGGGAGCAGCCCAGTAGTAGCACCTCACAATAGCGTGTGTGGATGAGCGATGAGATGGAACAGGCGGCTGGTGGAGACAGGAGAATGCAGGAGAGGCAATACGAATCCAAAGGGAGAAAGCGCGAGTGCGAGTGAGCGTTTTTGGGGGGTGACGAACTGATTACTCCCAGGGGGTATCAGAAATCAAGACTTGCCGCACTTGTGGTCCAAAAAAACAAATGAACAACGCTCGTTTCCTCAATGCTGACAGCCTGACGAGATTATTTCGGCTCTATTACTCGGAGCAGTCAAGTTTTTTAACGCCCCGAAAGTCTGAGCCGCCCAGTGAAGAGAGAGGGAGGGGCCGGGGGGCCGAACTGAACTGGGAACCTGGATTCCATGGATTCCACGTTCAGCGTTATACTGGGGTCGAGCGTGGAATCGGCGAATGAGGAAGTAGCCTGGACAATCTCGTTGGTGGCGCGTTTCGGCTTAGAGGTGTGAACAATGAATGGGAGTGAGCATAATATGAATATCACTTTTATGCAGGGACTGTCCATTGACGAAATATGAACGAACACCAACAAACAAACACGCTTAACCCAAAATCCTTGCATACATGAAAAGGAAGGAAAAAGTGACGATAACACCGAATATACTCGGACATGGAATTCAAAAGCAGAAAAGGTCTGGACAAGATGCTCCAGGCACACTGAAGCTACGATTCGAGACTTGCCTACACCAAAGGCGCTAGAGTATCGGGGGTCACGATGCGGATGCATACCGACCACCACACGATAGTGCTACAGGCACAGCTAGCTCTGTTTTAAAGTTGCAGGAACGCACAGCAGTAAAAAGTCGAGAGTTGAAGCCATTGCGGCAGGTCGAAATGCCAAGCCGGCAATATCTGGTTGAACCGAACATCTGGGAACTCAAGAGTTGAGGGACACGCTTCTCTGGTATGTAGAATTCCCGAGCAATTCGGATTGACTTTATTGAAGACACACGCCATTGGAGCTCATGATTTGTCACTGAACAGAGGCACGGAGCACGAGTCGGAAATAACATCGGAGCAGACCAGGTCCAGGTAAGTAAACTGAAGCCTTACATTCCAAAGACACTCAACCACTTGAATATCTGGTGCTTCTTTCTTCTTGTTGTTGACTATAAACACAAATAGAAGCTGTCGTATGAAAATGCCGATCCCACAATAGTTCAAGTGTGAGAAACAAAAGTGCTCACTGTACAGTACAGTATAATTCCCAGGCGGTTTGCATTAGCAATAGCTTTCCTTTTGCAAGCAGTTAAGATTGGCCCGTCCACTTCCCCACAAACCAAAAGCTTGTTGGTCAAGACTTGTACATATTAGGACAAATGGCCCGCAAAAGAAGTCCTTTTATATCTCACCGTCAAGGTTAGGGATACTTTGTCGTCCGGACGTTTTGGTGCGTGCAAGCTGAAAGGGGATTGCACCGTTCCTTAACCGTGGTTCTTCCAGCGATGGATGAGAGTCCAAGATAAGGTATTATTTAGACTGTTGAAATAGAGGTACAGTATCTGTAAAAGGTTATCCCCGTCATTAGACCGTTGTTAGATCGTTCTAACAATAAATTGGAGTCGATTGTCGTCGATGAACAGTACAGAGTAGTGATACTGTACCTCTGGGATCTAACCTTCTATCGAGCCCAGCCAAGCTTCTCGATCAAAGCTTGTTGCACTCGACACGTTTTGACCTCTCCACCTAGGTACTGTAGTGTAGCGCCATCGATGACGAGGGATATTTCCTTGACATAATTGCTGTACTGTAACCCAAGTTCATGATTCAGTATGCAGTTGTCTCTTTTGCTGGTTCTGTCGATGATAATCAAAAGAATGTGCCAAATGTTACAGCACATGGTGTCGGTTGTTTCAACCGTGCCGTAGAACCCTTGCGTTTTTTACCCTCTGGACCTGCGGAGACAGGGGCATACGGGGCATGTCTCTGGGCTTTGCTGACTGGCTAAAGGCAAATGCTCACCCGTCACCCGTCCTCTGCCCATCCTTCTGGCACGACGGGTAGGGCAAACGTGCTAATCCACTGGTTCAACGCCAGCCTGTCACCTCTATTCGATAACCTTACTGTGCCGTACATACTTTGTAGTTCAGTAGGGTTATGTGCACTGTACGAGAAGGACTTTTGATTCAAAACACCAAGACAGGCAAGTTGACTGACTATCACTGATTCGAGGGTCCTAGGGCTAGCAAAAAGAAAGGGAGCTATCTCGGCAAACCGGCAAGATTCAATGCTTAGTGAGTTTCGGATGCCAAGATGTTGCAGAACGGTTGTCGAGCTTCCAAGGTTGAGGTTGAATTGTCTGATACTCTAATCGTACCTAATTCATCTGCCGTACCTGTTTTGAATCTGTATGCTACAGCACGACAAGACAAGGTCTTCGAACCACCCGCGGGAGTATCTGTTACAATTCGGCTGCCTTGAATTGCTCCACTGGCTTTCTTCTCAATCTAACCAACCATAGCCAGATTTCTATCCTTCGCACCCCCTGGCCCTGCAGTTCAAGGTAAAAGAATCCTTGTCTTATCGTGCTACGCCACTTGACGTAATCAGAAGCGGGTAAAGCTATCCAGATCCACGAAGCCTGAGGCACGCTATTCTACTAGGAGAGATACTAGCATCATCACAATCAGCTCACTCAAAGATAAGGTAGATCTGAATGTAAGACCATTCATTCTCTCACAACGAAGTAGGATATTTAGACGAAAATCTTTGTCTTTCAAGCGAACCAAAGCGTCATCTGAGTTACACGTGGTACATCTACGAATCGCGTTGAGGATGGATGAGCCTGACGTTATGCCTTACACTCACTGCCTATTTCGGTCTCAGGTGGAGGGGAGGGAGGGGGGATGCTCGCGCAATCAACTTCTTTTGAACATATCCTGCAGATGTACACAGAACATCATTGTAATATCAGAAAGATTGAACGTTGAGCATAAGAGACAAACCATTTTTGATCGCTTTATGCTAGCTTAGCCTAATTCTTAAGTTATTGCTTGTTTCGTTATCATAAGCTTAGAGGACGTCGTTTTCTAATACCCACTCGACACTGTAAAGAAGCGTAGTACTGTATGTATGATATTGGGTCTCATTCATAGATTAAAGATCGACAGCAATCACCATCAGTAGGATTGATTGGCATGAACAGCATAGTGAGCGGTGTAGATCCAGGAAGAAGGCGGGCATGTCTTCAAAGCAAGTAATGCCGGTAACCAGTACTCAGTTGAAACCGCTTGCCTAGCTGAAATACCTTATTGCGATGACTGCACCTTATGGACTTCCCAAGATTCACATGTGTAGTTTGTCGGGCTCAAATAATCGTTACTGTCATTGCTTTTTCTTCAATCAAGACTCAACCCTGTGTAGGTACCTAGTGAATCAAGGCCTTTGGGCCAAAGGTTTTCCAAGCAGAGTGGTCCCAGTTCTTACCAGCGTCGGTCACCACCGTAGCTGTTACCACCACCATACTCATCATTGTCACGGCTACCACGGCTACCACGGCGCTCACGGTTATAGCCTCCCGAGCTCTGTCGAACATAGTCGTCAGCAGAGCCTCCGCCATAACCATTATCGTCCCGGCGGCCGTAGCTATCACCGCCATAACCACCCTCTTCTCGACGCTCATAGCCACTACCACCACCGTAGCCGCTCTGCTCTTGACGGCCATAACTACTCTCTTCTTGACGACCGTAGCCGCCACTGCTACCACCGTAGCCACCACCATAGCTGCTTTGCTCTTGACGACCATAACTGCTCTCTTCTTGACGCCCATAACCACTGCTGCCGCCATAGCTGCTCTCCTCATGACGACGACCACCATAGCCACCATCGTTATCATCACGACGGCGACCGTGGCTCTCCTCGTTCGAGCCATAGTACTCCTGTCGCTCAGTGCGCTGCTCATATCCTCCGGAGTAGGATTGATGAGTCTCGGTTCGCTCCTCGTAACCGTAGCCACCAGTATGGCGACCATCTGAAGAGTCCCGCTGCTCATATCGACGGTACTCCTCATGTTGGCTACCGTCAGGACGCTGAGTCTGAGAGTACTCGGCCTGCCCGTAGCGATTACCGTGATGGCCATACTCAGTTTCAGTCTTAGTGTACGAGCCATCGTCTTCGCGGCGGCTGCTGGATTGTCGCTTAGTCTCATCATCGTTGAAAGCGCCGCCGAGAAGCGAGCTTGCTTGGTTGAGGAAGCCACTAAGACCACCCTCTTCCTTCTCCTCCTTATGGGAAGAAGAGGGCATCTTGTAGCCAGTGTTCTGTTCAACTAGTCCAGAGAGGGCACCAGTAGCACCCTTGAAGATGGCGTCGGCCGCAGCACCAGCAATCTTGTCCTCGAGAGTCTCAGGACCACCGCCGTACAGCTTGCGCATCTTAAGCTTGCCAGCACATCCGTGGCCGTGACCAGTATCGTGGACACCCTCCTTGTGGTTCTCGCCGTTTTGGACACCATCGCGAGTCAGCTTGCGACGGTAATCCTCACGCTGGCCGTCACCCATCTCTCGCCACCACTCCTCGACGCCTGCGAAGAAACGGTGACGACCTTCCTGAGCCTTACGGCTTCCAAGGTCTCGCTGAGCGGGATGGTGCAGAACACCGTTGACGATGTCGTCGAGGAGTCTATCCACATCGGTACTCTCGTCATCGACGGCATCCATGAGCTGGGGAACGACCCATTGGACCATAGAGGCAGCATTTCGACCAGCAATTTCGTTGAGAATCTGCCATTGAGTTAGTTTGTCGTGCATATATATCAGGCTATCAGGCTGGACTTACGTTAGAGAAGTGATCCTTGGAGAGCATGGAGTGAGTGGGGTCGGTAGATCGATCATCGTTGAAAACGATGTGCTGCTCACGCTCGCTGCTCGCGATGATCTCTTCAGAACCGGTCTTGAGCTCATTGCGGATCTGTTGAATGAGAGGAACGATGAAAGGAGCAATGATGGAGAAGATGAAGACAGAGAGCTGCTCCTCCAGCTGCTCGATGATCTTGGGCAGCACGGGGATTCTCTCCATAGCGCCTGAAATGCTCTTCATGATGTCGTCGTGGAATTCAATAGCGGGCATGACTTGCTTAAAGACATTCTGGATGTATTGAGTGAACTCCTCGGGGTCACGAGGAGAGACGCTTGTGTTCTCCATCTGCGCAGCAGCAGCGTTGTTCTGGAGTTCATCAACTCGGTCACTCTGGTGCTTATCGCCAAAGATGCCATCAGGGATCTTATCCAACAGATCGCGAAGCATGCTGGTGTCGGTTTTGGCACCTTGCTGGAGAGTGCCCTCAAGCTCCTCAATCTCGTTCTGGGTCAACTTGTCGGAAACTGAGATGGTTAGCGTTACTACTTTCCTATCCATAAATTCATATTACTAACCTTCACCAGTGACGGAGTGCAGGAAGTCAACACCACCGAAAGTACCTGTGACAACGGGGTAGACTGGTCCACGAGCACCCTCGATCTCCATTTCGGTATCACGGCCGACATGAGCGAAAGTATCGCGTTCACCCAGCTCAATGAGGGCAAGCTCGCAGTAGTTGCTGTGGGCAAAGAAATCTAATTTGCAGTCATGTTAGCCTTTGCCTAGGTAGTTGGAACAGCTTGGTCTACTTACCCTCCAGACAATGCAATCCAGTTCCCATAAGGCGAAGAGCCTCGTACTTGTCCGCCTTTCGTCGAGAGTCCTTGTATCGACGAGCAAGCTCGATGGTACCAGTAAAGAGTTTCTTGATGTGCTTGGCGGAAGTCATGCAGCGTGCACGTTCGTTCGCAATGTAGTTCTTCATGCCTGTCTCGGGATCGACAGACAGCTCTCGTTCTTCGTCGATTGGGCCTCGAAGGCGCTCATCGTACTGACGAGCATCAACATTCTCGGCGTAATCCTTGGGGTTGTCGATGTGGTCCTCGGGACGGTAGCAGCCCAGTCGTTCGGCAGTGACCTCGAACTCGCCGGAGCCATAGCCGAAGGTCATGAAGCCGAGGACGCAGAGCAGAAGGCGAATGGCCTCAGCAGAAACAGACTTGACAGTACCGACATCGATAGCTTGGGAATAATCTCGAAGCCAGTTTCCGAAGTAGACACGAGAGACGTTGATTTTGTTGAACTTCTTGCCGTTGAGGGCCTGAGCCTGGGTAAGGATCAGGAGTGCATCTGTGATATCACCGTGACGCCCTGTAAGTGAAGTCAGTCAGCCGTTGATGCTCCTGGTGCTGTGCATGTGAAATACTTACAGTTTTGGCCTTCAACCTTGGAGATTGAGGCAATGTTACCAGCTCCGAAAGCAAAAGCCGGCGAGGCCAGAGCAACGAGGATAACAAGCCCCACCAGGAGGCTGTGAGATCTGAGAGTGAACATTATGGTGGTTCACTGCTGGGAGTGTCCCAGATAGCAGATTGCTGTTGTGTTACAAAGACTGCAAAAGCAAGAACCCCTTCTGAGCTAGCAGAAAGGCGCACAGTATGTTGAATGAGTTTGCAGAAAGGAAGAGGAAGAACTTCAGGGGAAAACGATATTGAAGTAGGAAAAGAAGAAGAAAACAGGGAGTCGGTGGAGGATGGTGAAGGTGGAGGGGACCTCACTAACTGAGGGGCAGCCGTCGATTGGAGCTCAGCTAGTGACGCAGCTTCAGCTCCCGACCATGGACTGTCCTCCAGTGACAAACAGATGGCCCGATCTAAGGAAACCAGCCGAAACACTGGAGCTCACATCATTTGTCCAGACCATCTTCAGGATACCAACTGCTACCTCAAGCAAGACAGACCAAGCCACTTCACCTCTTACAGCGCTAACAGCGCAGAAGGGGGTCCGGCTGCCTCCTAAGCTGACTCAATCTTGAGATCCGATAGCAGCTACTGTAAAAGTTCCTAACGAAATCCAGTTTTCCCGGGCGATCAACCGGCAGTCAAGAAATGGTCTGGTCTGCTACTGTGCATCGTGCCAAGCATGATTTCATAATTTCATGCGCAAGCTTTCAGGGCCCGCAACGTTAGAGAATCAATGGATCGAGGGGCAAAGCGAGCTGGGGGGAGCTTTTGCAAGCTGCGACAGGGGTCCAGTACACGCATTTTTGGTATGTTGATGGTGCGGGAACAAGTACCTCACCCCTCCATGATGGCAATAACAAGGGTCTGTAACGCGAGTAGATGGGGCTATTGGCTGACGTCGAATGAAGCTTAAGAAGAAACGCGTGGTTGCCGGAAGTATGAAGTTGGTCACTGATCAGACATTAGCTATTGCAAAGCTAGGAACAAGAACCAGAACCTCACAGGCTCTATGAGAACATACCTCATGAGTCCCTGAATGTTGTCACACAGTTTTAACTGGAATCCCAGTATCAGCCTCAACGTGGTGATCCAGGCGCAAATGCATCCTCTTATCGGCTCTTCTTGCTACTGTACTGAGGGGTTGCGCTACCCCTCCATCGCGTCTGACTTTAAAACGATGCGACAAGAGAGAACTTCAAAGTCTCCAAACAATGAATGATAGGTACATCAACAGTACTTTTGGACGGGAATATTGACGATATGCACTTTCCATCAAACTTGAAATGACAAGTTTGTGAAGAACACTTGGACGGGCGTCGCGGTATTTTAATGCAGTATTGTATGTACCTAGATGCGGCGCGTTAAAAACGGTCCAGCTTGAAGTTCCATAGGTGGTAGAGAAACATACTAGGTAGCATAGCGGGATAACACAATTATAGCACGATGCTATCCGAGACGCGGCTGACGGATTGACAGTCAGGCCAGTCAGGGACTGAACGATCACAGAAACACAGTATTGGGATCAAGACGCGTTTGCCTCTTTATAAGACTCGAGAACATCCAATCGGTGGGGTCAAGGTTCTCAACGAAAGGCTACGCGGCGTCAAATAACAGACAGAAGGTCATCAAGGTGCTCTCATAATGCTTGAGCCGGCGAGTGTGTCTATTCTGGTCTTTGGAGAATGAAGACACTACGCTCATACTTGTCTTGCTTGGAACATATATTCTTACCCTGCCATCATACTCTGGCAAAGGCTACCCACGCTGCTGATGATGCAAATTCGCCAGTTCTCTCTTAAGGAGTTGCTGCCAGGTCAGAAATGGTTCATGATATAGGTAGCTTTGTCGAACATGGCAGTTTCTTATGATGCTACAACAGCTATTAAGGAATGCTTTCAGTAGTGGTATTAGGCCTTCAACAACTGTGCTGTACTCTAAGGGTCACCGTTGCGAGAAGAAAGGCAAAGAGCCTCTAGTTGGGCGTTCGCGACAGCAGGCTGCTCAGATGCGCTGAAACTAGGTACCCGTGGATACTAATCGAATTAATATCACAGCACTTAATTAATGTCTGATAAAGTGTGAAATGGAAACGAGCGCAGGGGCAAATGCGCCACATGCTGGATCCTATCGTAGAACAAAGCAGTCTCGCGCCAACAACCTGAATAACTGAACTGGACAGGAGGTTGCTCGTAGCTCGATCAGGCATCATCAGGGTTCGGCTCTGCTGGAGAGTTGCGGAGTTTTCGTCGCACAGCGGCACGCTGGGGGGACGCCAAGTGCCTGAAAAGAGCCTCGAACCTTGAGCGCCAGTAGTGGTCATCATTCCATGTGTGCCCCCTGGCTCATCGTGCTGAAATGTACAGGCTAACAGGTCAAGGGTGAAGGTGCTGGAATGACCCCGCCTGATCAGTTTCCAGCAACCTCAGCAGGTGAAGGCGCTCGCGGATTGGGCTTTGAGGCGGTGAGTGGAGGGCAGCACACTCCTCAGGGTGTGACAGTGACACATCGTTCCGGCATGCCCTGAGAGGCGTCATGTAAAGCGCTAGGACGATCGCTGAATGAGTATTTTGCTGGTATCACTGGAATATCATAGCTTTGGCGATTGTGATCGCGAGGGGCCTCGAAGGCGCTGTAAGTCCATTTTGGCAACGAATTTGTGATGCACGTACAACCAACGTTGCTACCATCATAATGAGCACACATATAGAGTAGAGGAGATAGCGAAGTAATCCTCGATGCTGATGCCCAAAGATGAAAAATATTAGACGAGTACAGACGCGATACATTTAACGTTGAGAATTCCGCACTTGCAGCAGTAGCACCCAAGAGGCTGCACGACTGAGCGGGCGGAAGACTTGTTCCCTCGCTGGGAATGGGTGATTGACCAGTCAGCGATCCTCGCTCGAAGGTTCATTTGGCCCTTTATGTTTGCGCGTCTTCGCTTGGGTGTGTTGTGTTTGGGATTTGTGAGTGTCAAGGTTTGACTGATAGACGCGAAGAGATTCCCGTCCAGACTCATAAAAGTCAGGCGTGAATCGCATTGGGTTGCTCTTGCCTCTTCACTGGGTATCAATTTTTGACACTGCGCTGTGCTGTTTGTGCAGCAGGTAATTCAAGGAAAGTGCACTGGGAGGTAGTTGCCGTCTACGGGTTACTTACAGAAAATGGAAGCTGGAGGTTTGGGCAGGTAGAGCCTGGCGTTGGAGTATTTACGGGACGTTCATTGTGCGAGCCTTGGATGTTACTTTGAGCCTGCGACAGTCCGCTAAGCCCAAGAATTCGGTGGGTTCCGTAAGAGCGGCCAGGTCGGTTGCCGCGGGACAAAGGGTCACAGAAGGTGCTGTTGTAAAGGACTGACTGAGAGGGAACCTGGAACTGGACGGGCGGGCTTCCTGTGCAGCTTTCCTCAGGCCCCATTTTCAAGCCCCCGCCTGAGTGGTGAAATTTTTTAATTGTGCTCTGGTGGCCTAGGCGGGCGACTCGGGGGGCCACTCGAGCGGGTGTGTTACAGCCAATCAATCGGCGCTCGACCACTAAAAACACGCGCCTGCTGCAGCTCTTCCCTTTTTATTTTCCCTTATTTAATTTTTTTCGAAGTGATTTTTTTTTCTTAGGCGCTACCTATTTTTCTGACGCCCCCGCCTTAGCGAGCAGTTACTGATTGCGCGTGGCACCTGGCCCCTACATATTCAGCGCACCGCCCACCCCGCGCCCGTTCTGACTTTCCCCCCGTTCTTCAGTACTCTCAGCACTCTCGTCTTCCAGCACTTCTCAGTAAATCGCTGCATCCTTATTCCCATCAACGCGCCAAAGCCGCCTGAATTTGCCCGCCTTGATACTTCGTACAGCAAAACACTGCGTCGCGTCCACTACAGACTAATCGCGTTTTTTGAACCGTCTGTCTGCCCGCCACAAATCGTCTCTGTATAGCTTCGGGTGAAGTCTATACCAGCAGTTCTATCGCATTACTACCCAACTTCAAATACCTTCACACAAATCAAAATGGCTCGCCCCAAGAAGACAGCTGTTGAGAAGCAGCAGCCTGCTCCTGTCCCTATGCCTCCTCAGCACATTCAGCAATACCCTCAACACCCCCAGCCTATTGCTGCCGTCCCTCAAGCGATGGCCGTTCCCATGCCCGCTGCTATCGCAGCTCCCCCTCAGGCTGTGATGCCTCAGCGCGTCGTTGATAACGACAGCTTCCTTCGCGTTCGCGATTCGGTAAGTCTTTTAACTTTCATCTGGTTCTCTGAGATTCTGCCACCCACTTTACTTGGACAACAACGCGCTCAAGTCCTGTCAACTCGACTCGAGGTGTCCTCGGGCTTAGACAAGGCGAAGGCGCGTTGTCAGAAAGCTTGTCGCAACTCGAGTCTTTGCAAGTTCACAGTAGCTCTACCCCACAATGCCTTTGTACCCACTGTAGCTCCCCACCGACTCACTTACACCCGACCCTGCGCCGCATGACAAGCTATGTCTAAGATATTTGAGAACAAATTGTAACCTCGTCCAGGCTGTTGGTCGCTTGACTACCATTCTTGAGCTCTTGCGCTCTTTCACTGCCGACTATGTTCGCCAGACCAACCTTCTCCTAGGCGAGCCTACTGCTGAGGGCTCCCAAGACAACCTTCTCGCCAATTTTGAGCAAGCTGCTCAGCAGCTTATTAGCATCCAGCCTGCTGAGCTGGCACCTCCTGTTGAGGAGAAGAAGGAACGCAAGAAGCGAACCATTGACCCTAACGCTCCCAAGCGCCCCTTGACTCCTTACTTCCTGTACATGCAACACGCGCGTTCCATCATTGCCAACGACCTAGGCACTGAAGCACCCAAGGGTGCCGTCCAGGAGGAGGGCCAGCGACGATGGGCACACATGGGACCCCATGAGAAGCAGGGCTGGAATAATGCTTACCAGTACAACCTCCGTCTCTACAACGCCCGTGTTCATTCTTACAAGAACGGCAACCCTCTTGCCAAGGGCATGACTGATGAGGAGGCACTCAAGTATGCCGAGGATTTCCAGATCCCCATGCCTGAGCTCAAGGATGTCACCCAGACTGAAGCGCCTGCCAACGACCAGGATGCCCTCGCTGAGCAGCTCCAGGCTGTGGCTGCTGCCCCTGCTGCTGAAGAGCCTGAGGAGGCCGAGACCCCTGCCAAGACCCCCAAGAAGGCCGCCGGTGGTCGCAAGCGCAAGGTCGCTACTCCTGCTGCTGCTGCTGAAGAGAAGCCTGCCCCTGCTAGCCCTGATAAGAAGCGTAGACGATCTACCAAGGCAGCAGCCGCCGCCGAGCCTCAGGAGGAGCCCAAGAAGTCGGGTCGCAAGAAGACTAAGAGCTCTTAATTACCCTTCGTCTGTTTTCTCTTTCTCACTTGGCATTGGTTTATCTTGGCTTTCGGCAGCTCTCCGTTAAGCTCCTGCCACAGAATCACTGCTGGCAAGATGCAAGATACCTAAGGAGACTGTCATATACATACATAGGGTGGCTTGTCGGAGTTAGAGGAGTTGTCTATATTGCTTACCCATATTTCACATGGGTTATTGTTACCTTGGGAGGGTAAAATCTGGGTTCTCAACGAAACGGCTGGGAAGAGTGAGATTCACTGGATTGTGTACGATGCGATGCCTATGTTGTTTTGAAGCGCACAAAGACGCCGCAATGATAGCATGAATAAAGCAAACTCATTGAAGCAATGTTCAAAGTAATCATGCTGATATTATACGTGACTTGGTTTCTGGATGTCTAACGGCCTATATTCAGGTGCAGAAGAACCAGGCCGGTTTCTGGGATGGAGTCGTTCAGGCTGCGTGATTGAGTAAGGAAATTATTTATGCCATTGTAGATTTGGTTTGGCAAGACTATAATTGAGTAGATATCTGTTGTCACGCGTAAGAAGCAGCTGTTCAACAACTGCATCAACCAGATGGCTATCTCACAGTACCTTATACCAACGCTAGGTAGTATAAGTCCTTCCATTGCGACTGCAGTTGGCGACAACGCAATTGTGGCCTGTTTTACTATTTGAAGCTACATATTCTTTCAAGGGCTATCCATGAGGTATCTGCTGAGAGTAACTTAAACCGGAAGTTCCGCAGCAGCTTTCCAGAAGCTAATTGTTTCAATACCTACTCGCGTCTTTAGTGGTGTTGCTGGAAAGGTCAACGGATTTCGAGACATCATTTCCACAATCAGTTATCGGTGTGCATGTAACCGTGCTCCCACTCTTATCGGGACGTGCCCCTAGAAGATCGCCAGCTCCCGCAGTGGGACACAAAAAGTCTGGAGCCCCGGGTCAGGTCAGCTTGAGGCTAAATGCGAGAAACGTGCAAGAGTGACAGTCAACCTCTATCAAAGCGCCTCTGCTACGTCATGCCCTTTGCATCTGCAGCTTCAATCGTCTTCACCTGCCCCAGCGCTTAAACGTCAAGCCTTTCTCTACCCGCTCTGTGAGACAATCTCCTTCAAGAGTGCTCTCTCGCATTTCAGTCCTCTGAATCCTTGGGACGTTATTCTACAACCAGTCGCCCTTGACAAGTCGAGTCGCTCGTCTTCCTATAGGCGCATCTTGCCCATCTAACGTTGTGGCTTGCGAGAAACGAATTCTCTAGACCACTGTCAATCTTCTCTGAAAAGATTATTAAACTTCGACTACTCCCGAAAGAGACATCTTTCAAAACCACTTCATCATAATGGCTTCTTTCATTCGTTGGTAGGTCTATTCAAGCCAATTTCACATTCAAGCATACATCATGATAGTGTCCGTGCTGATCTATATCCAGGTACAACGCCAGGTTGGCTGCGCGCCCACTGCTTACTCAGAGTGTAACCACTGCATTCCTTTTTGCTACAGGTGATGTTACAGCTCAGCAGCTCGTCGAGAAGAAGGGTGTTCAGAAGCATGACATGGTTCGAACAGGCCGTATGGCGCTCTACGGTGGCTGTGAGTATCCCTGGGTTCCCTTGATCAGCTACTCGACGGATATTGACTCTTGACAGTTGTTTTCGGTCCTGTCGCTACTACTTGGTTTTCCTTCCTTGCTCGAAGGGTCAACGTGCCGAACAAGAAGGCCGAGGTCCTCACCCGTGTCGCTTGCGACCAGCTTGGCTTTGCGCCTGTCATGATCGGTGTCTTTCTTGGCAGCATGGCCACCATGGAAGGCAAGAGTGCGAAGGAGCGCATCGACAAGACGTGGTGGCCTGCTTTGAAGGCAAACTGGATGCTCTGGCCTGCTGTCCAGGTCATCAACTTCTCGCTCATTCCTTTGCAGTATCGTCTTTTCTTTGCCAACATCATCGCGATTGGCTGGAACTCATACTTGAGCTGGGTCAACTCCCAATAAACAACAACCTATTGCTCAAAGAATCGCCAAACCGCTCGTCCTTCTATAGACATAGACGCATTGTCTTTATACACGTATCAGGCTGATGTTCTGCTTTCACATGAGTTGACTGGGTTTATTTTCACAGGGTTTGGGGTATAAACGGCGCAGAAGGAATGAAGCCATGCGGTCTATTCAAAGGGTTTGACCGCGTTTCGATAGATGCTATACCCATGTATAATAAGCCATCAAAAAGCACATGACTTCTCACTCTAATGGATACTTGATGGGTCTCATGCGGCTTATCTTAAGCACGCGATGTTCTGCCAAGACTCATGACACAGCGGCAATCGATGTCCGGGTTGTCCTGGATCGGCTATCAGTCGAGATCGGTGCCCGGGGCAGTGGCCCATGATAACCGCCGTGGGCTTGCGTTTCCCGCCATTTTGAGTCACTCCCAGGTTCTCACTGCCCTGCTGTAAGTGCGGAGAAAGCCCCGTGATGAAACCAGCTGCAGTGGTTGGGGTACGGTCCGTGGTTAGAGCTGGGCGCTTGGGTGCGACGTGGGCAGACAGAAATAGCACAGGTCAATCGTAAGACCGTTCAAGAAGATAAACTCAATTAAAAAGGCATTACGAATACAATTCCAAGAACATAAGTCATGCAAGTGATTAGATAGTAAGATAGGTATGGAATAGAGGTGAATAAAGACAAACGAGATTCAGAATCATATATGGAAATAGAACATCATGCTCATGGTCTGATGTCTTTTATGTCACTAGCTCCGAGTTGCCGTTATCGCTGCCTTAGGCCACAAATAGTTAGCGTCTGAAACCCTGTTCATCGCAGCGCAGCCTTTTCCCAGGCGGCCAAATCCGGGTTTGAAGATACAACCGAACAACATCAGGAACTCGTCCTGACCTCTAAAACCGCCCCTCTCCTCACTTCCCAGACTCTGCGGTTCCTCCGCACCTGGTAACTCATCATGTTGCCTTCATCGGTGCGCCGTATCGTCGCCTCAGCCGCCTCCTCTACCCCCCAGACCGGCGTCGTGTCTTCCATCGCTTCAGCCACTGTAAAGACCACTCCTATCTTTATTCAAAATCAGCAGCGACGATATTCCTCCTCGAAACCCTCCAAATCCGATAATGGCTCCAACGAGATCTCAGCCGGTCAGTCGGTTCCCGCCACCACAACGCCCAAGTCTGGCAGCGAGAAGCGAAAGCGCAAGAGCAACAAGGATGCCTCCGATCGAGCGGCTTCTATGAAGAAGCTACCCAGTGTTCCCAACACGCATCACATGTCACAAGAAGGTAGGAATCCAGGATGCTCTAATGGAATATATAGCACGATTGCTAACAGGCTCAGCTCTTGGTCTATCAAGTTTCTTCTCGCTACACAGACCTATCTCTGTTACTCAAACCATGCCCCGAGCTGTGTCCGATGAGCACTTTGCCTCCATCTTCGCCGCACGAACCAGGAACAACAAGATGGCCGATACCGAATCGACTCTCTCCAGCACTATCGAGCAACTGGAGGGTCCTATGGCTCAGATGACCATTGGTGGGCAAGAGGGACAGGAAGTTATGCACAAGGTTGATATCAAGAACCCCGACGGTACCGAGTCGAGCATGTACCTCCAGATCGATACTATGTCCGGCGAATTCCTACCTTTCCGACCCCCTCCTCTGCCTCAAGTCCAGGCTGTTGGCGAGTCAGAAAGTGCTATTGCGGAAGCCGAGGCTGTGGAGGATGTTCCCCAACACCGCGTCTACAAGGCCCTCTTCACAATTGAGGAGTCTACCGACCCCGATGGTCAGATTCGTATCATGGCCCATAGCCCCCGAATCATGCAGGATCAACCGCGAAGCTTTCTTGAGCGCCTAGCCCTTCGTCAACTCAAGTTCGACGAGGCCCAGGGTCGTCGTGATATGCATGCCATCAGCGTGAAGCGACAAAGAAAGCTCAAGATGAAGAAGAAGAAGTACAAGAAGTTGATGAAGAGGACGCGAGTCCTGCGCCGCAAGTTGGATCGAACTTAGACATGTGTACATATTCCCCCAAACCGTTCGAGTCCTGTTTCTGATTTTCTCACTATCTCGCATATGGGGCATTCGGACATTTTTCATTCGTGGTGTCTGGGCATGATGGGTGATGATTTCTCTACAAGTTTGGATGGATGCATTGCGATCCGAGACTTTTCATATTTACATAGACTCGCGCACAACAATCATCATTCTAAATCAGTCGAGATATTTTTCACTGTGACATCGGCCCAGACATACGAATCATGTATCATTATCTGTACAATTCACTCATTGATCCTCACTTATGACTACTTACATATGACTCTTATCTGCGAAACTGGTGCTTTCTTAGAAGTCTGTTTGCCTTTAGGAGAATAATGGCACGTTTATGAATTGAGTCACGAACATGATGCATTTAGCATTTAACGTTTAATGCCTATCAATGGCTCAATCATTTTTTATATCTAAGTTTTAGTTTCAACGACGCCACACTCCAAGGCGCCTTTCAATGACTACCTACCTATCTCAACAACCTAAGCATAACTATATAATCAGCTCCATGTCACAGATTTTGACAAGCCCGGCTTGTTGTTACACCATAGGAAACCCACAGTGAAGAGTTGGGATACGAAATCAAAGACCAACTACACCGAGCGTCACCTTATTCGGACTACAGAGTTCTCGGTGAGGTCGGAAGCTAAATCCGTCAGAGCCCCACTTCGACTTTGTCTCACCGACGCTTGACCGCCCGGCAGAAATTCATCAACCGCCAAAATTTTGGATTTTTTGAGCCAGGTCCCACTTGAAGACGAGATCGCATTTGCGCCCAGGTGTTTTCAGAGCAATTGGTCGTAGAAAAATCTGAAATAATGCAGCGCAAAGCGGTGTATGTACCTCCTTTGGACTCTCAAGCTTTCTTCAACAAGCTAACAATATCATAGGGACTCGCGCATTCCAGCGCTCATTCAAAATGGGTTGCAAGAGAAGAAGAGAAGCTTCTTCGTCGTCGTCGGAGACAGATCCAAAGATGTGATCGTGCGCCTGCACTATATCATGTCCCAGTTCGATATCAAGCAGAACAAGTCTGTCTTGTGGGCTTACAAGAACAAGCTGTTGGGCTTCACCAGGTAAGCAGCTCTTTACATCCTGTCGCTCGTTGCGACGCAGCTAACGGAAGGTTTTCAGTCACCGAAAGAAGCGCGAGCAAAAGATCAAGAAGGAGATCAAGCGAGGAATCCGAGAAGCCAACACCGAGGACCCCTTCGAGCTGTTTGTGTCGCTGCACAACATCCGATATACCTACTACAAGGAAACCGACAAGATTCTCGGTCAGACCTTCGGCATGTGTATCCTGCAGGACTTCGAGGCCATCACACCCAACATCCTTGCGCGAACGATCGAGACCGTCGAAGGTGGTGGATTGGTTGTCTTGCTGTTGAAGGGCATGAACAGTTTGAAGCAGCTCTACAGTCTGTCTATGGATGTCCACTCACGATACAGAACCGAAGCTCACGATGATGTGGTGGCTCGTTTCAACGAGCGATTCATTTTGTCTCTGGGTAGCTGCGACTCCTGTTTGGTTATCGACGATGAAATGAACGTGCTTCCCATTTCTGGTGGCAAGGGTGTGAAAAAGCTGCCTCCTCCCGACCTCGATAATGCCAAAACAGAATCCCAAATTGAGCTCGAAGCTATGAAGGAGCAGAACGAGGGCCGACAACCCGTTGGTCCCCTCATTTCTCTCGCCAAGACTGTTGATCAGGCCAAGGCTCTTGTTACATTCACAGACGCCATCGCGGAGAAAACCCTGCGAAGCACAGTTACTCTCACTGCTGCGCGTGGTCGTGGAAAGTCTGCGGCCCTTGGTGTTGCTGTCGCAGCAGCTGTTGCATACGGATACAGCAACATTTTCATCACTTCGCCTTCCCCCGAAAACTTGAAGACTCTTTTCGAGTTCGTCTTCAAGGGTTTTGATGAGCTGGGTTATGCTGATCATGCCGATTACTCGATTATCCAGAGCACCAACCCCGACTTTAACAAGGCTATTGTCCGAGTCAACATTCACCGACAGCACCGACAAACTATCCAGTACATTCGACCCCAGGATGCTCATGTTCTCGGACAGGCTGAGCTGGTAGTTATTGATGAGGCGGCAGCTATTCCTCTGCCTCTTGTCAAGAAGCTGATGGGCCCTTACCTTGTCTTCATGGCCTCCACCATCAACGGCTACGAGGGTACAGGTCGCTCTCTTTCTCTTAAGCTCATCAAGCAGCTGAGAGATCAGTCACGCACAGCTTCCACCGCAGGTGAGGGCATGGAGATCACAGACCGATCAACGGGTAAGACATCGAAGACTGAGGAGTTCCAGTCTGGACGCAAGCTTCGTGAGATCACACTGTCTGAGCCTATCCGATATGCTCAGGGAGATTCCGTCGAAAAGTGGCTTAACACCGTGCTTTGCCTTGACGCGACTCTGCCCAAGTCCAAGTCCAACATTAACGGATGCCCCGACCCTACTCAGTGCCAACTTCTGAACGTTAACCGAGATACTTTGTTCTCCTTCCACCCTGTTTCTGAGAAGTTCTTGCAACAAATGGTAGCATTGTATGTTGCCAGTCATTACAAGAACTCGCCCGATGATCTTCAGCTTATGAGTGATGCGCCTGCGCACGAGTTGTTCGTTCTTGTTCCTCCCGTTTCTGAGGATAGCGCAAGATTGCCCGAGCCTCTGTGTGTTATCCAGGTTTCACTTGAAGGAAAGATCAGCAGACAGAGCGTTCTGAACAGTTTGAGTCGAGGACAGCGCCCCAGTGGTGATCTTATTCCCTGGTTGGTCAGCCAGCAGTTCCAGGATGAGGATTTCGCTTCTCTTTCTGGTGCTCGAGTTGTCCGAATCGCCACAAACCCCGAGTATGTCTCTATGGGATACGGAACTAAGGCCCTTGAGCTGCTCGTCGATTACTACGAGGGTCGCTTTGCCAACCTGTCAGAGGACGAGGACCAAGTTATGGAAGAGACAATGACCCGAGTTACTGATGCCGAGCTGGCCAACGCCAACCTCCTCGATGACGATATCAAGGTGCGGGACATCAACAAGATGCCTCCTCTGTTCTCTAAGCTCTCGGAGAGGAAGCCCGACCAGCTTGACTACGTGGGTGTGAGTTATGGTTTGACCAGCCCTCTTCACAAGTTCTGGAAGAGAGCATCTTTCTCCCCTGTCTACTTGCGACAGACAGCCAACGATCTGACTGGCGAGCACACATGTGTTATGCTGCGACCTCTCGAAAACAGTGGTGACCGAAGCTGGCTCGGTGCTTTCTCCCGAGACTTCCACAAGCGTTTCTTGTCGCTACTCTCATATCAGTTCCGCTCATTCTCCCCCGCTACAGCCCTTAGCATTCGAGAGTCTGCCAATACCGGCGCACAGCTGGACACAGTTGAGATTCAACCACTGGTCAGGTCCGATCTTGATGTTTACATGACTCCTTTCGATCTGAAACGACTCGACTCATACTCCAAGAACATGCTCGACTACCACGTTATCCTCGATCTCGTCCCCACAATCGCCCTTCTTTACTTCACAGGACGTCTCAAGGGCAAGGTCACCTTGACACCAGCTTATCAGGCGATTCTGCTTGCTATCGGTTTGCAGCGCAAGGACATTGAAGTCATTGCCAACGAACTTGGCAAGCCCGTGCAATCGATCCTTGCCATGTTTATCAAGATTGTTCGCAAGATGGCTGTATACTTCGCTGAGGTTATCTCGACTGCTGTCGATGCCGAGCTTCCCAAGGCCGAGCGACTTGGCGTGTCACGCGAGGATGCCGACGGTGCTCATGACGACGAGATTATCGACGAGCGTTTCGTTCCTCTGGCTACTACTCTCGACGATGAGCTCGAAGAGGGTGGCGACGAGGCCCTGAGGGAGCTCAAGAAGAAGCAAAGAGAGCTTATTGACTCTTTGCCCCTCGACCAGTAAGATACACTCCTAAAATCCAATGAAGTACAAGAGCTAACCATGACCAGATACGAGATCGAGGGTGATGCTCCCGCGTGGGAAGATGCCGAAAAGCAAGTTAAGAGTGCGGCCAAGGAGGGCAAGTCAAACCCTGTCGTCAGCGTGAAGTCGTCTAAGCAGAAGCGAAAGGCCGGCCAGCAGACGGCGGCTGAGGTGTACGAGGAGGCATTCGGAGAGAAGAAGAAGAAGGGCAGCAAGAGGGCGAAAAAGTCGGATTAAATGGGTTGTAGAGTATACTGAATCTGTTTCTGGGAAAGGCGTTCTGTTTGATAGACAGTCGTGTCATAATCTATACCGTTTATTGTCAAGAGATTTCACTGGCTGATGATATGTACACTGTATGGACAAGTGATGATAACCAGACACTTGGTCTAATCTATGTAGGATCACAACTAGCATTGTCAATGACAGATCTGTCTCGAGGTTTGTATTCACCTACCGTCAGAACCCTATACAATCTATACCAAAATACCAATAGCCACACTGGTTGGATTTCCTCTAGGGGTGTTCATCAACACAGGCAACTCATTCTTCTTATCCTAATCATTGATGACCCTACACTTTTGTGTCTTAGTCGTTGGACTCTCCATCACGTCCCATGTCCATGGCAGGATGGAACGAAATCCACACAGGGGCTAGTTCATGGTGTTCTTCTCCGCTACTCTTGGCTTTGGGTGAGTTGTTCGCTGCTTCTACGGCGTTGCTCTTGGTATCTTTGTTAGGAACATAGTCGACCACGTTACCGTAGAAGCGGTCTAGTGGATCAATCTCTGAGATTTCAGAAGCTGTATCGACTGCGGCAGCGCTTTTTTTGTTGGTTTTGTCAGCCTGGGTATGAGTGTTATCAACTTCGGAGTCGAGAGTCTCATTAGCAATCTCACCGTCATCAGTAGACGAAGCAGTAGCAGACGATGAAAGAAAAGATTCGGTATCCGATTCAAAGAATCCCTCAGGCTCCTGTAAAGTCTGGATAGGCCTCTTCACGAAATACTTCTTCGCAAAGTCTTTCTTCCATTCGTCGTACTTGTCCTCGGCAACAGTTAGCTCCTCGAACTGATAGGTCTCCTCACTCCAAGAGTCACCGAAACCTGGGAGCATATTCCCGAACCACGAAGGACAGACGTCGTTGTTGGCGCATCCTCTGAGCCAAGGCTGAAACGCCTTCCCTACACGAAATTCACAATGCTCTGCTCGGGGAGCTGGCTCGCCTGCAGCCATCAACTGTGCTGCGATGGTGTGCCAAGAGTTGCAAAGCAGGAAGTTGGATTCGATATGGTCGCCGCAATAGCAGCAGACACCTACGATTTCTTGACACATTTTGGGTAGTGATAGAGAGACAAGTATAAACTTGTTTCTTCAAATAGCAGATAGCTGAACGATACGCAGATGTAGATACTTTGCGAATGTCGAAGACTCTGGGGGAGGAAGAGAAAGGGGAATGATTAGATGCACAGATCATGGCAGGACTTTGTAGCCAAGAGATGGAAATAAAACAGTTTCTACATCTCACTGAACAAGACGTTTGTGAATCGATCACGTACTGGAACTCGTACCTGGTGATAGATGTGAATGTTCGGGCTGAGCTGAACATCAGGACAATGGATTGTGACAGGCAAACAGGCATGTTCAATTTCTGTTCAAACACATATCAAGCCGAACATATATCAGCAGTAGCTATTCATTAAATCAAACATAACATAACAATACTTCTTATTCTGAGGAAAGTCATAATGTACCCGCCAGAAACCCCCAGCTCCGTGTACATTACTGTCGAGTCTGACCAGTCAAATATTTTATGACTTCAACAAACAGCGAACACAAGACGCAACCATAGTGGTTATTATAGCTCAGGTGTTTTCGGACGAGCCTGGGGCGATGGAAGTTCCGAAGTTTGAGGAGTCGCTACATAGGGCAAGTTGCTGAAACGCTGAGATTCATTTGCTTGTGTTGAGGACATAGGTGGTTGATTGTACTGAGGGGCGGCATATGCAGGATTGACATAATCGTAATGGGGCAACGACTGAGACTGAGGATTATAACCTCCGTGGGAAGGAACAGCACCGGGATACTGTTTTTTACGACGAATAAACCAGATACCAAAGCCGACGAGTGTAATGAGCGCTAGACCTCCGATGACGCCTCCCACGATAGGTCCGATAGGTGTACTGGAGGACTCGGGCCCGGGGTCCGTCGAAGAGGTCTGTTCGGCAATGCCTGATTCTGTCGTCGAAGGAACGTCTAAGATCCGGCGACTGATGCTCGTCTCTACCGAGCCACTTGATTCCGTACTCATGCTTGTTGTTTCTTCTTCTGACACCGAAGTTGAAAAGTCTGTTGACTCATAGATAGAAAGCTCTGCGGCTTTATTTGCGCACATGTACGCCGTGATTTTCTCAGTGCCCACAGTCTTCTGAGCTACCATGCACTCCGGGTAGATTGAATCGTTACTAATTCCGACTAAGTCCATGAAGAAGGCTATGGGGTATGGGTTACGAACCAGCATAACTGCTTTTTGTTCAGAATATCGCATCTGGCACTTTCAGTTGAAGCAAAACAAGTCGTCGGTATCCTTGTAAAACATCCGAAATAGCCATTGACGGTATTGCAGGTTGTCGTTGTTGTTAATGACGACTCATCAAGGCACAGCCATGTTTGCCATTCTAGAATATCATTAGTTACCTTGAATGTACGTTTAGACAGACAAATGGGCTGAGATTAAGAGAAGAAAAGGAAATAATGGAGCCCTACCTGAAGTGATGTCCTGCCATTGATAGAAACCACAGTCTTTATAGATTTGTCTGCCATGAATAACTTCTCGTTCGTCTAGGGCTGCCAATTCGGTGACCATTGGTACATCCTGGCCAAGCCTCGAACGACCGCCGGGACGAGTTTGTACACTCTCGGCCATTATGTCGATGTATCAAAGATCGTGATTTTTGATGGACCAGTGACCGTGAATTTGGAAAGACAAAGGTTGCTTTTGTCTCAAGAGAGAAATCCTAGTTAACAGAAACGAAAAGATGAGCACTCACATGGATCTTCTCCCTCTTAAGAATAAAAAGAATAGCATACGAGGACCAAATATTGGAAGAATCAATATGTATTCTATGGCGTTTTGACTAAGGCAGGTTTCAGAGAAAACAGCCCAATGGGCAAGGCCAGACCACAGCCTGGTTTTGTTTTCGTAGACAAAGGTGCATATATCACATATGAACTAACACCAAATAGAATAGATTGTTTATTTGGGATTGCGACTATTGATACATCCTTACCAGCTGAACAACCCCCTTGTCCGTTGCCGTCACGAGGCTTTCTTCACCCAACTAGAGGCTTCAGTTTCCATTCTTGGCACGCTTGATAGTACAGTATAACTGTATGAAGCCGCAGCTTACTTGAAGGGTTACTCGGCTGCATATGGCATGGGCTGCTGAGATCAGGCTGAGAAACGTAAAGTCTTGAAAGCTTCGCCATCGCAAGATACCAAGGCTGTGACTTGAGATTAAAGTTGGTATAGGGATTTGTGACAACATATCGATAGCCAAAATTACTACTTATAGAACTTTAGTACTTATAGGAAGAAGTTATATTCTGTGTTTATATCGACTTAGAGCAACGATGCAAGCGATACTTCCTGGGCTTCAGGGTATCAGAAGAATCAGTCTCCAAAAGCATAAGAGACGAAATAATCCGGTCACATCTTACTAGCTTATACTAACACTTAGGCTACTTTATTATAGTAGCTTAAGCCTTAGAGGATAATTCTTCTGTTACCTACCTACGGGGTAACTTACACTGGGACTCAGATTGATGATAGTCTGCGAGCTATTATCGTGAACACGGTGAATGGGTGAAACTCGTGGCTAGTAACAATATCAAAGATAGAATTAAGGCGTTATCGCGGCTCAAACATTTGATATCTCAGGTCTCATCCCTCTCGTGTAAGTAGTCTGTGTATGAGACGATTGGAAGCTACCACAGATCAACTCGGCGAACAACCGGACATGAAAACAAGTATAACAAAGGGAACAATTATTTTCAGTTCTTACCTTTGTACATAAGCATTTGATCCAATTGGTTGTTCTGTCCTCGTTCATTCATATAACTGGTGCATGCTTATGGTAGGAAGTTGCCGTTAAGGCCGATGTCGGCGATGCAACCAGCTTGAAGCTTCTCCTCACCAACATTACCGACACGAAATGTCAGGTATAAAGAGACTACAATTCCATCATTCAATTTCGATTTTCAAGCTAATAGATCAATCCAGTCAACAATCAATCAATCGCAATCATGTCCGACCAAAAAGACAGATGGTCTGCCAACGTTTGTCTCAATCTTTACTTTTTGATACTTCACTAGACACTTACACGGATTCTAGGCATACCAACACTCGGCTTCTTTTGTCCCCAAGCTTGCGACAAAGGTTGTTTCTTGGTTAGACTTGCAAAAGGATGACATTCTCCTTGACATTGGCTGTGGTGGTATATACTCTAGCCCACATCCAACGCTGCGGCAGTTGAGCTGATTGTCTATGTAGATGGCATATTGAATGCCGAATTTGCCAAGATCCTTTCACAGGGGAATGGGTCAATGCATGGTATTGATAGCTCGGCATCGATGATTGAAGCTTCCCGAGAGCTGTGCAAGGATAGCCAGAACTCGACATTTCAAGGTAAAGTCTCCCAGACCATCGCGTCATTGTTCATGGCTGACTACTTGGTTCCTTGCAGTCCTTGATGCTACACAACTTATCTCAAAGCCAGAGCTTCAGAAAGGCACTTTCACCAAAGCGTTTTCCAATGCAGCTATGCACTGGATTCTACGTCCTGAAGAGACTCGCGCCCAGTTCTTCGACGGAGTATATGCTTCACTGGCTCCTGGCGGCACCTTCGTCTTCGAGATGGGCGGCTTTGGCAACGTTTCTGAAATGCGCGCTGCAATTCTAAGCTCTGTAGCTCGACGAGTGGGTATGGAGAAAGCTCTCGCAGCAGACCCCTGGTTCTTCCCTGATGAAACATGGATCACGAGTGCCCTTGAAGCGGCAGGTTTCAAGGTTGAGCGAGCAGAGCGCGAGTGGCGGCCAACTCCAACCGACAAGGGGGGCGTTGACGGTTGGACTAGGCTTATGGCGAGTCAATTGTTGGATGTCGTCACTGATGAAAAGGAACGAGAAGAGGCAGCACAGGAATGTATTAATGTGCTGCGAGAAGTTTGTCGTAACCCTGGTGGTGGAGAAACGATACACTATGTCAGGCTGAGGGCTATAGCTCACAAGCCCGAGTAACGACAACATATTTCTTTGGCATGATATAGCCTGATTGGTAGCTTAAGTCCATAATATCAACACATTGTGTTAATATTGAGCCGTTGCGAATAGACAAATATACAACTTGGCAGTGCATCACCACTCCAGGGTAAGCGCAGTGATTAGTCATTTTTCGCCAATCGAAGATTCCAGGTTCTCTGCGTCAGCGTTCCGCAGTTGCCTTACCATTCAGAACCACATGCACCTGCCCCGGATCAAGGGGCAACAAAGCTCAAGGCACCTGCCCTTGACGTGGACTGATGGCCAACTCTAAAAGCGATGGGTTTCCTAAACAACACCAAGTTTGCATCGTGAACATCTAGACAACGACGTCATCGTTAGACCCTTGACATCTTATCCACTCCTGTAACGCACTTACACACCGAAACCCACGTCTTACCTGCAAGTCACTTACAACACGATGGCTGAACACGATGCCCTTGTCTTGTCGTATAGCCACCTGCCAAAGTTTCCCAGGGCAGACGACGCATTGCAGATATTGAAGAAGGTGGCTTCTATTGTGAAACCCATAATGCGAGCTCGTAATTGGAAAGTTCGACAGTTGGCAGAGTTCTATCCTGACCAACAGAATCTTCTCGGTAGGTTTTACTGCGAACATTGGGGTTGCCTGTCATATTAAACGCAGTTGACAGGTCTCAATATAAATCGAGGAGCCAAGATATGCCTTCGCTTGCGGTATGCGGGAGATCGTACCCTGTTCATGCCCCTTGAAAACATTGTAGATACTATGCTCCATGAGTTATCTCACATTGTTCATGGCCCCCACGATGCTAAGTTTCACGCTCTCTGGGATCAACTCCGAGACGAGCACGAACGACTTGTTCTCAAGGGCTATACCGGTGAAGGCTTCCTTTCCGAGGGACGACGCCTCGGGGGCTCGAGGATGCCACCGCATGAAGCCCGTAGACTGGCCAGGGAAGCTGCAGAAAAACGTCGATCCCATCCCGGGACTGGGTCGGGCAAGCGTTTGGGAGGATCAGCCCCGCGCCCAGGCGAAGACATTCGAAAAGTCATTGCGGATGCTGCTGAGCAGAGAAGCAGAATTCTCAAGGGCTGTGGTACAGACAACCTGAGTGAAACTCAGATTCGGAACATCTCTGATACTGCTACAAAGAACGGTTTTCGAACGCAGGCCGAAGAAGATGAGGCTAACGATGCAGCCATTGCTCAAGCGCTGTGGGAACTGGTGCAGGAAGACAAATCGGTCGAGTACGGGAAGTCTTATATTCCGCCCACAGCAGAGAATCCTACTGGGAACGGTGGTGGAACAGTAATTCCAAATGGGGGACCCAGCCGTAGTTCAGAGAGGTCTAGAGAGCCTCCAAGTTGGACATGCGACACTTGTACTTTGCGCAATCCTGCCAATTATCTCTCTTGCGATGCTTGTGGGATGGAGCGGTCCGCAAGGCCAGGGACACAACCGGTTAAAGATAACCGCCGATCCAGATCGCCGGTCCCCGAAAGACAACCTGCTGTTATTGACTTGACCCAGAGTCCGCCACGAGATCGGCGACCCTCTGCTAGGACATCACGAAAATCGAAACAACCAAGTGCAGTCCAAGGAAGTGCATCATCAGGACCCCGAACCTGGGAGTGCAGCGTTTGTGGGACGGAGATGCAAAAGAAATGGTGGATATGCTCAACATGCGGGAAAATGAAGGACAATTCACGATAGTTAGCCAAAGAATCGCATTACCTTGGTCACTTAGAGAATGGGAAACTTTGAGGGCGAATCAATGTCAAGGACCCCTGGTTCTTGTTTCTTGCTTTGTCGATCAACAATGACTTCATTGACGCTTCGTTGAATGGAAACTCGCGCGTCTTGGCTTCCAATCACCAAGTGGACTTTTTTCCGAGCCGAAGGGTCAAGATGCAGGGGTCAACCAAGATCGTGTCTTGAGATTCTCAAAAAAATATGACGTTAAAGAAGACTTTGCAGGATCCGGAAAAGCGCCGATTGGAATTGGAGATGATCTGCAAGGCGGGCTTGGACGCCATCGGGGGGGGCTTGTAGCAACTGGACCCTAGCAGAAACCGGTGGGTTGGAAGACTGAAAAGAATTGAGTGAAACAACTCAAGAACTGTTTACTACTGTACGCTTGAAGCGGTTGCTGAAAGACAACCTAACTTGGAAGCCGATGCAAGTTGTAGCGGTGAACTTGGTGAATTGCATGATGATGGATCTGTTAATGAGTCAGAACTGGACGCTGAGGCCTGAGAGGATTTTGACTTGGTTTAAACAATTCCATAGCGTTAGACTTAGGAAGCTAGATGGTAGAAATCGACGATGCGTATTTGAAACGTGCATAGAATCGCACCGGAACTTTTTTTTGTCAAATTGAATGTGGACCTGGCTATCAGGTCTAGATGTCTCTGGAATCAATTCTAGACCACTCTGAAATACCACAAATAGACGGAAGTATGCAGCTAATTAGTTGAAATGCCTTCTTCGGAAGAAATTGTGCATTTCACTGTAACACGACCAAGCACTGAGCTGTCAGCTTCGCTTCTTCAGTGATGGATGGGTACGGGCACAGTAAGACTCTCAGTTGCGGTCACAGTGTGCTGATTGGTCAAGGTATCAATACACAGCAACCAGATGTGTAGCTTGGACGAGCTAATTAGCTTAAGGTAGCATAACGTACAAACCCCATATTGTATCCGGAAAGATTTGCTTTCATATCCCAGATGTGTTTTGCTTTATTCAACGTTATAACTCAAAAGTGTCTTCGTGCCTGAAAGCCCGCTCGCCTCATTCGTCGGCTCGCACGATCTCCTGTGTCGTGCATCAACGGGTGGGTACGTTGCACTCTTGGTAGGTTACAGGGCCAGATGGGGATGCGACTCTAATTGCAACCACATCAAACCAGATAGTGTTATACATACTGTAACAAAGCTTCTCTACGGATCCTTGCCAGCATCACACGATCCGACGCACTGACAGAGACACATTGATGAGGCGGTGATACCGTAACAAACTGAATGCCCAATCTCTTATGGTGCAAAAATAACAATCTTGAAAAGGCTGGCTTGGTTGGGTATCGGTTGCTGTAGCTGTAAGTTGCCTTTAGTTGTACGGCGCCGATGAATTCCGAGCAGATGACAGGCGGCTCATCCTATGATAGGCAGGTTCGTTGCGAGGCCAAAAGGTTGGCGGCTGGTAGAATGATAGGGTATCCCATCCATATTATGCACTACGCTGTAATGGTCAATGTAGAAACCCCATGATGGATTTTGGGTTTCCGTGCAAAATCCCATTCGACAAAATGAAGCCTAAAAGTAGAACAACGATGAGGAAGTCGCCGCAACGCAACGGTAACTCTCGCGGTTCGGTTCCAACGTCGAACGGATGAGACGGGTTAATAAATTCCGATCACGTAAGGATTCCTTCGTTTACGGGTCGTTTGACTGGTATGCCCTGGTTGCGGGGATCGAGGTTATCCGTTCCCATGGGATGGTCCTGGTTGTGAGTTAGACAAGGCCAGCCAGACCGCCCTATTTGTGCTTACTTGGTCTTTGTGCTGTATTGAACTTGGCACAAATTATTGGAGTGACTGGCCTAATTTGAATGCAGCGTCTAGAGCCTCGAGCCTCGTCCGACCACCTTCGGCTTTGAGCAAGGAAGCGTTTTTTCCGGGCTTGGTTTGTGCTCATTCGCACGTAAGGCTGGTGTTTACCTGTGCTGTGCAGCAGAGCCGTACCGTGTGTCTGTGTGTGCCAATTGGGCCAGTGAGCAAGTTCGAGGTGCGACATACGTACCGAGTTAGACTGGAGCCACCTCGGATGCTGGTGAGCTTGGGAGGCGCCAGAGCTAAGGGGTTAGCCTGCGATTCTGGGCTCTCGTAGATGTGGTTTCTGCGGCCAGGTGTCTTGCCTAGACAGAGGTAGGATTCGATTAAGTTTAGGGTCCCCGGGCTCGGGCTCAATAATTGCAAAGTGCTCGTGTTGTGTTGTTGTCGTGTCTGTTCACCGCAGGAATCAGGGCTTGAAACTGGAGCCGGTGCTATGCCATGCCATGCCCGTTCAGAGACCAAGAGGTAAGGTACAGTCGTCCAATACTGTCTGTAATCATGCTCGATCGGCATTTCATCAACAAGGTAGGGTGGGTCCGGCTGTGGAGGCGATCCCGACCCTGGACGAGGCCGCGGCGCTCACACTGGTGAACAACCGGCTTCAACCGCCCCACTCACCAGCACTTTAAAGTGGAAAGAACCTCCACTCCCCACTCGCCCTGCCCCCGGCGCCCACCCCGTGCAGCAGAGGAGGACCTTGGAGACCTTCTGCGAGGCGCTGGAAGGGGTCCGACAGTGGAGGTCAGGGTAGGGTGTTGGACCCTCTCTTTTACTGCAGACTCCCTAACTCCTCTCGATGGATGGGATGGATGGGACCCCGCCCGCTGGACCGTAGGTAGACTTGCGAATTGCTGTAGTTTGTTAGGTAGGTTCGGGTACCTCTTGCCTAAGACCTACAGTATCGTGTGTGTGTGTCTGTGTACCCAGGCACCCCAGAGCCCAGAGCGAGCATCCCGTCAGGAAGGCGTGTCAATTCAGGGTCCTTGCTTGTCCTTGCCGCCTCGGGCGTCGACTTTCTGACTGTAGTGAAAATCAATGCCTATTCCTTCCAAATGCTGTTGCACAAAACCAAAACTTACCATTTTTCTCTTCTCTCAGTCTTTTGTTCTGTCTCTCGGATATCTGTGGCTGCATTGCATTAGCAAGCAAGCATCTGATCTGATCCAACTTGCCGAACTGTCCATCGCGTCTCATCTCATCTCAGCCAAGCTCATTCTGTGAAAGCTATCATCTCCTGCCCAGCTGTACAGTACAGTACGATCGACACCTTGTTCAGGACGCCTGCCTTCCTCAACCAATCTCCTGACCCTAATCCAACTCATATCACAGAGACCTGGTGTATCATCTTGATCTGCGACCATTTCACCTCTCGCCCAACCACAGCTCTTCTCTTGTTCCTGACAAGCCGACTAAACCGTCTCAACACGCCCTTCAAAGTTTAATCCCGTCTCCGTCGACGCCGTACCCAGACAAGCTAGATCCTGGGCTACGCATTGCTTGACCTTTACGGCACTTTTCCCCCTCTGCGCCATGCCAATTCTTCGTCGACGGTCACTTGTCGATTCCTAGTATATCAACTCCACTGACACTTGCTTTTTGAATCGTCCTGTCGAGGTCGAGACCGGCGGCGCCCTAGCCATTGTTTTGTCTGCGGCCATTGCAACCGCAACTTGCAACTTCCAACACATCCTCTGATCATACGCTCGCTGCGACCTGTGAGCATTGCGTTTTGTTCACGAATCAAGTCACGCGAAAAGGCGTTCTCTCTCCATGCCTTGTAACGCAGCACCGACATGAGCCCTCCCGCACAACCTCGTGACAGCAGCCAAACCCGAGCTATTAGGCCCGCAGGGACTGCTCACGATGCCGGATTTCCATTGACTCGCTCCGAATCTCACCATAATCACATTCAAGCTCCTGTCCCTACCGCCTTTGACCATGCGCGACCGAGAGCTACCTTCGATCTAGTGAACGATATCAAAAGTCAAGATGCCACTCCGCGGCCATTCACCGGAGGCCGTTTCCTCAGAGACTTTGGTGATGCATCACGCTCACCCACACAGAGTCCTTTCCGCTTGACGATGCCGAGCATGTCTCCTGGCCAGCTCGCATTCTCGGCAATGCAATATCTACCCGTACCAACCATGGTTCTTAACAACCTCAAAACGGTTGTCTTAGCGAACGAGGCAATGGGCCGAATGCTGGGAATCATCACAGACACTTCAGAAGATGACGATACTCTCTCTACCATCGAAAACCTCCGGGGCCAGACACTATCTCAAGTTGGTGTTGATATTCTCCAAGACGGGCAGCCTGTGTGGGCAACATGGGAGGCATTCCTCGATTCTCAAGTGGAAGAAATGGGCGTGCGAACTGCAGCAAAAGATTCACGACGGCCTTCTCAGTCCGGAGGCGATGCCACACCCACTACGAGCACGATGCCCATCCCTGAAAGGCGCCCAAGCCCACCCTCTCGCAAGCCCCAGGATTCAATAGTTGAGGTCGTGATTACACGCAAAGGCGTTAACAAACCGACGTTGGACAAACTCTTTAACCCCAAAGATGCCGCTTCTCAGATCTATGCCAAAATGATCATTACTATATGGGAGCTGGAAGACCACCAGATCTTCTTTACACTTACCTTTACCAGCACAGAATCTCCACCATCAACTCTTCTCAACAACAACAAAAGACCCATCGCAAAACCGAGTATACTTGAGGCTGCTGAGCGCAAATCTATTACCCACTCCAACCCACCGTCAGTTGCGTCAAGTCGAGACTCCAACTCGCCTTCTTTTCACAGCCCAGGAATCGTCACTATGTCCTCCAGCCCTTTCCCACCGATGGGCCCTCCTTCGGCTGCAACTCATTCGAGCACGCCATCACTACTTCAAAAGATGCTACTAATGAAAGATGCCCTTCTGAACAATACCCAAATGCCCATCCTTGCGATGTGGAAGGATGGTAGTGTCACATTCCCAAATACAGCTGCTCGAAAGCTTTTTGAGAAGGAGGCACCACTTGACACATCTCTCAATGGTTTTGAACTCATGCGATACTGGCATATCTATACCGAAGACTTTTCAGAGCGCCTTGAAGTTGACGAAATGCCCATATGCAAGCTACTAAAGACAGAGAAGCCTTTCACCGGGCTCCGAGTCGGCATGTATGATGAGAACAGAAGCAGGAGAGTCTACGATGTGCTCGGCGAGGCAATTCGTGACGATTCCACTGGAGAGTTCCTTGCTGGTGTCGTGACAGGGCGTGATGTCACTGTAATGACAGAAGAAATCACACAGATCAAGGAGCGGGACGAGGAAAGATTCAAGCTTATTTGCGATACGATGCCCCAATTAGTTTGGACAGCGACACCGGATGGTCTTGTGGACTTCTGGAACACGCGGTTCTACTTATATACTGGCCTGAAACCTGAGAACAGCCTTGGAAAATCATGGGTAAACGCTTTTCATCCGGACGATTTGGTTGAAGCCCAGAAGCGATGGCAGCACTCGCTCGCAACAGGCGATAGCTATGTGACAGAATATCGATGTCAGAGCAGAGAGGGTGAATGGCGTTGGTACCTTGGCCGAGCGATGCCTCAGCGAAACAAAGAGACCGGCAAGGTTGAGAAGTGGTTCGGTAAGTGTTCAACCGCTACTTGCCTCGATATATAGCTCACAATGACCGACAGGTACTTGCACCGATGTTCACGAAAGCATTCAAACAAAGATGGCCATGAAACGTACCCGGCAACAGCTCCTTAGTGTGATTGCTCACTCTCATGTGACTATTTTCACCGTAGACCCTAACCGAAGAGTCACGATGCTTGAAGGCGCCTTGATCTGGAACAATACCCACGAGGAGAACCATGACGGAACAAGATGGTTTGTCGGAGAGAACATGTATACCGTGTTCAACCGCTTGACTGCACAACTCGCGGACGGGGAACGCCCCAAGTTTCTTGAGCCCATCGAGCTTCTCCTGGATGGGAAAGCTACTGAAGACCTTAAAGAACACGGCATAGGTAAGGGATGAGTGCCCAGCTAAACCTTGAAATATTCTGCTAATCTCAAGAAGATGACCGTTGGTATCGAACTCGTTTCCTTCCCATTTTCGGCAAAAAGTCTCAGGAAGGAGACGCCCCGAGTAACACCTACGTCGAAGGGGTTATTGGCGTTATTATGGACGTGACAGAATTGAAGATTCGTGAACAAGCATTGGAGAAGCAGTCCAGAGAGAAGCGAAAGGCGATGGCGAACGAAGCGGCTGCCAAGGAGGCCAATAGGCTAAAGAGCCAGTTCCTCGCCAATATGTCCCATGAAATTCGAACACCTATCACGGGAGTGCTAGGAATGGCCGAGCTGCTAATGGGAATGGAGCTGGATCAGGAACAGCAAGAATACGTCGAGAACATCCAGAGCTCAGCGACATCTCTTCTTACAGTTATCAACGACATTTTGGACTTCTCAAAGGTGGAGTCTGGGCGACTAGACATCGAGGAGGTGCAGTTTTCCCTGTCACACATTGTCAAGGAAGTGGGCAGAATGCTACAGTTTGCTGTCGAGCGGAAAAACCTCGATTTTCAATCAGACATTGGCGATGGTATTGAAAACGATTTGGTTGTTATCGGAGATCCCGGTCGCGTACGACAGATTCTTACCAATCTTCTTACCAACAGCATAAAATTCACAAACCAAGGATATGTCCGATTCTCAGTCGTTGCGGAGAGGGAGACATCAGAATCTATCGAAGTGAAATTCACAGTGGAGGACTCGGGTATCGGTATTCAGGACGACGTCCGCAAGAAGTTGTTCCAGCCTTTCAGCCAGGGTGATGCTTCAACTGCCCGGAGATTTGGCGGTACTGGATTAGGCTTGACTATTTGCAAGAATCTGTTAGATCTCATGCATGGCAGTATAACATTAGAATCGAAGGTCGGTATTGGAACTAGGGCGACCTTTTGGGTTCCCTTCAACAAGCCAAGCGGCCCGGCTGAGGCGGGCCTGGCTAACGCAGGTGCCATTCCCGACCGGCTTCAATCTGAGTTAAGCCTGTCTTGCAATAGTTCGGAGTATGACCAGATTGTTGGCACTCCTCCAGCATCTGAAGGAATCCAGGCAAGCACTTCAGGATCTCGCCGAGCTCGTTTTGGCATAGCATCAAATTCAAGCTCCGACCAAGAACTTCCATCTGCGGAGCGGGCCAAGATCCATGTTTTGGTGGTCGAGGACAAGTAAGTCGCGAACATGTTCGTATGAGACAACCTAGCTAACCAGCAATAGTCCCATAAACCAGAAGATTGCTACCAAGACAATCGGGAGACTTGGGTTCCAGGTAACAGCTGCTTGGAACGGCAAGGAAGCTCTGGAATACCTCGGCGGCGTTCAAAAAGGCATCAACAGGAAGCCAGATATCATACTTATGGATGTGCAGATGCCCATCATTGACGGCTACAAGTGTACTCACCTTTTGCGACATCACATGCCCTACAAACCTCTGGTTCAAGACGTGCCAATTGTGGCCATGACAGCATCGGCAATTCAAGGAGATCGCGAAAAGTGTACCAAGGCCGGCATGGATGACTATTTGGCCAAGCCGGTTCGGGGTGTCATTCTCGAAAAAATGCTTTTAAGATGGTGCCATGCTCGCCGCCGGGTACCAACAGCGCCAGATCCATCGGCCTCAGACTGCTCAGAGATGAGTGAGCATTGTGACAATGCCGACATTCCTAACGTTGGTATTGACGACGACGACGACGACATGCCACGTCCGGCTGAGGAATTCAACGGTAGCCCTATTACACCTCGACCGTTAACGACCAACGGATATCAGAACGAGCCATCGCCCTTCGACTCTACAGAATTATCCCTTCAAGTTCGGCGTCAAGAAGGGGAGGCAGAGTGGTCTAACAAACTACAAGAAACAAAACTCATCGATGCGGCAGGTGGATCATCAAGCTACCGCAGGAATTCATATCACGAACTACAAACAGGGGATTCGTTGACGGAGGAGAACGTTAACAAGCTAAGAAGCGAGAATCAGTCGACAACCCGTCGATAAGTGAATGGAACCATTAGTGGTAGTACGGAGCCGCCGACCGATCGGTCCAACCGAACCGACACTATAAAAGCACTTTATATGATCGTCGATCTACCGTATTCTCCCCCTGCTGGGGAGTGGACTCCACATTTACAGATCAGATCTCACGTGGAATCATCTTTTTTTAGCCAACTCTTCTTTTCGGCTACAGCATTTGCGACAAAAAGCGTGCATGCATTAATCAATACACGGTGGATATGGCGTTGAAACGGGTTGCCGCTCACATTCAAGTGTGTAGGAGAACTTGGCAGAGAGCATAACGGGGGATAATGCGTTGAGATTTCTATTCCCTTGTTGCGCGTTTAACTTATAGACGGTGTCCATCACTCTGGCAAAAACGGGAGCGGGAGCACTTCTTTTCTTCTTCTTTTTCGGCATGGAGCAGAAACATGCCTCCAATTACATAGGCTGGGGGGATTTTATGTTTTCAAAAAGATAAGGAAGGGATCATTTTAGTAACGACTCAGTAGGAATGATGAATGACGGAATTGATGGAAGATACCTTTCTTTGATTTGATTTGTTTTAATTCAACTATTTGAAATATTAAAAGATCTGCTATAATTGGCAACCTGCGCCCTGATAACCCAGTCACACCGCTCGCTATGAATTGTTGTGTATAAGCAATCCCCTTGAATCTAATTTTGTCGTCAAAGGTCGTGAAATATGCGCGTTGTCACCAACGCATGCAGTCAATTGATGCCCGACAAGGACATATTGACTTATCGACTTCCCAAATGGTGGCTTACATTAGACCTCGGTCTCGATTCCGGGCTTATTGGTATGGTGTTCAAAGACGCTAGAGGCTTTGTCTCCAACGCGCCCGAGCTTGCCCTTGATCCACTTGGCTGTGCGAGGGGCCTATGCTCATCTGTCAGCTCCGCTCTTATGCTTCGATGGTGTTGATGTTGACCCCCCTAAAAGCGGGAGGGCGTAGAACAGAAACATGGGAAACATGTGGGATCATAAAAGGGAGGGGGACTTGGGGAGCTTACCTTCCACTGCATTAGACCCCGATGCTGGCGATGTAGCCGCCTGTCTCGACGACGGTAGTCCCGTACCTTGTCTATAGGTCCTTGTCTCTGGTTGCTGCTACCATCCGGAACGCTATTTTGCTCTCCGTCTTCGTCCTCTGTATCCGAAGAGCTTGAACTGGAGTCAGAATTACTGCCTATAGAGCCTGCACGACGACGGCCGCCAGTCTTCTCCTCGTCGTCAGACTCCACAATGCCAGCTTTCTTCTCCTGATCGCCAACCTCAAGATTATCGTGGGCCATTTCGATGACTTCCACAACATCTCGAAGGTGATGGTCCTTGCTCGCCCATCGAGAATGAGCACTTCCCTGTTCATATGTTAGCGATAGGTCGTTTATAAGGGGTTTCAAAGGGAACATACCAGACCAGCCCAGAACGTAAGCTTCAGCTTGATAGTGCCCAGCTTCTCGCCACATTCTTCCAAACAACAAGACGTAGCACGCTGGAAATCTCCTTTCCAGATTGGTAGTTCCAACTCTGTCTCCTCCTCGTCGACAATATCCTTCAACCATAGAACAGCAAAGGCGGCGGTATCATCCCCAAAGAAGCCTTTGTCTCGGAAAGCAATGGACATGCAGCTGCTATATCTTGATGAAACGGCCAAAGCAAGTGATTTGCCTCGCTTTGACTTCCAAGTAACGGTTCCCTGATCCTGCCCATCGTCCTCAGTGTACATTTTTGCACTGCTGATATGGGTTCGGAACTTGAGCTTTGACGATCGAAGATCCTTGGGGCAGTCAACAACTGTGGCGGAGGGCTGCACCTCAACAGTGCCGTATTGCCAACCCAAAAGATTCCTTGGTGCTTGAAGTTGAACGCTGCGCCATACAAGGGAGATACGAATACGTCCGAAACCAACACCACCAGTCAAGGGCCAGAAGCTCATGACCTGAGAACGTTCGCGGAACACCTCTGCAAGAGGCAGATGGACGATTCCCAGTAAAGGATCGTCCTCTTTGAGACGGGCATCACGAGCCGTGATAAAAACCTCCGCATCTCGCCAATCGCGGATGAATCTCTCGCAGCCAGCATTGTAGAAAGGTTTGGCGTTTTGAGGCTTTGTCCTTGTCTTGAAAATCTTCCGGTGATTGAGGATGACAGTACAGTATGCGCTTGGCAAACCTTCGCCGGTCTCCTCCTCGTCGGTCGCCTCGGCATCGGTTGCAGCTTTCCGTTTGTTAAGCCGCTCCAGTTCAAGGCCTGTGATATTGTGAATTTGGACGCTCAGTATACCACTCGGGTATTCATCAGGAGGGGGTGCTGAAATGATCATGGCGTCTTGTTCGGCCTTGAGCTCCTGTGACGTTTGCTGCTCAAGCTCGCTGGCGTCACGCTCCTTCTTTCTGCCCTCTTTGTACATGGTCTCGCGAAGCTTGCGCTCGCTCGATTCCTTGACAGTCTCCTTGAGTTGTTGCATGTTGCGGATTTCGGGATTGTGTGTCTGCTTCTCGAACTGGCATTGTTGAATTCGGGTCTTGGAGTAATAACCAACACTCCAATCCAGTTTTCCCGGCATGTCATCACCCGACTTCAAAGCCCTGAAACCATCCGAGCGATGCCACATCTGTCCGTTAGATCGATCATCCTTCATCAATTCTTTGATTGGTATTTCGATTCGGCCGAGGTCGTCGTCTGCGGTAAACCTATCGGAGTCCCACAGCTGTACACGCAGTCTTTCGTCTACGTCGAGTTCCTGTGGCGTCACCAGTACAAAGCAAGTCTCGTCCCAGCAAGGTTCCATTTCGTTCTCCAGCACTCGCGTCGTCCACATCACCTTGCCGAACTTGGCCCAGCCAACCGAAACATAGCCGTCGGAGCTTCCCTCCTTGACAAGTGGAATACCAGAGTCACCCATCTTGAAGTCATAGCCGCGTTTGATGTTAACCACTAGCACGCCTACCGCGTTGGTGTCTTTCTTAAAGTCGTCGCCAGCAAGCATGTCTTTGAGGTCAAGAGTCAGACTCTTAGGTGCAACATACTCAGCCATAGCAGCGTCGACAGAGGACTGAACAAAGTTGCTGATGAAAG
This sequence comes from Fusarium humuli, assembly GCA_004366955.1. NCBI lineage: Eukaryota > Fungi > Ascomycota > Sordariomycetes > Hypocreales > Nectriaceae > Fusarium > Fusarium humuli. The sequence goes on along the minus strand of QHKN01000050.1, from coordinate 469,830 downwards.
GGACGTCCATAATGTTGATAGCGTGCTTGCTCAGAGGCACACAACTCACGTTTACCTTGGGCTGACCAAGAAACGTAAGAGTGCATAAGGCAAAGAAAGGAGGGTCAGGAGTCAATTGAAGTCGCATACGCATGGTACCGATAATGCCTTGGAGGTCGACCCAAACCGGGACCTTGATATTTCCTGGAAGATAAAAGGCAAGATACAGGTGCATGTCCTTGGTTCTTTCCTTGAGGGACTTGGAGGATGAGCGTGTGCGGTATGCGAATGCGACTTCAAGGTTAACAAAATCGCCTTCCTCGGCCTCCATACCGTCCTGAACAGGAGCACCAGTGTCGCTGGATTCACCATCCTTCTCCTGTGTGTCCTCTTCACTTTGCTCTCGAGTCATAAGCTGCCCATCTTGGTCCACTGCTCTGGCTGCAGCTCCGGTGGGGAGCCATCGGACACCAAGGATGCGAACAGACTCGCTTCCTTGCCCGATATCATCGACACTGACCATGCGAACGAATTTGGGGAGCGAGGCCTGCATGACGTCCTCCAAAGTATCGGCAAGACTGGCAAAAAGATCGGGGTTGATAAGAGGCCAGACAGATCCAATCAAGGAGTTGAGCCAAACAGTTGTCTCGGTATCATTCTGCTTGGATGCTTTGACAATACCTCTTCGGTGTGCGTCCCAGACTTCGTCATGAAATATGTTGTTAACCCTGTTGGAAATCCATTCTCGAACGGATACCACGAGGAACCAGATGGCTCCGGTACTGGCCGCAGCTATTGCCAACCAAAGAGAGCCACCTACGAGGAAGGAATTGGCTTTGGAGCTCTGCAATAATCCATGTCGCACAAGTCTTTCGAAAGTAAATGCGCCGCCAAGAATTATAGCAACGCCAGCGAGTCCAAAAGTAACGCCGCGTTTGTTGATGGCTGCGAGTTCTAGACGAAGGGCATCAAAATCCGGTGGGGGGAACAAGTCACCCATGGCATCATGACTCTGTTGGATCTCTTGCTGCTCGCGGCCAAGTTGTTCGTCAGACTTGGTCTTGTTTTCTGCACCAGTCGCTGTCCTGTCTGTCGTACCAAACGTGGGGTCGTTCACGCCTACTTCTTCGAGGGCGTCGTCGGTAAAATCGTGAATTGTGACAGGGAGATGGGTGACAGGGTCAGTGACTTCTCTCTGTGCCCTCTCTCGCTTACTCTTCTTAAGCTCCTTCCGTCTCTGCTTAGGATCTGATGCCTGACCAACTTGTGAGGTGTCCTGCATTTCTTCTTGTTCTTCTTGTTGCTGATTGTCGCTCTTCTTGTCATCATTCTCTCCATTGGTTTTGATAGATTCTAAGGTGGCCCCGCCATCTTCCCTTGACCCTTGCTGTAGTTGGTAGTCATCTTTATTGCCGCCGTAATCTCCAGCTTTTGGTGTAGGTGTAGAATCGGGTCTGCCTTCAGCTGCATCTTGGCGGGCAGTCCTCTCTTCTCTATATTTGGAGATGGTAGGAATAGGATGTCTGGCGCTGTATGGAGTTGTGAAGCGACGATGCTCCTCCGCGTCATCTCTTCCAGACATGGCGGGTCGCTTTCACAGAAAACTTTGGGGAAATTGAAACAGTAACGACAGGTTAATGGTGTGAAGACAAGAGATTGGCAATTGTAGAAAATTTAGAGTTACAAGTGAAGCTAAATTGGCATGAGGAGGAAGAAAAATGAGCCAAGAATAAGACGATAGTATAGATACTATGTATGTAAGGCAGGTAGATGTCATGGTATGAAGATAATCTGACAGGGTAGGTGGGAGGAGAGTGGTGAGCTACTACGTCATAGCACAATTGATTGCCGGTGTTTCCTTCTTGGCGTTACGATGTTGTAGAAATAAATAGATCCCCATCGCTTACAAGCAAGTATTCTTTGGTATTCTCGAGCTTGGCGAGTCAATGCTTGGTAGAAAAACCTCCATACTTGGCATAAGCTTGATGGTGATAAACCTCAGATACAAGACCTTTCTGGAGGCTAACTGTGCCACTGCACCACCCTAAGAGGCGTTAGCTGAGTTAGCGTGTTTATACTGATTGTCGCCTGTTTATACCCGAATGTTTCGGCTCTCAGGCTTTTTTCCTCCAAATTAGTCTCGTCTCAATTATCAATTGGGTTCTGTACCTGTCAGTTTTAATTTTTGCCATGACCGTCTCGTCTTGTCTTTCTTTCTTGCAGACACTTCATCTCATCACATCACATCACATCACACAGACTTGCGCACAGAAGTTGGGCTTTCTTGGCATACGCAAACGCGTCAACTTGCGGGGAGCCACTCTGTGCGTACGTAGTCAATGTCCCTGGCAAATGGTGGGGTATCGAGATCGTCAACCTGGGAAATTTGTCATTGTTTGGATGTGAAAAAGCTTGTAACTTTGGATATACAGTACCAACAAGCAATGGTAAGTAACTTTGTGTCGCCTTAGGTCAATGCTACAGATTTCAATCCTGCCCTAAAAGCAGGTTTTACAATCTAGTCGAACCATACGCGACAGCTGATGGATATAATGATCCGTTATCTGCAGCGATGAATTCATACTGACGATCCAGCCTTTGTCGTTCGTTTAGGTTAGATATATTCGTACTTGCGGCTGTCAATTCGGGTTTGCGCTAATGTTCAAGTAGTTAGACATGGCTTATTACCGAAGCGAGACAATCTCTTGCAGACTTGAGGGTTGATTATTCGGGATTCATATTTCACAGCCCGGCCCCACTGCTCCGGCATGGCTCCGATTGCTAACCTTACTAACCTACAGAGACCGCAGGGTGTTAGAAGAATTGATTATCATAAGCATAAGAGACGGAATAGCTAAGTCATCTTATGGAAATTCTAGAAAAGCATTTAGGCTACTTTCTTTTTGTAGCTTAAGCCTTAGAGGACATTCACCTGAGAGAGTACCGAGGGCAAGGTGGGAGAATTGTTGGTTCGACGCTGACGATGAGTTCCAGTATTGGATCGGCCACGATGAAACAAGAGGCTTACTTGGGTCACGCGACCCTGCCAGAGAAATGATCGAATAGGAAACCCCTGACTTGAAATCAAGACTTGTCATAAATAAGACTACCGGTTCTCAAACGATGACATACAAACTGGCATGAGATCTACCCAAGCATATGCTCTTATGGAATACAAAAACAGTCTCAGACTAGTCCGACACAAACAAGTGATGCCGAAGCTAGCTTCAGGTAACACTGTCGCACCTAGGGATGATAGAAAACGTTGGACAAACAGATCTGCGCAAGATTATTCATCCCTCGCTCGCTCTTGAACAAATAAAAATTCAAGATGGGATAACGGCTAAGCTTTGTGTAATGTGACTTTGTAACCTGTAGGCGGTCTGCTTTAGTGTGGATCGACTAAGCTTCCTGCGACGTTAGTAAAGTTCTTGGCTTTGGATTCGAAACTCCAGCCGAGAAAACCTGAGGAGAAGGCATAAATGTCGAGAGAGGTTGTCGAATGACAGTCATTCGATTTTAGAGCTTTATATCACCGTAACGAGGTGCAGCCGTCCATGACCTGCATATGTACTTGAGTCTTGTTGGCTGTATCACCCTGGAGTCGCTTATTATCTGCTGATTCCCGAGTATTCGGTTCTCTTTTGTCTCCAGAAGGAAGTGAATCGTGGGAAACAATGAAATCATGCCAGGGCCAAGAATAAGATAGTGGAAACTAGCGCCGTCACAGTGCAGTAAAAGAGGTTGGACAAGGCCCGTCGTTGGTTGCATCTTGGGGTTTTAAGCGCCCGGGACAATAGCTCGGAGACCTTTAGGACCTTTACAGGGCGCCTCTTCAGGGTCCTCCAGTCGGTGACTGGCCCAACTGGGCGTTGGTGGCTTCAACGTGCAGCGTTCCAAATTTATTCAACCACTCAGAAACTGTAGAGCAGTAATGCCCAGGAGTCTAATAGGCGCCCAGGATATGCAACCATTTTGGTCTATCTCTAATGGGAGTAAAAGACAAGTAAAACCACATGGTCCCCCAGGTTCTTTGCCTCTTTTGCCTCTTTTCAATCTGTAAATTGATTTTTAACACTTCTGCGACAATCAACTCCTTGTCCAGATACAGTTATATCGACAACCAACTTAAACTAAACTCCTTGTCCCGATACAGCTATATCACCATTCAAGTTGCATTGAGAAACAACCCCTGGTCTCAGTCTCAACCTTGACTAGTCTTAACCGCCCCGCGAAACAGAAACACTTGGAGTATCCGCATCAAGGAGTAACTGTCTCATAGCAAGCAACCGTTATTGATTATTCTTTGCCCCCCCTCTTCTGTAACGTTTCAACTTCCGCTGGTGTATTCACGACATCTCGGCATCCACCTCTTCCGTACTCGATCTGGCAACTCGATACCTCCTGCCAATACGCATTATACCTCTTTGGACAAGGCTGTTGAGTCGCATCTGCATCAGAACTTCGGATTACGGATCTTCCTCTTCTCAACGTCTGTTCGTTTATGAACCCAATCTCTCGCGCGATCTCATCCGAACTTTTCTCAACCTTCTTTCGCTCGGGTCGCTCTCTTGTCATCTCAAACGTCCTCAACACCACTGGCTCCTCAGCCACGACTTTCGCTTCCTTTTTTGCTGCTGGATCAGTGTCTTTTTTACTTCTTATAAGGGTTGATTGAATTAACTTAATCAACTCGCTTTTTTGTCTTTCCCTACGCTTTTTCCGAGAGGATTATCTACAGCAGTCCTGTCGCCGGCCGACTGACTTCGACTCTCATTTAATTTATTTACACAACATAAAACCGCAAAGATGGGTGCGCAACTCGGGTTTGTCGAATTAATAAAGAAGCAGTTTGCACCAGGAAAACTGCTCTTCCACTTTCTTTTCTGGACGTTTCATTGGGGTATTTTCGCCTACGGATGGTAAGTTACTCTTGAACCGCCACATATTAAGACTCAACTAACCTGTTATCAGGTGGAAGCAAGCTGCCGATGCCAGACTCGCAGGTCTTAACACACTCAAATTCTCAGTATGGATCTCGCGAGGTGCCGGTCTAGTTCTCAGCGTTGACTGCATGCTTATCCTTCTCCCTGTGTGCCGAACTATTATGCGTTGGATTCGACCCAAGGTTCGCTTCCTCCCACTCGACGAGAACCTGTGGATGCATCGCCAACTCGCCTACTCCATGCTTCTCTTCACCTGCCTTCACACAGGCGCTCACTACGTCAACTTCTACAACGTCGAACTCACCCAGATTCGACCCGTTTCCGCTCTTCAGATTCATTATCAACAACCCGGTGGTATCACTGGCCATATCATGTTGCTGTGCATGCTGCTCATGTTCACAACCGCCCATGCTCGTATCCGTCAACAATCATTTGAGACATTCTGGTACACTCACCATCTCTTCATCCCCTTCTTCCTCGCTCTCTACACCCACACAGTCGGATGTTTCGTGCGTGATACTGCCGAGGGCTTCTCACCATTTGCAGGCGATGAGTTCTGGGAGCACTGTATCGGTTATCTCGGATGGCGATGGGAGCTCTGGACTGGTGGTTTCTACCTTCTCGAGCGTCTTTGGCGTGAAGTCCGCGCTCGTCGTCAGACAAAGATTACTCGCGTCGTTCGCCACCCCTACGATGTGGTAGAGATTCAGTTCAACAAGCCATCTTTCAAGTACAAGGCTGGTCAGTGGCTCTTCCTTCAAGTGCCTTCTCTGTCCAAGTACCAGTGGCACCCTTTTACCATTACTTCATGCCCCTTCGACCCTTATGTGTCAGTCCACGTTCGACAGGTTGGTGACTTCACCCGGGAGCTTGGTGATGCCCTTGGTGCCGGTGCTGCTCAGGCCAAGCTTTACGACGATGTCGACCCCATGGGAATGTACGAAGTTGCTCTCCAGAACGGTGACCAGATGCCCGCCCTACGAATCGACGGACCTTACGGAGCTCCCGCTGAGGATGTTTTCGAGAACGAAATCGCTGTGCTTATCGGTACTGGTATTGGTGTCACTCCTTGGGCCGCTATTCTCAAGAACATTTGGCATCTTCGCAACTCCCCCAACCCTCCCCGCCGACTTCGACGTGTCGAGTTCATCTGGGTTTGCAAGGATACTGGTTCATTCGAGTGGTTCCAGACTCTACTATCGTCTCTCGAGGAGCAGTCCAACGAAGCAGCACGCATGCCCGGTAGCACAGGAGTCGAGTTCCTCAAGATTCACACCTACCTTACTCAGAAGCTGGATATCGACACCGCTCAGAACATTGTCCTCAACAGTGTCGGTTCTCAGATGGATCCCTTGACTGAACTACAATCACGAACCAACTTTGGTCGCCCTGACTTCCCTCGTCTGTTTACGACCATGCGAAATGGTATCTTGGACCGCACATACCTCAACGGTCTAGAGTCACATATCCGCACAACAGTTGGTGTTTATTTCTGTGGTCCTTCAGCTGCTGGTAAGTTCCGCAACTATCTACTCTCAATCAAGTCCATGCTAACATAATCTCCAGCTCGTGACATCAAGGTTGCATGCAAAGCAGCAACAGTCCCAGACGTCGAGTTCCGATTCTGGAAGGAACACTTCTAAGCTTGCGATCGTTTTGATTACTTTCTTTTTAATATCCAGGATACCATCAAATACAGTAAATTCTGCATATAAGCTCAAGCCCACTAGTCTAGGTAGCGAAATCTTGAATGCTATGATAATGATTTAAACAAATTACTTGCCGGTGGCAATGAGTTCGCCGGCCTTCCTTGATATGGCAAATTCTGCGCCGTCTTAAATGTGTGATCGTCCTGTTTCAAGTATTGATTTCGGAGAGTCAAGTATCAGAACTGAAATTCAGACGCGGCCCGGAGGATGCCCTTGTAAAAATGCCTATAGTAGCACACATATACACATGGTAGGGCCATTATGTGCCCTGCACCCATGGAGAATAATATAATATAGTATTTATAGCTAACCATATCTGTACCTTGGCACACCCTGGTATTTGTTTCAATCTCCGCTTCTTGTTTCCCCAATTAATACACATAGAACTGCTGTGTAAGTGGCAGGGTCTCTGCAGGCGCTGCCTCGCAAACCTCCCCATCAGCTTCAACAGTATAACTTTCCGGATCAACATGCATCCGAGGTTTAATATCATTATGTCTCATATCACTCTTGCCAATATCACGGCATCCGCGGACTGCTTCGACGCGACTGCGTAGGCCGTAAGAGGCTATAGCACCCGTTTCGATAGATGCGGATGAGACGAACAGAATGCTTGTCGAGGCGCAGTATTGTGAGAACATGGGTCGAGCAATAATGGGCTGAACTGTTGGGATAGAGGCGTTGGGGTCACCCTATATGATGTTAGTAACTTGTTAATAAGTACGTTTAGACTGATTATTACCATCTGAGCATATGCGATATGTCCGCCCTTAAGGACATAGCTAGGCTTCGTGCCGAACCACACAGGATCCCACAAAACGAGATCCGCAAACTTGCCAACCTCGATACTTCCAACAATATGACCAAAGCCTTGCGCAATGGCTGGGTTAATAGTGTATTTGCTCACATAGCGCTTTACTCGCGCGTTGTCAGCTCCCGTGCCTTCATCTTCTGGCAACCAACCCCTCTGGACTTTGTTCTTGTGCGCCGTGTTCCACGTTCTCAGAATGACCTCTCCACAACGACCCATTGCTTGCGAGTCAGAACTCATCATGCTGATGGCTCCTTTATCGTGCAGTACATCTTCCGCAGCAATGGTTTCGGCACGGATACGACTCTCGGCAAAAGCTACATCTTCGGGAATGTTCTTGGACAAGTGATGGCAGACCATTAGCATATCTAGATGCTCGTCCAGAGTGTTGCGTGTAAATGGTCTTGTAGGGCTGGTGGATGATGGGAGGACATTCTGAAGCTCGACCACAGAGATGATATCTGGTGCATGGCCACCTCCTGCTCCTTCAGTATGGTAGGCATGGACGGTACGGCCCTTGAAGGCAGCAATGGTAGACTCGACAAAGCCAGATTCGTTGAGTGTGTCTGTGTGGAGAAGACATTGAACATCAAGCTCATCGCAAACACTGAGGCAGGTATCGATAGCTGCTGGTGTACAGCCCCAATCTTCATGCAGCTTAAGACCACACGCACCGGCATTTACCTGATCGCGCAGACCTTCTGGAGAGCTATCGTTACCCTTGCCTGTGATTCCGACATTGATAGGAAGTTGATCACATGCTTGCAGCATCTGTCGCATATAGTGAGCTCCGGGGGTACAAGTCGTTGCGTTTGTGCCAGCACTGTCATCATAATCAGCCTCCGAGATAATGTTGTCCGAGGGGAGAGTGAACCAACCTTGGGCCTGTACCGCCACCAAGTACTGTGGTAACACCAGATGCAAGTGCTTCGGGTATTTGCTGTGGGCAAATAAAGTGAATATGCGAATCGATTGCACCAGCGGTGACAATCTTTCCCTCGCCTGCAATGACATCGGTGCAGCTGCCGACCAGCATTCCTTCTGTTACGCCATCCATGACATCTGGATTACCTGCTTTACCGATTGCCACAATCATGCCTTCTTTGACGCCAATATCTGCCTTGTAGATACCAGTCCAGTCCACGATGAGGGCATTTGTCACTACTAGATCAAGAGTCTCGGCGTCTGATCGTCCAGTCGCTTGACCCATTCCCTCACGCAGAGTCTTTCCACCGCCGAATTTGCACTCATCGCCGTAGACGGTCATATCGTGTTCAACCTTGATCCATAGATCTGTGCTTCCAAGTCGAACGATATCGCCTGTTGTAGGGCCAAACATAGTCGCGTACGAGGCGTGGTCCATCTGGAGGGCGTCTATGAAAGCCATATCGCCTGCAGGCTCTGGCTTGTAAGCATATCCAGCTTCTTGTAGCCGGGCAAGGATTTCGTCTGCACGTGAGAGGTCAACGACACCTGATGCGAGGTTGTTACCACCACGGATTATACGGTTACCGCCAATCTCAACCAGAGTGACTGTCTTGGTATCTCCAGGTTCGAATCGTACTGACGTTCCAGCTGGGATATCGAGACGGTAGCCATATGAGCGAATACGGTCAAACTCAAGTTGCGGGTTCGTCTCGATGAAGTGGTAATGAGACCCAACCTGAATAGGTCTATCTCCCTTACTGGTCACTTGAAGACGGATTCTCTTTCTTCCTTCGCTGAGAGTGATTTTCTTTGTCTTGACAGGTATCACTACACCAGGCTGCCTGTCAAGCTCGTACTCCTCTGTGGGCGCCATAGGAAAGGCACTGTTATCTGGCACAGGCAAAAAGCTTCCGTACAAAGCTCTTCTCAAGTCTCCATCGTCTGAGCTGATTGGATTATGGACTGTGACGAGGTATGTTCCAGATGTAAAGGTGCCTTCGACTTGGATCTCATGAAGGGTTGTGCAAACTGAGGGCAAAACATGTCGACGTCCCAGCATCGTCGCACCCAGCGCCATCAAATCAGAGACGGTATGGTTTCCATCCCTGATGAGTTCTTGGAGGTTGTTTGCGATGAGAGCCTACGATTCATCGTGTTAGTCACAGCACGACAATCGTAAGATTGAGTAAATATCTCAACAAGACTCGACATTACTCACCACAGCCTCGGAATGGTTCAACTTGACGCCTCTCGCCAATCTTCTCTGAGCGAGCAATCCCAACTGAGAGATGGCTAGCTTGTCGATCTATAAAGCATGTTAGAGTGCTGATACTCAGTCTCAGTTGCAACAACCCTGCTACGGCCATATCTCCAACCAACGACATGACTCGACAAACTGGGTCTAGGCTTGGCGGATATAACGAACCTCTTTAGGTACCAGATACATGTTGGCGATGGTAATAAACTACTATAGAAATAGGTTTAAAGGATCAAGATAAAGAAGGAGAGGGTGAAGAATAGGTAGTAGTAGTATGGGATGGCAGCTTTTCTCGGCACGGAATAGCCGTATCAGGCCTGGTAGGCCTGGACTTTCCACCATGACTTATTCGGGCGTAACATCCCCTTCACTCTTTATTTCCCCCACTGTACTGCACTGTACTGTAGCTTAAAGATAACGGCACTTTCTTGGGGTTCCGTCTTATTGATAAGTAGAGGTCGATCGATTGGTCACATACTTGCGCCCGTCCTTGACAGGGATTTACATCAGCGAATACTCCCGGCGACAACTGCCATTGGTTCCAAACTTATCGGTTGTGTACACTGTTATACATATTCGATAACGCTTCAAAGCATCTATCTTAATTGGTTTGTATTTGTAGAGCAATCAATTGGACACAAGATACTCTTCTACAGATATAGGTTACCAAGACGCTTGGCTCTAGGCTTGGAAGTCAGAGTAATTCTCTCACTTCAAGGTAGTTTAGATAGGAATGTCGGTTTCTTTTATTTCCCGCACCCTCAGTATAGGTCTCGAGTATTCCATCACCCTCTTAATAGTTTACAGTTGTAACTCAACTATTTCAACTTCAGCTCGTAGTCATACTTCCATTTCTCTAAAAGTAAACAGTAATTGGTGGTATCTTCCAACACAATTGATCAAACCTCAACTCCGATTTGTACCGTCAAACGCCTTTCCTCGAATCAACATCTACCAGAAGAGATTGGCATGGCTAAATAGGACTGCTATTCCTCTTCCACCTCCTCATCCCACTGTTCCTTTTCCTTATTCATAAGTTCCGCCATATCCGTAGGCTTGAAGATGGAACTTTCAGGATCTTCCATTCTTGGAACCTTACGCAGACTTTCATCATCAAACACAGATCCGATAGTGTCGATCCATCGTTTTCGCCTTTCCATGAGTGTCTTCGTAAGATCGCCAATGCCTGGTCGAGCGGTGCCCGCAGCACCTCCCACAAAGTGGCTGCCGCCACCGGCACCTCCAGGGCGTTTTGTCTTCTTGCTTTTGCCCATCGTCCTGGTCCGCTTGAGATATGCGGCCTGTACCTGGGAGTCGAGATCCTCCAAGATCGTTTGATATTCCTGATATGCCATCCGTTCTCGTACGAGATCTGTCATGCGAGCTTTGCGTGCGCTGTTGATCAACATTTGGTCCTTGAGCTTGTTTTGCAGAAGGCGCAATCTTGCTGCAACCTCGTCATCGTAGTGCCCGTCGAACTCTGCTTCCAATCCTTCCAAGGGTAGAAACCCAATATGCCGGAGTTCTTGCTTTATACGTTCGTCAACTTGAGAGTATTCCAACTTGGGGTGCGAAGCCTTCTTCCAGGCCTCTGTTGATGACTCCGGCATAAAAGCTGCGGGCTGTTGGCTTGCCTTGTCGTCGGAACCTACAGGCTTATCGTCACCATCAGCATCACCATTCATGCTAACGTCTCCATTGGTGATTCCATTTGTCGTAGGTTTGTCATCGACAGACTGCGCACGAGCCTCAGGCCTGAGTGTTTGCATCAAGCGAGCCAAGAAAGGGCCGACAGATAGCTTATCGGTTTCTCCAACATCGTCGTCCATATTGTCGATGCTTCCTCGTGGTTGGTTCGGTGGTAACTTGTCACGTCCTTGTTGTGGTGTGTCGATCGACATAGCGCCGTCCTCCTCCGCCCAGATTTCTGTATAGTGTCGCTTGCCACGTTTGGGCATAACAAAAGGGGTCACACGATCTCCTCGTTCACGCAGGAAAGCCAAGTCCTCCTCGGAGAATGGGCGAAAAAATGGTTCGAGATACGACGAGAATGTGCTGAAGTTGATCTGACTGTTGGGCTTGGCATTGCTGAAGTCCTTGTCTGGTGGATCGCCAGCAATAAGGTCCGCAAGATCTGAAGGTGGGTAGGTCGAAACTGAATAAATCTCTTTGCGCTCTTCATCGGGCATCCCGGGATAAGTTGGTCTAATTTCGTAGATCGTGGGATCTGGGAAAGTCGAGGGGTCTTCGCCGAATGTCATGGCTTGGGGCTGTTCGCGCCGGGGTGGCGCGCCTTCGTCGTCAGAGCTGGAGGATTCGTCTTCGTCTTCTTTCTTCTCTTCCGTTTTTGGCTTCTTATCGCCATCCCCAGGTGAGCCAGCACGTGTAGGAGACAAAGGAGAGCTTGGGTCGCGGTCGTGTTTGCGGTTTTTAGAATCTCGCAGCGGCGACGAACGTTCTGCTGAAAATTAGTTTCGATTACTCACGAGCTTAAAGTGGTAGGCAGCTGCCTGCACCGACAACCGACTGTCGCCGGCGCCTGCTTTAGGCGCATATAAATCAACATACCAACATTAGTCTCCTGCGGTGCCAGTGAATCGGGCTTTTTTCTTTTGTGCTTTGGTCGTTTTCCTTCTTGTTCACCCTCGGCGCGGCTCCCATAATCTTCGGATGGTCGCTTCTTACGCTCATCTGCCAGATGTCTCATTCCGCGGTCATAGAACGTGGAGCGCTTCTCCATAATATTTGATAGGCTCTTTAATCGTTCGATCATGCCGTCGAGGCTCTTAGAATCTGGAATGGTCGCATTGGAGGCAGAGTGGTCGACGATATCGTCATATGTAAGATTGCGGAAAAGGATAACTCTCGTGTTGAGATAGTCTGGGTCGTAAAAATCCTGTGGAGGGAGACTAGCTGTCGCGACTGGAGCCGGCGTAGTGTTGCGGCTCTGCTTCTGTATTGCCGAGTTCTTCTTGCCCGTCCCCTTCTGACTCGACCCAGGCGGCATAATTGCGGATATTTGGGGTGCGACCAGCGTTATCTGATTAGGTTGTTGTTAAAATGGGTTGATGAGATGGTATCGGAGGTTAAGGAGATGGCGTTTGATGAAATGCGACGAGCTGAATAAGAGAACGACACGGCTCGGCTCTAAACGCGCGATCCTGAGGTGCGTCACAGGGCAGGTGTTGGTCGGTACGTACCTGCTTGCGTTACCCCTTGATGTCCACTTTAGGTTCTCGCTTCAGCTGTGGGCTGTGGAGGAGGAGCAAAGCATGTGAGTGGTTCAGAGGTTCAGAGGTTCCAGAGCTTATAGCAGGTACGGATGAAAGGAATATGTTACTTCCGTTTGCATTCACATCAATCAGAAAAGTTGTTGTAACTTTACAAGATTGATATTACAGTACAATGGTAAACCCGAATCCAATAGAATATCTGGGACCAAGGAACAAGATACCTCAACCAAGCCGTGGCGCAATGATAAACAGACATCGAACTGGCGCTACCTACAGCAGTTAACAACAAGAGCTCAACAATGGGAATGATTGAATTCGTCGGTATCCGGATTACTTTTGACAATTCTCTTCACATAACCAGTGATTAATTTCGCTCAAGCAATTCTGGGACTACAAGAATCCGCCAACCTGGGCTTGCAAATATCCCGTAACATTGGATGCCTTCCAGTCACTGAAATTTGAGCTTGTCAGTCATATCTGTTATAAGCTTGGGACTGTTTTAATATACAGGGCCGTCTTATTCCGGCTCGTCGGAGCGTCTACTGTGTATATCGTTATTCGACGATAACAATTCCCTGCGCAGGCACCAGAAGAGCAACCGATAACTCCCGTGTAACTCAATTGGCCTTTTCTTCGTTGCCACAAAGAACGTTTCTACTGTATCTGCCACTTTTACTGCGATCCTAGAGGCTGTTGTAGTATCCTTACATTGGTGTTGAATTCTACATGTGGTGGGCTGCTCTTCTCTGATTGGTTGTTGGACTTAGAACTTGGAACAACCGACTAATACGAAAACTCCAAGCATGATTCATCTAAATAAACAGAGTATTGTAGCATGCTGACAGTTATTTGTCGATGTTGGGGTTACTTTGAATTTATCCTGTTCAAGTGAAGAGTCAATCCATCGAAGCCTTGGTACAGTCAATGACCCTCCTTCATGTCATGACCATCCATATCCAAGGCCTTATCGTCTTCGACTTCACAAGCCAGAGATCGTCGTCTCTGAAGAATTGAAACCAATACCAACTTATACCCCACTCACACGCTATAGAGAGTACCAACTCTCCAGAGCGAACGAAGGATGGCACATGTCCGCCGCCGCCGCAGCTTTGCAAGACCCCTGAGACTCTATCAACCACGAACATGTGCTTCACTTATTGGCTCCCACCCCCATTACCCACCTCGAGGCTCATGCCTAGAATGAACACTGATGGCGGGGTTATCATGACTATCTAGTGGGGTTTAGTAGATCAACAGGGTCCTGCAGTCAAGAGCAAGTGAATTCGCGTCGAGTACATTGTGCGTGAGGCGTCATGGCCTTTCTGCCGAGACCAGTGTTGCCGAATTGAGTTCCAGATCTGTTCCGTGTCTACTCGAGTGTGCCGACGTATATATCCCTGGTTTGTCTCGTCCTTATTTTCTGATTTCCTGTCATCTTCAACTTGATCGTGTGGACTGCTTTCAACACAGCTTACACAGCTTCCTTCTTTTAACACTTATTCTCTCGGCATACAATGAGAGAGTACCATGGCTTCTCATGTACGCCCTCACTCGCCCCTCGTTCTTTGCGCCTATTAACCAATTACTAGGGTGGTAACATGTTATCTTTGGCTAACGCCCAGTCTCTTGTCGCTGGTATCATCACGGCAGCGCTGAGCATCCTCGGCCTTGCCTCAGTCTTCTCCAGCAAGAGTCAGGACGAAGCCCCTGGCTTAATCAAGTCATTCTTCCTCTTCTTTTACTCTTCCTTCCTCAAACCCCACCAGGGTGACTCTAAGGGCAACCAACAAGATGCCCTTGAAAGCTTCTACAAGAAGCAAGCCGGGGCTTATGATGCTACCCGAAAGGTCCTCCTCCGTGGTCGTGAGGATATGTTGGCTCTTGTCGCCGCACAGATGCAGGCAAAGCTAAAGGAAACTGCCTCCAAAGATGGCAGCAAGACTAAGCGAATTTGGGTCGACGTGAGTTACAATGGAACACCTGATTGTTCTAACAATAGCTGACATACCATTTCTTAGATTGGCGGTGGCACTGGCTTCAACATTGAGGCCATGGGCGCATTCGTCGATGTCCCTACCTTCTTCTCTAGCGTATACCTCGTTGACTTCTCCCCGTCTCTCTGCGAGGTGGCGAGAAAGCGATTCGAACGCCTTGGCTGGAAGAATGTCAAGGTGGTTTGTGAGGATGCTCGCAAGTTTCGTCTTGAAGATTATGAATCTGGCATGCCTTCGAAGCCAATTCCTCCCCGCTCTCCAGCCTTAAGCTACTTTGATAAGCCGCGTCCCGACTTTGGCGGAGCAGACTTGATCACCATGTCATATAGTCTGTCCATGATCGTGAGTTTACCTGATTTGTCCCTTGACCAAATACTAATTGGTTACCAGCCTGACTACTACTCCGTTATCGACTCTGTCACTTCTCTCTTGTCACCTCAAGGTATCATGGGCGTTGTAGACTTCTATGTGCAGAACAAGGTCGACTTTGCCTTCCGAAACTACACTGGCGGCCTTGTAGATCGTCATGTCAACTTCTTGTCGCGAAGCTTCTGGCGCTCCTGGTTTGACCTCGACCGAGTTGGTCTTGAGCCCAGTCGTCGAGATTATCTCGAGTACAAGTTTGGCACTGTCCTCAACGTCAACACCCGCAATAAGGGACTGGGAGCTATTCCCTACTACATTTGGCTCGGATGCCATAAGAAGCCTTTCTCGTCGTCCAGTCTTCCCCATGAGATTGTTGAGCGCATTGATGCTCTGGTCACTGAATCTCCCTACTTGTATCCTGCTAACCACGGAGACGCCTTGACTCGTGCCATTGAGAGATCGGCTCCCGAAATTCGTTCCAAGGCATTCCTCACTGCTGTTTCGAATCTTTCCTCAAATCTGCCATTGCCATCATTCTTCTACCAGAACCACCACTGGCGCATCTACTACGATGAGCAGCTTCCTAAGCATACTCAGTTTAAGGACGAGTATATCTATGCTTTCACATGGGAAGATACCCGTGTCGATGAGCGTCTCTTGAAGCTTGGTGCCGATGATAAGGTTCTTGCTATTACTTCCGCTGGCGATAACATCCTCTCTTATCTCCTCCAGAGCCCTGCTCGTGTTCATGCCGTTGATCTGAACCCCACACAAAACCATCTGCTTGAACTTAAGGCAGCTTCATATACTGCCCTCCCATATGAAGATTTCTGGAAGATCTTCGGAGACGGCAAACATCCCCAGTTCCGTGAACTTCTTATCACAAAGCTCTCTCCTCATCTTTCTGGCCGCGCATTCCAATACTGGCTCAAGAACGTCCACGTCTTTCAAAACAGCAGTGGCCATGGTCTCTACGACACTGGAGGTTCGCGTCATGCCATTCGTGTTTTCCGCTGGATCGCCCGACTCTTTGGTCTACAGAAGGCTGTGAAGCAGCTCCTTGAAGCGAAGACTCTCAACGAGCAGCGTGAGATTTGGCGTCACAAGATCCGCCCTGCGCTTCTATCCAAGCTTGTTTGCAACTTGGTTGTGTCTCAGGAGAGTTTCCTTTGGGCTGCACTTGGTGTTCCCAAGAACCAGCTGGCTATGATCGAGGCTGATCATGCCGACTCGGACTTAGTCAAGGGCCCCAAACCCACTGCTAAGAATACTCGTTCTCACGCCATCTGGCACTATATGGTCAACACTCTCGATCCTGTCGCCGAAGAGACTCATATTGCTGCTGATAACCCCTACTACTACGTCTGCATGGATGGCAAATTCTCACCCAAGTGTCATCCCGACTATCTCAGTCCCCGTGCCCACGCAAAGCTCTCTCGTCCCAATGCTCTTGACGGTCTTCGTATCCACACCGATGAGCTCGAGGAGGTTATCGCGCGCATCACTCCTGGCACTTTGACTGTTGCTGTTGTCATGGATAGCATGGACTGGTTTGATACCGGATCTCGTGCCGCTGCTGCTCAGATTACAAAGCTCAACCGGGCATTGGCAATGGGTGGCCGAGTCCTCCTTCGTTCCTCTGCTTTGACTCCGTGGTATATCAAGGAGTTTGAAAGCCACGGCTTCACTCCCAAGCGACACGGCGCTCGCATTGACGGAGCTTGCATTGATCGAGTCAACATGTATGCCAGTTGCTGGATCTGCACAAAGTCTGAGAACTTGCCGCCTCCTACACCTGAGATGGATCGAGCTGGAGGATCTGAGATCACATCACTAACTATTTGATCATGTGAACTGAAATTTGCCTGTAATGATGGAGTTAACACTGGAATTAGTACCAAGCATATCGTTTAATTGAAATAGTAAAACAACTGCCTTGATGTAAGTGATTCTTGATCGTAATGTTAGTTAGTTTATGATGTGATTGTCAGTAGCGTCCCTGGAGCGTTATGATGCAGGTTTAAGAAAACAATCGCGTAGTTCCTGGCGGGTGAAAAAGAGAATCGTCTTATATAAAATTGACGCAATCTTCAATAACTCAAAGGAAATTTTTCTATACAGGTGCCCGCGGTCACAGCCCTGCGCGATAAGTAACACTACCAATAATATGCTTCCTTCATACACATACATCAATCAACCCATCTACCAACTTACGCCTTCCAGACTCGTCGAACAGCCTCGGTGATACCGACGTCGTTGGTCTCGAACTCGTACAGTCCCACGCCGACAAGAACGGTAGCGAAGTTAAGGAGCCAGTTGAAGGTCTTGCGGAGGCCAGGGTAGGTCCTTGAGGGAATGTAGTCGATGACGACCTGCTGGAAGCCCATGTGGGAGTGGAGGAGGAGGACACTGCAGAGGATGGCGTCGAGAGTAGGGTTGAGGGAACCGGCAGCGAAGGGAGCGACGGTCAAGGGGACGAGGCCGGCGGCGAGGAGACGCTCGAATGTCCAGTGGTAGGAACCATGGGCGGAGCTGGGCTCGGGGATAGGAGCAGGGTCGTTGACTGTAGGTTAAGGTGTTAGCTATCCAAATGTCTATCATGTGAAGCCAGCCAAGTTGCGATTCAGCTTCTGGGAAAGTCGTTTCGTACCACCACCCTCAATGCGCTCTGCAGGTTCCAGTCAGCAACAATCACTTTTATTGAACATATATATAACATACGGGGTCCGGGAGGGAGGATAGCAGATCGTCGAGTAGTGTTGTGGAAAGCAGCAACACCCTTAACCTGAGTACGGATGCTAGGCATGAAAGCGCTTCGGGTCGCGGGGGCAGCAGCAGTGGCCAATCGAGAGGCCATAGCGGTCTGCCTAAGCAGAGAGGAACGCGCAATTGAGGCCATTTTGAAGTATTTTTTGAATTCTTGTGGTGTTGTCGCGGCACTCAATTGGTGGCTGCTTCGAGAGGCTCGGGAGTAGAGTTGATGATGTATGGGATCCTTCAATTCAAACCGACCCGGAACTGTAGCAGCCTCATTGCCGAGGATCTCGAATTACATCTTTTGTGATTGGTTGGCTGCGTCCCGAAGGTTTCCCTGTGGTGTGGATACTTTGATGTCGCTAAGGTCCAATAAACGTCAAATAAGTAGAACCCCTCATGATTGGCCAACACTTTTTTGAACATGGATCTCATCCGACGTCGCTTGGGGATTTTTTTGGTGCTAGCAGCTTCAAGCTCTCCAAGCGTGGGTAGAGTTTGAATACGATTGGAATTTTCACATGTCGACAGTCTTTTACTTTTGCTTTCATTTTTGTATCGAAAACTGAGCGCTTCGCTCCGAACCTCAGTCATGGCGAGTCGCGCCCTCATCTCGAAGCTTCCGTCCACACGACCTGCTATATATTCGACATGTCTTAGTGGGCAGCGATCCCAAGTTCGATTCATTGCGACATCATACCTCAAAAAAGTTGCGGAGGCCGAAGCAAGATGGAAAGAGAAGGGCGAAAAGATCAAGAACGGAGAGATCCCACATACATGGGACATTCTTGAAGAGAGAGGATATATCAAGGATGTGGCAGGGTATGCGACACTAGGCATGATGCTCGAAGCACTATATCTAACTTATACTACAGTACGACCGAGAAGATCAAGGAGATCATGCGTGTGAGACGAATAGGATCTTATGTCGGTATTGACCCTACCGCCGACTCAATGCATGTCGGTCACTTGCTACCGATGATGCCCATGTTCTGGTTGTGGTTCCATGGTCATCCTGCTGTTACTCTGATCGGTGGCTCGACTGCCCGCATTGGTGACCCTACCGACCGACTTGAAAGCCGAGCGATTCTTTCCAACGCAGATATCTCGAAGAATATCACCAAAATCCACGTCCAGTTGACCAAGATATGGCAAAATGTACAAATATTAAGGGAGAAGTACGGTTACGAAAAGGACTGGGCTGCCACTCATCGGTTATTGAACAACAACATGTGGTTGGGAAACCTCACTCTCTACGACTTCGCCAAGAGGATAGCCAGGCACACGAGAATTGGACCTATGCTGGCTAGAGACACGTGAGTTTCTCAATTTTTCGAAAGCAGATGTTCTGAAGCCTAACCCAGTATTATAGTGTGAAGCGCAAGATGACTGAAGGCGACGGAATGTCACTGGGTGAATTCATGTACCCTCTCCTTCAGGGATGGGACTTTTGGCACATGTACAACAAGCTCGGTATTCAGATGCAGATCGGAGGTTCTGACCAGTATGGCAACATCACCGCTGGTATCGATGCTCTCAAGACTATCCGCGAAACCGAAGAGGCTCCTCACCTGAAGATGCCGTCAACCTGGGATCACGAGCCAGTTGGTTTCACTGTTCCTCTACTTACTGACTCATCTGGTGCCAAATTCGGCAAGAGCGCAGGAAATGCTGTTTGGCTCGATGAGTTCAAGACGACAGCCTTCGATCTGTATGGATATTTTGTCCGACGTTCAGACGATGAGGTCGAAAAGCTTCTTAAGCTGTTCACTTTCATGCCTTTGGAGAAAATTTCCAAGCTTATGGAAGAGCACCGAGCCAACCCTGCGGAGCGCAAAGCGCAACACGCTCTTGCTTTTGATTTTGTCTCGCTCATTCACGGCGGGCAAAAGGCTGTCCAGGAGGCTAAGCAGCATGAATTCCGCTTTGGCACAAAGCCACGCGGCATTGTTGGCGAGCCTACGGAGCAATCTGGTATTGTTACTGCCAACACTGCTCCAAGAAGCGACATTCAACTGCCCCGCTCCATTATGGATTCGTCACCTGCCAAAATCCTTCACGCATGCGGCCTGGCTTCCAGCAGCAGTGACGGCCAACGCCTCCTCTCACAGCAAGGTGCTTATATCGCTGCTCAACCTGGTCAGAAGAGAGGCCTTGTCCCTGGAAACTTGTCCTGGACGCCCATGAAGGCTTGGTTCCCCGAGGAGACAAAGAAGTTCCTTATCGACGAGCGCATGCTCATCATGCGAAAGGGCAAGCACAATGTGCGCATTGTCGAGCTGATCGATGATGATGAGTTTAAGAGAAGCGGTCAAATCTACCCTGGCCAGCCTTACACCGGCCACATGCGCAGGCTAAAGGAGGAGCTCAAGAAACAGGTGGCAGAGGACGGCGTGGAGTTGTCGGATATGGAGCTTACCAGAATGGCGGAGAGGCAAAGGGACAGACTCAGGGTTGCCAACAACCCCAACATTGAACTCCCTGATAAGCAGGAAATCCGCGAACGAAACTCCAGAGGTGGGAACAAAGACAAATGAAGTGGCTCCATGGAACCGGCATACCTTTGCCGTGTAAGATAAAACTGTACTATATTGTAATCCGCATGATACCATAGAAACGATGTAAAATGTATATAACTCATGGGTATGACACGCCTGCTCTGTTTATCTGTAGAAGACTGCTAGATCGCCCTTAGGAACCGGTAACTTCTTCAGCTTCTCCATGATATCGCTGTCCGTCAAGTTTTGTTCTGTGATGATCTGGTCGAAGTGATGACAGCCATCTGTATACTTCTGCAGCGGATCTCCTCCTAGCATTGGTCGACTCTGACCAGACGCCAAAGCAGCTAGGTATTGCTTGGAGACGACGAATTTGTGGACTCTGTAGATGCAACCTTTAATGACACCAAACTGAACGAACCTGCGGACATCGACAAAACGTAAAACCTCGAAACCTGCGTCTTGGTGTCCTTTGAGCCATTCCATGACGGACTTGCCGGGAGTAAATGTTGACATGAGTTTGATGAGATGATAATTGCTTACGAGGCCACGACCATGAGATACATACGCAGCACACTCATCAACCATGCCGTCAAGGTTTCGAATAAAGTCGTGAATGCCAGGACGGGGTGCGTAGCATGCACTGAAGAAGAACATGTCAAGGAGAAGGATGGTATCGTAGTAGAGAAGGTGGCGGAGAGCAGTCTTGGCTAGCTCAAGTGAGACGGAAGCTGCGTGGGCGATGCGTCGAACATCCGAGACGCCATCAATATGAGATATGACCTTTTGGAGAGTGAGATCCCATGTAGGGTCAATGATGTCGGCAAATTTGGCTTTTGTTACGGGTACATGCCAGCCGCGAACTCTTGGAGGGTCAATATGATGAGGGAATAGCTTCATGTTGATGGTGTTGGCCTCATCTATGGTTAGTCAGTATAGTGTTTACACAACGGCGCATGGTAACCTACCAACGGGAATCATGCACTCTCCATAGTTATCCAGATCCTCCTTGACAATCTCCAACAGACTGTCAATAGGTCTTCTTCCAGCTCCTTTAGTCTCCGCGTTCTGACTCAAATACTCGTTCTGCTTCTCCATCTCAGAGAAAGTAGAAGCTAGGCCGCGGACGACGCGCTCGTACGGTACATGATCGACGTCGGCATCGAGAACGAGGCCGAAGTTGAAGATGAACTCATTACGCGAGTACTTCGTATGAGGAATGACCACTGGGTGTCCTAGGACGGTGTATTTTCCGTCAGGCGTGTTGATGGTCAGGTAGCGATTGCAGAAGGCCTGTCTGGGAATGATGTACTCGTGAAGCACGTCAAAGTCAATGAGAGGAGATTTAGTCGAGCCTTCGACAGGTGTGATGCAGCCCGCAGGAGACTGAGCGACAATCTTGGGACCTTATAAAAAGATTAGGGATGCTCATATATGTAAACTACAGGTCCCGTTACCTTCTTGAGGGAAGAACCTGGCATAGAATATTCCTTGGATCATGTTGGGCTTGAGTTCGCTGGGTTAAACCAGCAAAATATTTGTTGTTAGGTCAAATGGAACTGGTGGGATCGTAACGATTGTCATCCAGGCATGAGTCTCATCTGGTTCATTTTGACGATTAGATTGATGGTCTTAGAAACAGATTTGACAGTTGGAGGTGATGAGTTGAGGTTCCATGTCACTTCATTGGACATCACAACAGCACTAGTTGGCTACCCTAAATCATAAAAGGCAGTTTCACTTTGTATGAACTTGACGATGCGGTTGTGGTTGCACAACACTGGGCATATACACTCAAATAGGTATTGTTCACTGAATCTCCGTAACGAAGGAATATTCTCCTAATTCGTGATAGTGGTTTGTCTATTCGATTGTTTCATGCTTACAATCACCCATGCAACCAACTTCAATAGTCAATCGTACCTGAATCACCCGTTTATTTGCAGCCTAAAGTCCATGAAATGCCGCACGCAAACATTGAGGAATAGTTGTATGACGTCCTCACCGTCGGTTAAAAAGGAAGCAATTTTATTTATCTTCCGAGATGATGCATACCTGGTTAGATCAAGGAGTAATCTGGCTACAGAAGATGGTGGATGGTGATGGAACCAGACAGGCGTTGGTCATAAGGTTGATAGACGAGAAATAGATTTACTTTATACCTATAAGCAAGAAGAATGACTTCTCCAATATTAAGAAAGAACTACCACTAATAGATATTCATAAAAAGCAAAACCTTTCCATTAAAGAAAACACTTTCTCTTTTCGATCTTCTCCAATTCTTGCTTGATCGACTTGACGTTCCCTTCTCCACTGCGCGTCATTGCACCCTGGCACTGACACCCTCTAGACCCTCAGCCAAAAAGTTGCCCCACGTCACTAATGACAGCTGGAGCAGGCAGGTGGGTAACAGAATTAACGCTCAAGGCGCCAAAATAACTCAGTCTAGATGCACTCCTGGACCAGCCTAAAGTAACCACACAATTCTGTCTTCTAGACTGTCAACGACCAATCATTCTGACACCCTGCGGGCTGGGCAACCGCAGTACAACCCGAGCCGGGCTTCCCTAGGTTCCCTGCGCCGCGTTCCATCCTACACTACTCCGTAGACCTGCCTCTTTTCTCTGGGCTTCTTTAGGTTCACCTGCTTTCAACTTCGCCTCTTCAAAACTTGTTAAGAGAGCATCTTTCTTAGCTACTTAATAATCATTCTGATATCTGCTATCAAAAACAACGCTGCTTGCGATAGTCTAGTATTCTAACATCCAAGAGCTCTCCCCGCTCTTGCTCCATCCGCCTAACCCCCCGCTATCACTTCTCAATCCCCTCGTCTTGTCTTGTTGCGCCGCGCCACGCCATATCTTCAGTCTTGCACAACACAACCGCTACGATGGCCGACAACCCTGAACCGAGCACCGAAACCCAGATCACCTTCAAGGTGAAGTCTGGCGAGGGCAACCACACCATCACTATGAGCGACACCGCGACTGTCCTCGACCTCAAAACCAAGCTCGCCGCCGAGGACATGGAGAACATCCCCGTTGAGCGCCAACGTCTAATTTACTCAGGACGTGTCATGAAGAACGACGACGCCCTGAGTACATACAAGATCAAGAACAACAACACAATTCACATGGTCAAGAGCGCTGCCAGCAATCAACAACCTAACCAAACTCCCACCGCCAGTGCCTCGACAGCTACTCCTGCCCCGGCCAACATGGCTGCAGGTACCGCGAACCAGCCATTTGCTGGCCTCACAGGTGCTAGATACGCCGGTTTCGGAAACGGTCTTCCTGGACTTGATATGTTTGGACCCGATGGTGGTGTACGTGTGCTTCTCCTTCCATGCTGAGGCTACTTGCTGACAGATACCTTCAGATGGGTGCTCCTATGGACGAGGCACGAATTCAGCGACTCATGTCCGATCCCAACGTTCAGTCGTCTATGAACGAAGCCCTCAACAACCCTGATTTCATCAACATGCTTATCGAATCGAACCCTATGCTGCGAAATGTACCCAACGCTCGCGAGATCATCAGCTCTCCAATGATGAGACAGATGATGACCGACCCTCAAATGATGTCACAAGCAATGCGCATGCAACGAAACATGCAGGGCGGAGGAGCTGGTGGATTTCCTGCTCCTGGCGCTACCGACACGACACCCCAAGGAGCAGCGAGCGGAGATGCCCAGGGCAATGCTGGCCAAACACCTTCTGGCCAACAAAACCCGTTGTTTGGACTTGGAGGCTTGATGGGAGGTCAAGGGGGCGCAGGCAACCCCCCTGATCTTTCACAGATGATGCAGCAGCTTCAAGCTCTGAACCAAATGTATGGAAGCCCTGCTCAACCGCAAGGACAGACAGGCTCAGGCAACACTCCTAGCCAAGGCGCTACTGACAATGCGGCTGGTGCGCAAACTTCTGGAACAACACCCGGCCAAGGTGGTGAACAGCAGAGCTCGACCACTGGTCAGACTCCCCCGAACCCATTTGCGGCGCTCTTCCCCGGTGCTGGAGGCGCTGGAGGCGCTGGAGGCGCCCAGGCCAATAACCCCTTTGGTATGAACCCGGAGATGATGCAGCAGATGATGCAAATGTTTGGTGGCGGTGGAATGGGTGCGAGCCCTCCAGCGCCTGCTGATAACAGACCCCCGGAGGAGCGATACGCCGAGCAACTGCGTCAACTGAACGATATGGGATTCTTCGACTTTGATCGAAACGTTGCCGCCTTGAGACGAAGTGGCGGAAGCGTCCAGGGTGCCATCGAGCATCTTCTGTCCGGATAGTTGCACGGACTTCAGGTAAATAACTCTGTGGCTTCTAGGTAGAGGATTTATTCACTCTACCCAGCAAGGCGTGGCATTACGAGTGACGAGAATAAGTCAAGCAACTTGATTAATACAGTTTGGCACTAGGATAGGTATATCCTACGGAAGCATGGTTCGGTTATGTTGTTAGGACAAAACAGAATATCATTTTCAGCGTGTTCAATACCAATGATGCGAATACCAGTGATGTGCAGGTGTCATTGTACGTACTCTGATGAAAGTAGTGCTACTGAGTGAAGCTGGGGTACTTGTCTGATGTTGGACGATGGGGCCGATCGCTGGGAGGATGCCTCGGCTCATGGATGTCTTCCCCGCGTAACCCCAGACTCTGGAACATGCTGCCGCAACAAGGTACCCGACGCCAGCTATTAAATAAATCTTGTCTTTGTAACCTCCCTATGACCTCTTTTCATCGTTTGTAATTTTCCATCACGACACCTTTGGTACTTATCGCGAAACCTCGAGCTGCCCATTCATTTTAGCGTCTGAATTTCATTGCATCATCACATATTCAATACCTTCATCATGCGCGGGATCCAAATCACCGAATATCTCAAGGTAAACTTGTAATCTGGCATCCAATTGACCGTTAACTAACATTTTTTGATAAGGGCCCTGATCAGCTTCAGGTCACTGACCTTCCCGATCCCAAACCCTCAGCGGATCAATATCTCATTCAAGTACACGCCGCAGCCGCCAACTTTTTCGACATTCTGCAGATTCAGGGAAAATACCAGAACCAACCTCGTAGGTCCTTCGACACAAATAAACTCACCAGATACTAATTCTGTACAGCATTTCCCTGGGTTGCTGGCGCCGAATTCGCTGGCACAGTCGTCGCCACACCTAGCAATGGCTCTAACCCCAAGTTCCCTGTAGGATCGCGTGTCTTTGGCGCGTCGCAGGGTGCTTTTGCGACCAAGATCTGTGCTGCCGAGAACACTCTCTTACCTGTTCCCGATGGCTGGTCGTTCAAGGAGGCCGCTGGTCTGTTTGTCACTGCGCCGACAAGTTATGGTGCTCTCGTTGTAAGAGCGAACATTAAGAAGGGCGATTATGTCCTCATCCATGCTGCGGCTGGCGGTGTTGGCCTTGCTGCTGTTCAAGGTATGTGGCGCTCAGAACATTGGGCATGCTTAAGCTAATATGTAATAGTGGCCAAGGCCTTTGGCGCAACTGTCATTGCGACAGCTTCGACACAGCACAAGCTCGACGTTGCCAAGTCCTATGGCGCCGACCATGTGATTTCTTACAACGAGGCTTCATGGCCCGCCCAGGTCAAGAAGTTGACACCAAAGTCCCGTGGTGTCGACATCGTCTACGATCCAGTCGGTCTAGTCGACCTCTCCACAAAGTGCACAGCATGGAACGGACGCATTCTCGTCATTGGCTTCGCTGCTGGCAAGATCGAAAAGGTGGCGATGAACAAGGTTCTTCTGAAGAACATCTCCATCGTGGGACTGCACTGGGGAGCGTATTCTATTCATGAGAAGGAGATGATTCCCAAGGTCTGGGAGGGCATCATGGGGCTTGTGAAAGAGGGAAAGCTCAAGGGTACAGAGTACACAGATGAGGAGTTTGTTGGTCTGGAGAGGACTGGAGCTGCGTTGAAGGCCCTTGGAGGTAGGGGTACTTGGGGAAAGGTTGTTATCAAGATACCCGAGGAGGGACAGAGCAAGCTATAGACGGGAGAGGCATTTCCGGAGAGATGTACACGAAAATAGTTTGTAGATATCACTTGGCCAGTTTCTGAGCAAAAGAAGTCAATTGCCGAAGAAAACCTCCAGTTGTCTAATTCCAATTCGGTATCAATGATCTATCTAACTCTGCTGTAAAGCTATTGCGGCGGATTATCGTTTCCATTCTTACAAGGCCATTCCAACCAGGCGGCGTAGAGTCAAGCTCATTTTCTACTCTTGTTGCTGCTGCACTCCGGACGCCATCTGTTGGAATTTGTCCAGAATATCTTTGTCAACATTGGCTGCCCAATGCTCCTGGAAGGCTTGTTCGCCTCCGACTCTGTTCACCAGATTCTGAAGACGTAACTTGACGAAGTCGAAAGCGTGGACAGTGTGTATAGGGTCCTTGGCTGACATGTTGCTCTCAGCGATCGTCTTGGGGGTATCATATTCGGTTGGCTCCAATGGACCCCAGATAAGGGTATCAGTGCCGTTGACAACGCCGTCCTGCAGCTCGGAAATCACATTGATCCACATGTCGAAGTATTGTTGAAGCTTGCTCAGCACCAGTTCTTGCACAGGCGAAGGCAGTTCTAGAAGTCTTGTCAAACCCAAAAGGTAAAGCTTCTGTCGTTCGATATGGTCTATACCAGACATATGCGTAAACCACTCCTCTGATAGCCAGGACCAGACTTGATCAAGAGAACCCATATTGGTCAGCATCTGGGTAAAGAGAGTAGGCTCCGAAAGTGCCAGGCGTGCCAAGATTGCGAAGTAGTCTGTCTCGGTGATTGTGCTGAGCTTGCTGACCTTTCGGTTAGGGCCAGTAGTTTGATGCGATTCCCATGCGTCGCGAAGGTTCCCAAGTATTTTGTTCATGAACCCGATTTCGACCATGTCCTGAAGAATGACTGATACACCAGTAGATCCACCAAGTTCGACTGCAGCGCGAATGAGGTTCTCGATGCAGCTCGTGCCAAGACGAACTTGCTCCCTACTCTTAGAATCTAGGATATTAGCCAGAGCGTTCAAGGTTGGGCGACGCAGCCTATCCTCCAGGACAGATGCGGGAGCGAGGAGGATATAAGACTCCACAGCTTGTAGAGCCAAAGAAGCCGTTTCGCTATCATATTCAAGGAGGGGAAGCGCAAGCTCGGCGAGATTGACCAATTCAGGAGCCAGCGGAGCGTGACTCTGCATAAGAATGTTGTTCCACAGCTCCAAAGATTCATCGATGAGGTGGAGATGCAGGTCCGATCCCCGGCGGGCTGCCTCAGAAAGCAGTGGTAACATGAAATGCTGATACCTCTGAGAGTCAGGGCCCATGCTCATAACGAGAGCCGCAAAGATTGAGGTGACTGCCTGCTTAATCATATATTCTTCAGCCCCTGAATTCTCCCAGACTCTCGGAAGAGCAGACATGAGTTGGTCTCCAAACTGTGACACTTGATCTTCCATGCGTTGGACCAGAATTCGAATAGACTCCAGGATCGCCAGCTTGGTTTCGTCAACTTCGACATTTTGAACAAGGTCGATGAGCTGGGACAGAACATCGGATGTATACGGCAGGAAGGCATCGACATTGAAGTCAAGCTCATCAGCGATCCAGCGCAATTGACGGGCCGCAGTGATTCTGACCACTACATCATTGGTCTCGTCATCAGGATTGAGGAAATGACGGTAAATTTGGTAGACTATCGGTCGACTAGAGTCATCTAGCTTGACAGGTGCCCATTGACTCACAAGGATAGCGATTCGCCTGCGCAACACCTTGCAGAGGCCGCCCTGCAAACGAGCATCGTTGACAATTGTGGAAGCCAGAACAGCATCAAAGTCAAAAACGTGATGGACGTGAGCAGCCGCAAGGCCCATTGCGGTATATACAGCTTCTTTGGTGGCGATATCAGCCTGGGGATCTTGCGCTGTTTGGAAATATGACAGCAGTGGTGGCACTAGCAAGTCCTTGTAGTTTGTGAGAAGATCGAGGAACAACTTTTCAGCGCATGGCCGTACTTCCCACTCATAAGCATTGCCTTCGCTCTGTTCTTGTTGTTCCCATTCCTCTGGATCCTCCTCCCAGCCTTCAAGATCCGACTTGCGGAAGACAAAAAGATGGGTAATGATGGAGTTCACGATTTGGATAACAAGATCGGGCTTTAGAAGTTCCGATTTGACAAGATTCTTCGCTCTCTCTTGCTCGGCCTTGGTTTCCTGACTTCTCCATCTAAAAGTTTGGACGGATTGGAAGGCTATTCGAACGCATGATCTAAGGAGCAAAAGTCCTTTGAGAGCCAGCCTCTCTAGAACTGGGCCTTCCACCTTGGACTTTGCAGATCCAGTCTCTGATGGGCCTTGTCGGATACCACCCGACTTGTCAAAAACTTCCGCAAACTTTGCAACCAATTCCCAGTATGACTGCACCAAAGGAATGGAGTTGGGAAGGAACACAAAACTGGCTGCATGCTGCTCCGCCATGTCAATGTGCAGCTTGGTAAATTGGAGCAAATGCTTGCCCACAATATCTTGGTAATTTGTAGGAACCGTGGAGTCATGGCTGACGAAGCCGAGAAGCTGCCCGAACTGGGTTTGCGACAGAGTCCAGAACTGCTCAACTGTGCTGTCGCTATGGGGCTGCTCGTAACCCATAATGACAAGTCGGCGCAGTACCCTAAGAGAAAGCAAGCTGTTCAACATGGCCAGGTTAACTTCTTCTTGGTTTCCTGGGCCACCAGTAAGAAATCCCATCCATGCCTGTGACTTTTCTGAGTAGATTTCTGACAGAACATGGACGATTTCTGGGGTCACAGATTGCAGAGCGGTTTGGTTCCTCCTCATTCGCGCTGTGCCTAGCTCTTTGACTACGCGAAGTAGAATCTCGAGGATACCATGTAGGTGCCTTTGGTCGCCATTTCGTGTCGAACGCAGAAGTTCGATAATATTTCCCATAGCATCTGGCCACTCCCCAGGATAATCGATCCTAACGATTTTGGCTACCACTAACGCATTGTGTAGAGCAAGATTCGAGTGCTCCTCCTCGATAGATCCTTGGAACAAACGCGAACGTATCAAGCTTTTCTCTTCCGATTTGATGCTGTTTTTAACCTGGTTGTATAACCGCCAATATCGATCGATGCCATTCTTAAGTTGGATAATTGCAAGGAATCGGACTTCGTACGCCAATGACTTGTCAAGATAAATGGCCTAATAGTTGGTCAGCATTCGCATACAAAGCCTAAGAATTGCTGCTAGACCGACCTGCAAGGAGGAGTAGTAGCCGGGCTGGAGCTCCCATGATGTTAGTTGGTTGCCTGCCGCTTGACGCTGCGCATATTCGTGTGAAGTGGCAGACTGTAGTGTCTGATAAAGTGATTGCAAGGATAGCGGATTCGCATCACCCGGGACTTCGATGGCGAAGCTCATGATGTGAGCTAGCGGTGGCTTATGTCCACAAGAGCCGCGAGGACAGTCGAAGGAGCCAAACGCACGAGGTTTGGAGGATAAATGGCTACTCGAATAGTATGGTGTTTTCGTTTGCGGAGAGCGAAGTCTAAGTTACGGTATGAAGATGATTCGTGAATTTTGGCCTAGCCAAGATCCGATGGATGGATGCTCAACCTAGTTGCTCTGTTTGTTTAATGGCGGGGTTCACTTAGGCTGTTAGCGTAGGAAGGAGGGGTCAAAGTCGCACAAAGAAAGGCTCATGCCACATTGAATGTCAATGAGCGCTGCATATCAGGGAAACATACAGAGAGTGTGAGTCTTAACAGATTCAGATTGTAATCAGGGCCATCGAGATAGACTATGTCGATACGATAATTGTGCTTTGTCTGCAAAACAAACCCTCGGACGCGACCCGACATCAGCGGTCAACCACTACGTCCACTGGAGACCCAGCCTTCTGCCTTTGCCGATAGGCGATAACTGACCGCTAAGAATAGCGGCCCGGGCTGTCCGCTAAGCTTTAAGCAGTAACGAGCTGCCATGCTTCTTTCAGACGATCTCAGGTGGGTTCTGAATTTTAGATCGTCATATTTCCGCAACAAATATTCAACGTCAAGCATTGTCTGGCGCCATTGCGTCTCGAAGGAGCCATGATACGCTCAAGAACTGCCCGGTTGGCCTTTAATACCACTCTAAGAAGACCATGGACATGTCCGCAATGCCTTTCGCGTAGTCGATTCTACTCCCAAAAGACCGAAAAGCGAGAACCCCCCGACCATCGCAAACTCGGCGCCCAACAAGAACTCTTCATCAACTCAATCTACAGCCCTGGTTCTCCCATATTCCTACCGAATGGTGCGCGAATCTTCAACAGGCTTGTCGATTTTCTACGAAAGCAATATGTGAGATATGGGTTCGAGGAGGTCATCACGCCAACCATTTACAAAAAGTCACTATGGGCCAAGTCAGGTCATTTGGAAAACTATGCGGACGATATGTACGCTGTGAGAGGAAACACAGAACCGCCGCCGCCGCAACATGATGGATGCTGTGGGAGTCACCAAGAAAATCTGAAGCCAGAAGAAGAGGAGGAGGGAGACTATGGCTTGAAACCTATGAATTGTCCCGGGCACTGCCTCATATTCGCTTCAAAACGACACAGTTATCGGGATCTTCCCGTGCGGTATGCCGACTTCAGCCCGTTACATCGTAACGAGGTATCAGGTTCATTGAGTGGACTTACTCGTGTGCGACGTTTCCACCAGGATGATGGACATATCTTTTGCCGTCCTATCCAGGTGGAAGAAGAAATCAAGAAGACCCTAGATTTTGTCAAGGTCGTTTACACAGTTCTTCGTTTCGGCGTGAGCTACCGTCTGGCGCTTTCTACTCGACCCAAGGATCACTACATCGGCACCGAAGAAGAATGGGATCAGGCCGAGAATGCTTTAAAGCGAGCATTAGACGCATCAGGCATGGAATGGGGTGTCAAGGAAGGAGACGGTGCTTTCTATGGTCCAAAGATTGATATTGTTCTCACGGACTCCGATGGAAAGGAACACCAGACAGCTACTATTCAGCTCGATTTCCAGCTTCCCAAGCGATTCGAACTCGAATACCAAGCGCCTGCTCCAGAGTTTGAGGCCAGAGGCGAGACAACCGAGGATCCTACCCTCCTCGCTGAGTACGGACCCGTCAGACCCGTCATGGTCCACCGCGCTGTCCTAGGCTCTGTAGAGCGCCTCATGGCACTCTTGATCGAGAAATACGATGGAAAGTGGCCTTTCTGGCTAAATCCTCGTCAGGCCATTATCCTCACAGTCAACACCTCCGCCCCTGTTGTGGATTGGGCCGAAAATGTACGTGATGTTCTGCTTGGAAAAAACAAGCAGCTCTATGAACAGCTAGAGAATGGCGTGTTGCCTGGCCCGGAGCATGCTTTTCGACCGACTGGGTTGGCAGTGGACGTGGATACAACTGCTCGACCTTTGGGGGCTAAGATCAAGGAGGCTCGAGGTAACGGTTATAGCCAGATTCTAGTTGTCGGAGAAGACGACGTGAAGAACCAGCAGGTTGCGCTGGGCAAAGAGAGATTATCGCCGGAAGATTTGCGAGACCGGCTAAGACGCATGGTAGAAACATTCGCCTAAACATCTATCACGTATGTTTATAATGTAGTAACAAGTGTAAAAATGATTTATTAAAGCATGACCATTACCCTCACCAGCGTTTCCTTTCAGCTATACTGTAAGTGGAGCACGACTTTAGAACGCTGATTGACTGCTGTATGTATTAATGTAATTTCAAACCCGGCCTCCAAGTTCAAGCACGATCCAAACCAAAGCTCACCATGCGTCAAGAACTCAAGCTAACAGATTAATTCCCTGGCCTGGAATCTTCCAGGATTTCTCGGTCTCGTAGGTATTCGTTTACTAGGACTTGTGCATTGTGTAGGTATTGTTGTTCTAGCCGGTTTTGCCGGTTTTGCCAATTCTGTTGGTTTCGGTATTTTTGCAGCTCATTTTGCAGATCAATTAGCAGGTTTCGAAGCAGGTCTTGCTGGTTTTGCCCATTCTGTTGGTTTTGTTGGTTTTGCAGCTGGGTTTGCGGCATATTTTGCCGTATATTTTGCTGTATGTGTTGCGGCATGTTTTGCAGGTTTTGCCAACTCTATTGGGCTTGTTGGTTTTGCTGGTTCTGCAAAGTCGATAGTTGCTGAAGCTGCTGATACAAATCTCTATATACATTGTCAGTGGGCTGGACCAGTCGTACTAAACCTCATCACACGATCACCTACCTCCTATGTTGCTCATCAACCTGGCCGCCGGCGGCTTCTATACGGGCAATCAGTCTTTGGCGTTCTGCAATCTGCTCACGCATGTAGTCCACTGTGCGCTTGAGCACAAGGCCCTCTGATCTCCCCTGTCCTTCCAGGCCGGGTACGAGCTCTGTTAAACGATCAAAGCCTTCGCGAATCGCTTGACGGCGCTTTTGTTCTTTTCCATAACAATAATAATAAGCCAGGGGCCTTGGAGGGAAATATGCAAAGCGAAAGAATCATGCAATAGATAGGGTGTGTGTGAGAAACAACATACCGGATGCAATGTGATTCTGCTTCTTTTCCTCTTCAGTGAGCCGGGGTCTCTCGTCGCCGGCGCCGTCGAGGTTGCCAGCTGAGGGCGACTTATTGTTATTGGGGGAAGACATGTCTGTGAGTTTATGGATGTCGGACGAACAGTGTTCTGTAAAGAGTAAAGAAGTAATGGCTGTGTTTGTGTTGATGATGTAAGTTCCAAACAATATGCAAGGGTAAGGTAGTCCCCGACTTTATCATGTGAAAGGCACAATAGACTAAAGGAAGGAGGGACCCTGACTTGGGCAACTAACTCAAAAATGGCATCATCCCGCATCAGCAAGAAGACAGCGACCAATGTTTATGGCAGGTATCTGCCTCACTCGCAGATCAGGACTGCCAGAAATAGAAGGCACCTTTTATTAGTCAACTTCAGGTACTGCTAAAGCCACACTGGGGAAGGAACAACTAACAGAGCTGGAAGAAAAGATGCATCTCGGGTTCTGGCATATTTCCTCTTTTAACTTCAAGCCCAAGGTCAATGCATCTTTAATGTTGTAATCAACAGCGACCTCTTGCAGTGAAGTCCAATCTCAATAAGTCAGGTGTACAAGTCACATCAGCCACCAACTCAATGATGATGGCCACATACTAACAGCTGCCAAGTTGTACGCAAGGTCAATTCATCATTTCTTCTGTGATTTATATGAAGCCCGTTCCCTTATTTCATTGCATGTGAAAGGCAGCATTCTCCGGTATCCATTGGATCCATATCGGCAAGACCTGGGTAGTGTATTAATGGGCTTGAGATCCACATGAGTCTGAGTCCATCCTAGCAGCGCAGTCTCGTGCCAAATGTATATATAGTATGTATTTGTCCCGTGGGAACAAGTTTATAATGAATACTGTAGCGTCGTGCGTTTTTGGATATATGATCGAGCTTTTGTTGCACCTTCGTATCTTCAAGCCATTGTTGCATGTGAATAAGAACTCCACAAGCAGCCATGCCGAAGTTAATCAATGGGCAGTGTCATTGCTTGCGAGCTCGAATTGCATGGATTTTTTTTGCATCTAGAACTTCCCATCCCCAAATGTCCATCTTTATTTAGTCACTTTCCTCCTCCTCCTCCTCATCATAATCCTCCTGTTGCTGTTTAAATATCACTTTCTCGGCCATAGCTAGACATCTTCTAACTGGAAGCCCCACAACGTTGTCTACACCTCCTTCAATCTTCTCAACAAGCAACATACCGCCAATACCTTGGACAGCATAACCACCCGCCTTGTCCGCGCCTTCACGAGTTTTGACGTAGGCCTCAATCACATCATCAGGAAGACCCTCACTCTCACTCAGGAAGAACACTTTGGTCTCTTCTGTGTAGCTATCGATTTCATAACCAGGGGCCCTCGCGTCCTCCCTGGGAGCAAGGACCGTGACCGATGTCAGTACCTTGTGCATTCGCTGGTCACGAAGGTGCTTCAACATGCGAATATGATCGGCTTCACTTCGAGGCTTCTCAAGAATGCGACCATCTTTGGTAACGATAACTGTGTCCGCGGCGATAACAAGATCAGGATCAGGGATAGACTTCAGATGCACTTCCAAAGCGGTAGTGTAGACATCCATGCACTTCTGATGAGCTGTCGCAGCTACATATTCGAATGGACCCAATGCGACTTTGTCAAGATTCTCAGGCTTGGTAGATGGGAGGATCTCAAGGTTTGTGAGGCCAAACTAAACGATGTGAGAACGTATAATGAGACCGATGAAACGATTTTACAAACCTGCTGTAGCAGTGCCTTTCTGCGAGGAGATGCAGATGCAAGAATCACTCGCTTTGAGTTGAGGTGTTGAAGGATAGGGAGGTCTAGCGGTAAAGGCCCTTTGCGTAGTGGTCGTGGAGCATTGCTTTGACTGGCGGCAGACTTTTCGTAGTCCGGGGGCGGGTCACTCGGTGTATCAGCCATCTTTTTGGTCAGGTTACTGTGAATCTTTATGGTGATGAAGTGAAAGTTGCAGCAGTCATTGAGCTTCCTATCTAAACAATGAGGTCAATGTGGGGTTGAAGAATAGGAGCTCGAGAGCTTAGTAGCTGCCCCACGACCGCCATTTGGGTCCAGCTCTTAGCTCTATGCTGCTGCTGCCCCTCATAACAACCTGGTATTCATGATGACCATAAGTTTTCGGCGTAAATTGCAACGGCTGGTTGACTGGATAAGCGTTTCTGGTCTATCCTACAGTATACAATACCGCATAAAGAGAAGGACTGAGTTCCAATACATATGACATGTCGATATTTATTATAATCATTGAACCATCATTAATCTGTTTTCGTTTAAACTGTATCATGATATAGGGAAACGACCATAGCGCAGGCGATTACTTCCAGACGATGTCATGGATGATGTTCTGACGGTTGAACACATGAAACCCAATTCACATAAAAGCAATAGCAAAGCTTGCATATTCAATACCTGCCACAACAATTCAACTATCATTTATTATTGTGAGAAATAATTCAACAATTCGTTAGCTTTGGTTCGCGTTTTCTCACAAATGATATTTCTGCCTTGTTGCCTTACTGACCTATCAGGCATGCACATGGTTCAGAGTGCGGGTACCTCCAACATGTACCTCGAAACCTCAGCTGGCAATACTGGCAAGACCCGCCCCATCTACCACCACCTTCAAAAACGACAGCATCGGAGCTTTTTACAAGCGCCGCAAAGACCCGCGATAATCTAGAGCAGTGCGGTATATCGTCAAGGTTCTGGTATATATTTTACCAACCGTGCATTATTTAATTCTGGGCCTTGTCAACTGCCCTGTCCTAAGAAACTACCCTGCTTGACGCGATTATTGGACTAGCCAGCACGCGTCAAAATCCACACCAGCGCCGTCGCAACGACCTCGAGCCTACAGTTTGCGATCTTCAATTGTGCCTCGACGAACTTCTTGGAGCACGTACCGTGTATGGCGATTTTATGCGCGCGTTTAGGCGACCCTATCGATTATAATCACCATGGAAAGCAAACGCAAGGCCAATGGGGCCTCGTCGGCTGAGAACGATGACAGAAGCTCTAAGCGTCGTAGACTTACTGTAAGTTCGGGTATCCTTTCGCAAAACATCGTATGCGCGCATGCGTCGCAGAACTCAATTCAACATGACTCGATGCGCAACGATGCAATGTTTATATCACAGGGACTAACAGTAGCTAGAACGATTTTGACCTTTCCAAAGGCGAGACCGCAGAGTCTACAACAGCTTTTGGGTTGTCTTTTCTGGAACACCTTCGGAAAACTGCCGATAAAAGGTATTTGAGCACATGGGACAGCCTTATTTAGCTGTACTAACCCAATCAACAGTGGCCGTCTAGTCGCAACAAATTTCGAAGAGCTACCTCCCCGCGATGAAAACGATGAATATTACGAAAAGACGCGCATGCCCATCTCGTTATCGATGATCGAGACCAAACTAAACAACGGCGAATTCAAAGATCTCTCCGAGCTAGAGGGTTACTTCAAACGTATGATCAGCAACGCGAAGGAATTCTATTCTCGAAACACTCCGGAATTCGAAGATGCGGAACGAATCAGAAAGGCTGTCAGCAATTACATGACCAAAACGAACCCAGCATATGAAGTTCGTGGTTACCAGGCCTTGCCGACTCCATTCCCCGATGAAGATGGTGAGGAAGGTGGTGAAGATGATGGCGAGGCCGAGGAGGACGATGAGGATGAAGACAATGAAGACGAGCCTGAAGATGACGAAGAAAAAGAAGACGATGAAGAAGATGAGGAAGAGGAAGAGGAAGAAGAGCGGCCGTCTCGCAGACGAACCACCATCACCCTCAAGCGAAAGGGCCCCGACCGTACGCCAGCCCGAAGAGCCTCAACAAGAGGTAAAGAGACGCCAAAGCCAGCAGCGCCAGCGGCAAAGCCCGACCACCAGTACGAAAATGTGCCCTACAAGGGCTTGTCTTTCCAGCAAGCACAGGAGAAGCTCGTCGAGGAGCTTATACGTCGTGAAGACCCAGGGTACGTACCCGGTCGAGAGTTGTCTGGACGATTGCTAACTTATTTCAGATATGATGGTCCTTACTTCGAAGCTTTTATTAACCTACCGCCTCGCACCCTGAAGGAATACTATAAAGTCATCAGTGACCCCATGTCACTCAGAAAGTTGCAGAGGGCAACGAGGGGCATGCATGGTCGAGGCGGTAGCACAGGTATTAGCGATTTCAAGTCTTGGGCTGCTTTTGAGGAGAGAGCAAAACTGCTTTGGACCAACGCCTATTTTTTTAACGAGGAGGGTAGCGAAATCTATTCCGTCGCACAAGAACTTGAGGTTTGTAATTGAAGTTATGCACAATGACATCGCTAACTCGCTGAATAGGAGTTCTTTTACGAACAACTTAAAGAAGCACAGGCTGACGTCCCTGAACCCTCGCAACCAAAGATTAAACTCAAGGTCGGCGGAACCAGTGATACTCTTACACCGGGGCCCAAGAAAATTACCATTCACGTTGGAGGCCAGCGGGATTCTGCAGATTCGCCGGCGCCGGCTCAACAAAAAGAAATGGCAAACGGTCTTAACGTAAACGGTACAACACGCACTTCTACACCGGCTCTGGCTGTCAACCCCCAGCTGGTAAAGGCCAGAAGTACTTCTGTCCTCTCCGCTGCTCCATCCCCAAGCCCATCTACACAAGCAGCCACGAAAGAAGAGTCCGCCCCTGTCGCATCACCGGCCGTCGTGCCACAACCACAGAACGCTCTACATGCTGGCCAGGCTACTACTATGATTCCTACAGCCGCAACCGGTCCCGTTTTTGCTCCGATTCCTATCGCGCCACCTCAGCCAATAACCAATCCCTTGGTCAATGGTTATATGGACCAGAAGCATCCTCGTCGACCTGGTAAAGGTAAGTTGTCACTGCCTGCTTCTCTATGGGCATCGCTAATGAATGCAGGTGTTGATGATGCTCTCATCGAAACTGTCAAAATACAAGTTCACCCAACCCTTCAGTCCCACAGCCCTATACTAGCGACGATCAAGCCAAACCCCAAGGAGCTGGAACAATTTGCTACTATCAACCTGGCATCCCATCTCACACGAATCCTTGTTGTTACCGCGATACCCAACCACTTGCAAAACAGACAGTACAGCTTGTGGACATTAGTGAACAAGCAGCCTCTCAAGCCCATCCACCATCAAGCTCCTGGCCAGCAGCCCCATGAGCGCGCTTTTGAGGCTATGCTGCATCAGGGAATCAATGTCATCGAGACCCATCTTATTGCCGCTATTCCTCGAGAGGAGCGGGTACCAGGAGGTCCAGAGGTTGAGCTCGAGGTGTTCACCATCACCGCCAACGTGCTGCGGAACTAGGTGTCTCACATGCGTTTGCCGGGATATGATAGAATGTTGTTGACTACAGGTATGGCCATGGCACCCCCTCGTCCTCTTCCTTCGAGCCCAGCTTGGATGTTGAATGCATATGGGGGAGGCCTTCGGTGGTAGTTTTTATGAGTAGGGTACGGAATGGAATGGCATTGGTGTTGCGGGTATATGGATGCATATTTTTACTTCATTCGCGGAAGAAACCCAAGGATACAGGGTTATAGGGCGCATATAAATGTTTTCGATACGGCACTTGTTGCACGATCTAGTTGAATCAATCCAATATCAGACGTTGATATTCCAGACTCCTATGGTATCTTTAATCAAGTCCCTCCAGGCGCCGCCCATAGCCATGTTCAATTCTTCGCTGT
The DNA here is from genome assembly GCA_004366955.1 of Fusarium humuli. Lineage (NCBI taxonomy): Eukaryota > Fungi > Ascomycota > Sordariomycetes > Hypocreales > Nectriaceae > Fusarium > Fusarium humuli. Next base: position 431,060 of record QHKN01000050.1, on the reverse strand, counting down.
TTTTCGTGTAAAATTATGTAAGTCTAGCTTAACCAGGTGCCGGTCGCTGTCTCAACTGCATTAAATGTTTCAGTCGAGTTTGGACAGCAACGTACTGGCGTGTTTTTGGGTCGTAGTAGCCTGCAACCAGAACGGCCATGACAGCTGTCTTCCCCTTTAACTCGACAATACCGTCGACCTTGATGCACCCTCTCGAGGGCAAAGTCCTCGTAGGTTTCCAATATCGCAAAAAGGCGAACGCGCCAGCTAAGCTAGCAGCTTGAAGACGTGGGTCTAATTTCGCATCTGGTCCAAATGCAGCACCCAGGATCTCATTGAGAGCGGGTGGGAGCGTTGAGGTTTGCGTTTTGGGATCGTGCTTGACCACCACTCTAGGGGTTTGCTGTGGCATAGTGCCAGGCAAGCTACCCACTGGCACATGTTGCCAGGCAGATTCAGGAGGATCTGATTCGATTAAACCAACACCTTTCCCGACATCCTGCGCGATCTGTTTTGCCAGAAAGCTGACAAATGTCCAACAACCCATTGCAAGAGCCTTGGGGTAAAGAGCTTTAGCGAGGGTGCTGGCGGCGGTTGAATCAATGGGTCGGTCACCCCAAAAGATACCCTCTTCGTCAATCATAATTCCAGAGACGTAGTGTATCGGTGGAGGGGCGGGTGGGAATATGATGTCAAGCCAGAATTTCCTTACAGCCACTTCCCCTCCAAGGAGTTTGTTAAAGGCTGGGTTTCTCTCAACACCACGCTTGATCTCATTTGCCAGACCATTCTTAATCTCCTGTAGGAGTTTCTTGTCCTGGCTGACCTTGACAAATGTTTGCCACTCTGGGTCTGAACCACGATAGGGTGGCTGCTTGACTTCCTCGGTCGTGAAGGGAAAGGGGAGGAATACCAACGGCTCCTCGGGATCGTGGTTTGCCTCGGCTTCCTCCTTTTCCTTATCAGACAAAGCCTCCCATTCGGCATCAGCCCAATCGAATAGGGGATCGAATACAATGATGCAGAAGATTTGCCAGCACATGTAAAGTATAATAACAGTAGACGCGAAACGACTTAACGAAGTGTTAGCACCAGCGTTATGGTAGTTGCGCTACGTGACTTTCAAGTAACATACCGGAAGCGATAATGGCGAATAGACCATTTTACCTTTCTCCAAAACTTCTTCTCCTCCGCCGCACTCACATGGCCGAATTGGCCATTGTTGGGGTTATTGGGGTTCGCAAAGTATACCGGTATACTTTGAGGCTCGGGTTTCTTTTTACGCCATGGTAGAAAAGATATCGTTCGGTTGAGAGGTCGAATTTGGTTTGCGAGGATTCGTTGTGAGAGTATTGGCTGGGCGAGAGTGGCTCGTCGCAGAACACCTTGCCGAGCCAACATGGCGCCTTTGCCTTTGCCGTGAGGCGAAGGCGATCAAAGAAAGGGGAGTGCCCTGTTACAAAGAAGAAAAATGCGAAGCTTATCGCTATGTAAGAAGTGAATTCAACGAATGATACGCATCATGACGATAGTGAAAGCAGTGATCATAATGGTAGAGGTAGAAGCCGTGACTGTCCCGCGGTTACAAGCCCACTACCTATCTACTACCGACCGTGTGCGTCATAAAGACACTGTGCTTTATTGCGCCTGCCTGCCCCTAGGCAGAGAAAGAGAGGAACAGGCACACAGCTTGTTCTTTATGATGTTTACATGTGATTTTATGATTTAGATACGATTTACTCTGATTTAATTTAAACTAGGCTCTATCAACTGCTGTAGTGTTTCAGTAATGGATGCTTGGAACTTGATAGTTGAAATTCTTGGCTGAGACAATAACACTCTATGCACTGTATGACGGAACAACTCCAGGCCGCAAACCCGACACGTGCATCATCCCCGATTCGCGTTGCGTATCAAGCTTGCGACTCCAAGCTATCTCAGCTGGACCCAGACAACAAGCTTCATCAATCCACATCAAAATGAAGCTCACCATTGGGCTCAGCGCAGCCCTTGCAGGCTTTGCTTCTGCTTCCGATCTCGCCAAAGTTTACATCCTACGGGGATCCCACCATATCGAGCCCACGACGACTCTCACTCCGAGTGAAGCACGCCTCATCCTGCACCAGCGTCTCGCCTCTGACGGAGAGGGACCATCATTCCGCGATTTCACCGACTCCGATGATGAGGAGAGAATCATCTCTTTAATGAATAAATATGGCAAAACTCCCGCGCCATTGTTTTCCGATGAGAAGACCGCGACGCCGCGCCAGCTGGTTATCAACATCGATGGCATGCCCACGTTCGAATATGAATCGTTCTTCGGCTGGCTTCAGAACACACAGCCCGACTTTACCATGGATAAGAGCAAGGAGGATGGAGAGCATCCTGAAGTTTTCCAGAGCATCATGAAAATGCCCGATTGTCCCCTGAACCGAATCGTCGCTATGGACGGCAGCTGTTTCCGTGGCAATGCTGCTTTTGCATCATACGAAAGATCTCAGGTATTTTGATTGTTCATCTTGCTATTTGTACTACTTGGCTAACATTTTGACAAGGACGGCGATCACCCCACTACCCTCCTGAACGAGCTTCCTAAGCTCCAGAAGCTCGCCGAATCAGGCGAAATGGATACCACTTTGGTTTTCCTCCCTCTTTCATCCGACTCCGCTGAGGATCACGACCTTCGACGCCGACAGGCCGAGACCGTCATCTCTTCCATCGAGGAGGTTCACGAAGCGCCTGCCGCCGCCGAGACCTCATCCGCCCCCGAGCTTCCCAAGTTCTCCAAGGTCCCTGCCTCCATGTGCTTCAAGTCTGAGTCTGAGTGCAACAAGAGAACTGGTAACTGCTCAGGCCACGGTAACTGCCAAAGCAGGTATGGTAAGGGCGATGATTCTTGCTTCTCTTGCCACTGCCTTAGCACCAAGTCCAAGAGTGGCAGCGTCACGCACTGGGCTGGCGGTGCTTGCTCCAAGCAGGACATCAGTGTTCAGTTCTGGCTCTTTGCCGGCTTTACCCTCTCTCTCCTTACCATCCTGTACCTGGCCATTGGCATGCTCTTCAGCGTTGGCGAGGAGAAGCTGCCCGGAGTTATTGGTGCTGGTGTATCGAGATCCAAGTAAGACATTGAAGAGAAATACAGAAGGAATCATGGGAACTGTCGGGCTTCTGGAGTTGTGTAAGCCGACCGAGGGAGTTTTCACAACCTAATGACTCCAGGGCGGTATGTATCATCATATGGTGTATTTGACATACGGGCGTACAAAGGCTAGGAGCTTGTATCAGGTGCCTCGATAAGGGGCTTCTTTTGTTAGAATGCGTTTCAATCTTTTCTGGGCAGTCACTAAGTAGCAGAGCATGCAGTCATTCAACTTATGAGTGTTTTTTATTCCAACCTTGTGATTTTCCTCTGATATCATTATGCAGATATGTCAGGTCTATGACAGTCTGTAACAAGTGTACCGGGTTTCTGGGATGTGCGCCTTGATTGACATAACTTCTTTCACTTGGCCTTTTTCGCAAATGTATATCTGTAAGAGTATTCATGGCGTTATTTGCTGTGTTGAATGATGGATGTTTTGTGAATGATTGGCGATCCAGCCGGCTTACATGCGTCGTGTTGCAATACAAAACAGCTTCTGATTTGTTGAACATGATTGAAACTCTGAGAATCACATAGTATAGTTGCCGACTATGAACAAGATAATCACGAATAGCTGAATTGGTTCCTTCAAGTCCCGTCCCATAGGTCAATTGGTTACCAGTAAGAACGGCGTATAGTAAAAGGTCCGACCCATGCGCCGACCCCCTTTAGACCCACCCAAACGGACTTTCCGCGCAGTTCTCCTGATTTGACGTCGTTTCATAAAAATAGCCCAGCTTGGTTATCTCTCTACGCATACATACCCTATTTAACAAAGCCGGGCCTCTTTTTAGAAGCTCTCCAAAAAGTCCGCCGGACTTATTCACTGTTTTCGCAAGGTCCGCCGCTCTTTCTTTTTCCTGCACGCTCTTTATGCAGCCGCAGATCTTATCTCGATCGATCTATCATGTCGAGTGTTGATAATCACAATCACAGACCCAAGCCCGCAACGGCTAAATGGGGAGCTGCTTGTGCGCAGTGTTCTACGGCAAAAGCCAAATGTATACGCTCAAATACTTCTCCTGGAGCCAAATGCGATAGGTATTTAACTCACTCAACCCCTTTTACTTTCTATCTTCTGGTGGTGTGGTTCTTTGGTTTCACGGAGTCCCGAGGGGACCGAATATCCGGAGGTCCATTCACCGGATCCGCCGGGGCTCAACCGGATGCTCTCCATAATTATCCGGGGCTATGGCATAAATGGGACTGACACATGCATTACATAGATGTGACAGATTGGTCAAGAATTGTACTGAACAGGTCCATCGACCGAGGAAAAAGAGAACAGTCAAACCATCGTAAGTCACCCCGGTACCCACAGTCAACAACTTATAGTATACTGCATCACAACAGACTGTCGCTAATACAGCCCAATTAGTCGAACTGCTCAAATAGAGGAAAGACTCAATGGATTGGTTAATCTTCTTAAAGCAGGCGGCTTGACCAGTGCCGACCTAGCAACAGATACCACCTGCATCCCAACAGAGGTAGACCCTCATGTTGTTGACCAAGAGAAGCCTTCATCAAAGGAGAGCCAACCTTCTTTTCCATCCAACACTCAAGGATGGTCAATTCCTGATACCTACAACTCCTATGCTCCACCGCAATGTATCTGCAGGCAGACCAGTGGTGATGCTCCCCCCCCTCCCGCTTCGGACCAAGAGCTTCTTAACATCTACCGAAAGGAGTTACAGACTCTGAACCCCTTCGTCATTGTACCAAATGGTGTCACGGCAGCAAAGCTTCGAGAGACCCGACCGTTTCTCATGGCCTCTATCCGCATGGTCACATCGCTTCGTAGCCTGAAGTCGATGAGAGCTCAGATGTATCATCTGATGAAGCATGTCGCAGACCACATGCTCATCCGATCGGAGCGGTCACTAGACCTACTATTGGGGATCATTGTTATAGTTACGTGGTATCAGTATCACTGCTTTATGCATGCCCAACTTCACAATCTGATCGCCTTGGCCACCACGCTTGTGGGAGAGCTAGGTTTGAACCGCAGTCCGACCGTTCTTGAACGAACTAGATTGATGGTCGTGATACCGTTCCAACCCAAAGCACGCACGAATGAGGAGAGGAGAGCGTTGCTGGGAGTGTGGTACTTATCATCATCGTGAGTTTCACGCTGTCACCTGTCAAGAACTGTAGCTAACTTGTTTCTAGGATGGCACTCGGGTTTCAGCGATTCGAGTCTATGCGTTATACCAAGTACATCCAAGAATGTCTATCAGTGCTAGAACAAGAAAGAGAATATGAGACAGATACGCGGCTTGTTGCACTCCTTCGTATCCAACACTTGACAGAGCGTATCTCACAACTCAATGCCCCCGATGAACCCACCGAGGAAGTTATCGGTCTTCCAACGGCACCGATGTCAGCCTATGTTTCTGCGTTCCATACCGAGCTTGACAAGATACGACTCGGACTACCTCATGAGCTTCAAAACGATAGTGAGTACTCTATCAGCTGCATTCCTACCAGTCCCTCACTAATGTTGTTTACCCAGATGTAATAAAGGTCTTTCTTAACACAGCGATGCTCCGCTTATATGAGCCCCCCTTACTTGACACCGCTCGAATAATCCAGATGTCAGAATCTTTAACTTCTCCTACATTAGGATCCGCATCCGCACTTGACATATTCTACCAATCAAGAAATGCCTTGAAGCAGTTTTTTGACCATTGGCTATCTATACCGATTGCGGAGTACCACCGGCAGACCACACCGATAGCTGCCCAGCTGATCTATGGCATGACGATGCTAGGCCGGTGGACCAAGTTCACAGCCCAGATCCCCTTGACGAGGCCCCCGATGCCAATGCCCGAAGATACCAGCGCACAAAATCCAAATGTGGAATTGTACCAAGCAGACTCGGATTACGCGGCGAGCGTCAGTTCAGCACATGCTACACCTTCAGTTACGACGCCCAGTGCACATGGGGGCACATCGCAAGATGCCAGTCCCATCTTTCTTCGAGAAGGTACAGACCCAAGGTTACCATCTGCAGTAGCTGCCTTACGGTCTCAGATCCAGACCCAACCGGGACTCTACTTAGATGTCACGGGTATACTCTCGGGTATCTATTCCAAATTTGAGGAGGCCAACGCAGTGTTCCAGGCATCATCGACCGAGCCTGGTAACTCAGACCACAATCTCTGGAGTATGAGTGCCATCAAGGTCCGGATCACGAGGGCAAAGTTGGAGCGCTGGGTGGAGATTGTCTCGTCTGGAACAGAGGCGCTCAAGATCCATCAAGGCGATTCCGGGGACACAGAAATGGAGGATCGGAGTACAAGTGATAACGGAAGGGCTCCGACAGTTGGCACAGCACAACCGGGCAACGAGATGCAGATGGATGGGTTCGGCATGTCCGACTGGAACGAGATACCTTGGAGTCCCGACATGCTTCAAGGGGTTGACCCTTCGATATGGTTTGATGGATACTTAGATTGGGGGGCTGTTATGAGCTCTATGGGCAATGCTGAACCATAAACGTTGTCCTTGAGAAAACTCCAAGTACCTGCCCATAAATGCAGGAGATCGAGCTGGCCGTGATATTTGTCGCTGGATTTTAAGCGCCGATATAGGAGCGCCTGCATGAGCCACAAATGGTTTTGGTCTTTGGCATAGAACAACAATAATAGTCCAGAGAGGGTTGAAAAAGAGGCCATCTTTTGAAGCTAGCTGACCGCCGCGAAATTCGCACCTTATGATACGTTGGGCTCAAGCTGGCTAGGAGAACATACTCGCAAACTTTGCCTTCACGACGAATGCCATGTAACGCAGAATGCTGGGATTCTGTGGTAGGTAATTAGGGTACCTATTCTAAGATGAAGAAACAGTTCACATTAGTATCGCCTATTCCTGGACTGACTGAGAAAACCTAATTCTCGATCGATATTACTCCAGGAGAAGATCACTGTCGAGTTCATATATATATATATATATTGGTAACCCTAAAAGCCAAGAAATTACTTAGAGGAGCTCTTAGGTATTGCTCAACCTAGGTAGTTAAAGTTCCTAATGCTCACCGCCGGTCTCCAATGTCTCCAATGTCTCCAATTCTGGTTTATAATTGGAGAGGAGCTTGCTATCTTGCTACGTGCATGAGGGAATGGCTACACTGGTAAATGAGTGGTTGAAGCCGTAGGTAGTACAGTTTATTCTGTTACTAGTACCTGTATTGTATCTCGATTAGGGCTTTACAAGAATTCGAGTTACCACAGAATATATTCGTGGAAGTAAATGAGTCTGATACATTGGAATAATGATGAAGTGTTGGGCACTCAAAGTTATGGATGCCCCCCGGTAAGCAGCATGAATGATATTGGTTGCCGGACGCCTTGTTAGACGCCTAAACGCTCATCACCCCTCCATTTCAACGACTCACCCCTAGACAAGCGAACCACGCGACCAAATTACAAAAAGAAAGAGAGGAAGGATAGCGAAAATGAGCTCCTTCACAACCGCTCAATTGCAGGTGCGGGCTGCCAAGATGAACTTGGCCACGGTCATCGGACCACCATCGACGGAGGAATGTTATTGAGGCTGACCAAAATCTCAGAAGGCAGAAGATGGGACTGTTGATGAAAGTTATTCAGTGGAGGACAAGGCAGAAAATCACAATTGTCTTGAGAACCATCATTGGAGTATACCTTTGAGGCCATCCAGTGCATCCGTCATTCGCCGTACGCCTTTTCCACGCATCCTTCCCTCGAGTCTTTAATAGGCCAAAGAACTGATGGACTTCAAGTTGCTGCGCCTCTCTTGTTTCCTCTCATCCCAATAATCGAAATACCACCACGACGGAGGGTTGCCTGGGTGTGGATTTGTGTAAGTGAGAGATGAGGGCAAAAGTGCACATTTGAGACACAGGCTCGGCTGGAAGCTCCGAGCCCCGGTGGAAGAAGAACAGAAACTTCCGAATATATATAAAGCAGCTTCTGACGACTTAATAGTGTATTTGTGGTTATGGAGGTATGAAAGTGTCGGTCGACCCATGCCCGAATTGCTGCAATCCTCGGTGCCCCAACTGCGATACTAGACGGATTAAGGCTTAACACACACGCTCATGAAGAGTCACGTTATAGAGCTGATTCAATATTATTAGAGAATTTCGAAGCAGAAGCTAATCCTGCTCTGAGTCTGAAACTGCATCTGCCTGCAGAAGATCTTGGTTGGAACGGTTTTAGGAGAAGGGGGCCAGGAGGAGTGAAGGGCCAGACAATAGGTATGTTTTCCAGATTCATTATCCAATAACATGTAAAACCATGGAAAGCACTAGCTAACACAATATACAGTGCGACAACCGATAAGGCTCCGATGCCTCTGTTGAGCCATGTCATTTCTTAGACGAAACACCGCAACACCGCCAATCTTACCTATACACAATGGCCCTTCTCGCATCACAACCTATCTGGATTGGATGTCCACAGCTACTTCCGTCATCTGGACTGAACAAGATGAATGGAAGAAGCAATACAAGATGGCCAAGTTCTCACCCTCAGAGCACAATAAACCCTTCACCCAAGTTTTGAGAGAGAGGAATGGCTGCGACTGTCCAGACATTTCAACTATTATGGACCAGCATCCATCAATTCGAGGGGAATACGAGACATTTCGCGTTGAAGCGTTTTGCCAAGGTGCTGATCAGGTCCTTCTTGGAGCTGATCCGACTCGAATGCGAGACCATCAGCTGGCAAATATTGAAGAACCAAGAGCATGGGTTTCGGACCGAAACTACTGGCTCCTTCAAGACGATAGAACGGATGTATCATTATATGGGAATGCACTATCACGTCTTGATTTGTACAAGGTTCTGCAAAACGAGGTGTGTAGTATCACTTTTTCCAACACTGGATAGTCGCATCTGATACATCATAGCGTTTTCGCGAAGGCCCATCAGGAGAGATGGTCGGGCCTAATCGACGCCTGTAAGTTCCTGTAAACATTAGAAACAGTTCCTACTGACACGCTCACAGATTCATCAGTAATCCTGATGGAGCGAGCGTACTGGCGATCTTGAAAACCGCAAATCAATTTCAAGTTGCCGCTCTTCATGATCTCCTTGCAAACTACATCACAACAAGCCCAACTTCAAGCATATCAATGAGGGTTTCTGTAAGTCCAGAAAAACAGACACCCAATGATGTAATTCAAGCCACTAATGGAGTGTTTGTTTCTAGGACTATTGGAATACAAGCTACGTTATCAGTTTCACATTACCTTTCTTTGCGATTGGTTTTAGTGGAAGACAGGACAAACGTACGCTTCATGACAACAAGCTCAAGTTCCGCGCACGCTACGACTTAGACTCCCTAGATCTAGAGGGGCTCCGTCCGATTCTAGGTTACACAGAGGATTCACTCCCAGAAGGAAAACTGGTTCTGCATGAAGGAGTGTATTCATTCTCAACAACCGGGGTGACTGAAGAACATTGGACGACCTATTGCTTTGAGGATGAATTCTTCGAAAGCGAACCACGACTTTTGGATGACGATGAAGAAATTGAAAGTTCAGAAGGGTGTATCGATCCTATTATAGTTGAAGCCGATGTGAAAGATACAGCGGCCCAGTGGCGTCCACGGCAGTACTCCCTTGTGGCCTTGGCGACACAACTCGAAAAGCTTCATGGATATCATGCAAATATCAACGACGTATTTAAACACTGCCTGGACTCCTGCGTAAGTGACCACTGGCGCCCTCTGGGGATAGGAAATAGTTGTGTGACTAACACATTTGCAGATATCCTGTACTAGAGACGGCCCCGGCAGAAATCTCGGCCCTGTCAATAAACAACACTGGAAAAGATTCCCAGAGTTACTGAGCAAGGTAATGTTCTATAACACGATGAACATAAAACAGGTCGAAGGCTTTTTAAGGAATGATGTCCAGTTGGGTCAAGCTGGTCTACCCCATGGCAAACTCTGGGAGAGTTTGCGGGACGATGTTAAAGCCACAAAAGCTTTGCGCGCCATCGTGAGGTGGCTCAAAGAGTTACGGGGTGTTGGGGACGGGCTGGAAGAGACTAAGAGATCGTTTGAAGAACTCAGACGTGAGGTGGGTACCTCAGTTCCGCTAAAAGCTATTCACCTGCTCAATGACACTGACATCAGCTTTTAGAGAAAGCTAGCCTGTGCTGATGAACAGAAGCTGAGAGACGAAAGAGCGAAAGAGTTCGCCGTTGCAGCCGTTGTGAGTTCACCCCCCAGTCCGTAGACAGAAGCAAAGCTAATACATCGCAGGTCTTCGCTGTTCTGTCTTTAATTGCCCAAGTCTACAGCGGTAAACCGCAGAAAGGGGATGAAGGGTCATGGCCTGGATACCTCTTTCTAGTGACATCTTTTCTCGTCATATGTATAGCGGGAATTCTGTACATGCTGCGGAAACACATTGCTCACTATGGTGAAGTGCATGTGTCCAAGGCCAAAAGGTTTGTGAGGACAAAGGGATTGGCTATTAGAAATAGCCTAAGGGATATCTCCTTGACACAATGTACCTACTGGATCTGGTATTATTCCGGGCTTATGTTCTTATTTCGAATTTTGATAAAGCGTTTGAGAAAAAAGGAACCAGGACTGCCTACATGAGGGTCAAGACGGACTCTCAATCGATTAGCTCAAATACATTTCAGATTACTAGTCAGAAACTCTACAATGTGCCTCTACAGACCCATTCATACAGTTGATGGGTTGATGTAATCATATCAGGTTCTCATAGTTGGAGTCGCGATGGACTTCCTGACTAGGCTTTGAATACCGTTCAAACACCCAACACTGATGATAGGCCATAGAAGAGAGTGTCTGTAGCTTTACGCCCAGTATAAGAGTCTGAGGCTCTGCAAGCTGCAAGAGTCTTTCAGAAGCCTTGAGGGAAACCAAGGAAAGCAACGAAGGGGCTAGAGAGGTAGGGACTGAGACTTGATACATGATGGAAGCGTGTGTAACTATCGGGCCTACAGCATTACCGTGCTGTTTATCATTTGACCTTGACTAAATGTGGTCATTGCATCTTGAAAAGAGGCAACTGAAGGTTACAGGACCGACGCCTTTTCGAGAATCCGACGGGGGTCGTGAGGGTTGCATGAAGGCCTCAAAACACGGATCAACTCCAAGGCTCTGCAACTTACTCTGGCTGCCTTGTTTCGTATTTCATCACATGCATTGAAGTCTTCGGATGGACCGAGTTTCTGGAATTTGGGCATCAAGTCTGGAGATGATCATATACGAAATATGACACGTCTTGCGATGTCAATGGTACAATGCTGGAGTGATTCTTCAATGCAACCTGACAACTGCCTGCCGCTATCGCGGGGTGTGACATACACCACCTTCATTACCACTGGTGAGTTATAGCCAATTGCTCGCTGACAGCCTCAGCTGGGATAGACTCTGGGTGGGTGACGACTCATCTTGCATCTTCATGGCATCAATCACTACAAGCAAATCATAGAGCGAAATTTATCGATGAGGCTGTAGAGTCATATGCTTTAATGCCCGACTGCTCCCAAGATTGTACTTCATATGGTGATGGTCGCTCTTGCCTTCTGATTCAACTGGCTATTTCAACGAGGCAACAACCATCTGACTCACTTCTTTCTTTTCTCAACACCATCAAAAAATATCGTGGCTATGGCAGTGACAACTTGCTCCGTTAGCGGAATCGAGAACCTGCTCGATAAAGCAGGTCTGCACACGCCCATACCGGAATACCCCGGGGCAGATATCGTGCACAATCCGCAAGACATCTTCCGAGTCTACCTTGCCGAGACGATCCAGAAGCTCACCAACTGCGATAGGCAGATTGCCTATGATGCGATACAGACGTCCAACGTTACGGGGATGGGGGATCTCGTGGTTGTTGCTCCAAGGCTGAGGATTCAGAACACCAATCATGAGGAACTTGCCAAGGATCTTCTTCAAAAGGTACGATGAACTGAGGCTGTCCAAGAAAACTGAAAGTATACTGACATTGCATGTGGTTCAGCTACCAAGAGATCCGCCTTTTGGGTGCCCTATTCGGGACGGCATTCGTCTTCAAGTATTTTTCTCGCCGAATACATTGTCTCGACTTCTACTATCGTATATCAGCGACAGAAGTGTATCGTACGGCTATGATACATCGCTAGGGCTTGTTGATCCTGCAGAGCCTGACAGTCGAAAGAAGAAGGTCATCGTGGAATACTCGTCCCCAAACATGGCGAGTGAGTTTCAAGTATCACATTTGCGCAGCACATTGCTAGGCACTTATGTGGCAAACATTCATGCCAGTATGGGCTGGGAAGTCGTTAGGATGAACTATCTGGGCGACTGGGGTAAGCAGATTGGCCTTCTTGCTGCAGGCTGGCAAAGGTTTGGCTCTGAGGACGAGTTTGCGAATCAACCCCTTCGTCACTTGCTCCAAGTCAATCACAAAATCGAAAAGCTATTTAAGCCTGAGGTGGAGAAATGCAAGGCCATGAAAGCAAAGGAGGAAGATGTTACGGAGCTTGAATCATCAGGTCTGTATGGCGAACGCGATGTATTTTTCAAGAAGATGGAGGACAGAGAGCCAGAAGCTATTGCGTTGTGGCAACGTTTTCGAGATGCGACCGTACGGGATTTGACGGACTCATACGCCCAACTTGGAGTCACCTTTGATGAATACTCTGGGGAGTCACAGGTTACCCCAGAATCCATCGAGGAGGTAGAAAAGGCTTTGAAAGAGAACGGCGTCTACGAAGAACACGAAAATTCCTGGCAAATCGACTTCTCAAAACATGAAGCAAGAGGGTTATCTGTGGCGGTATTACGATACAGGAATGGAACTACATCGTACCTTCTTCGCGATGTTGCTGCCGTACTCGACCGATTCAAGATACACGTTTTCGACAAAATGATTTATGTTGCGGCGATGGAGCAAGAGATGCACTTCAACCGAGTCATCAAGACCCTCAAGCTAATGGGAAGGCCGGACCTTGCAGATCGCATCCAACATACATCCTTTGCCAAGATCAACGGGCTTCCAGAAGAGCTAAAGGGTTCAGCGTTGCTGAGTGATTACCTTGACGGTTGTCGGTCGATGGTACAAGCCGACCTTGCAGAGGAAGAAGAGGAAGTGTCTCATGTTAACAACTCGGAGAGGTCAGTGGATCTACTTGGACTTGCTGGGCTGTTTATCCAGGATCACTACCACAAGCGCAATACGACTTACACCAGCGATGCAAAAAGGATGGTGCCCCTCGAAGGAGAGACAGGGGCAGCCATTCAGAACTGTTATGCGAGACTTTCAGAGAAACTTGGATCGGAGCCAACCAATTTCGACTATGCGGGCTTGGATTATACATCTTTGGAGACGGAAGACTACACCGAGCTTCTTCGCATATTGCTGCAATACCCAGATGCAGCACATGGTTCTTTCAAAACCCTCGAGCCCTCATTCATCGTCGTGTACTTACTACGACTGGTCGATCAACTGATGGCTACGCTTGATGACGACGATGAAAAAGACTGGACTGACCAGGAAGCTGCTGGTGAAGCAAGGCTTGCGCTTTATGAAAACGCAAGGCAAGTCTTCAATAATGCACTGAAGCTTCTAGGTATTACCCCTTGGAGTCAGTAACGCTGCCTGCCGCCTTGGCTAGTTGATCTTGTGCTGGATACTATTCTATTTCTTGTCTCATTGTGTTATGGGATGAGATACTTGCATGTTTGGGGGATGCTGGCGTTACTTACATGAAACTTCACTCGAACGACGTTTCTTCGGCGTGGTATGTTCCGTCTTTCTAATCCGTCCTCGAATGACAACAGTCAAGACATCACCCCCGAGAAAGATCGTAAGGGTATATGGCCGTCTTTTGTCTTTTGTGCTCTTGGGTTGGTATATCATCGAGCGTATCTATTCAGATTGATCTGTGGTTTCTGCATCGTAGTTGTTCGAATATGAGGTTACTACGGTTTTATAAGTTCATTACATATGAAATGGAGAGTTTCCGAAACAATAGAGCTCAAGGATAAGGGACTTTGAATAAACAGTCAAAAGATAAAACATTCGGCAGTCATCTAGTACATTGGTGAAGCATCAACACAAGTCAAGACTGGTGTGTAAGACTGACGAACAATCCGTCATTTGAACAAGATAGGATATCAATAATCCCCAATCATAGAACAAACTACATCATTTATCTCCAAACCTGGATCTGATCATACCTGAATACCTTATCTATGACATGAATAAGACCATCTGAAATGTTGCTGATAGATCGGAAGCGACTGCCTGAATCGTCCTGTTAAATCATGGCTCGGGATAAACGTTCCGGGCTGCACTACATACACCGTCATCAACCTACCCACGTCAGACTTCCGTTTCTCAATCTGGGATATATCTTCACCCAACTACCCTATAATCTTTTACAAAGAAAAACATCAGACTTCACTAAGTTACTTACTTCAACACGACATTTACAAACTCACACCATGGGAGACGACGCCCCGCAAGATGCCCCGCAGCAGGAGTGGTGGGAGGCTTTCCCTGAGCCCAAAGCCGAATGCCCTCGAACCGACCCAGCCATTATCTCGAAGCTCATCGAGGTGAATGCGGCTCTTGGAAAGAACGCCACTAGGGACTTTCTCTTGGTCGACGTTCGAAGAACAGACTGGGAGGGCGGCACCATTTCTACATCTATCAACCTCCCCGCTCACACGTTCTACCAGACCCGTCCTCAGGTCTATCAACTTGTCAAACAGGCAGGCGTAAAGAGAATTATCTTTTATTGTGGTAAGTGTTTTATTTCCAGCGAGTAAACTGCAACCATTGACTAATTATGCTCCAGGGAGCTCTAATGGCAGAGGTCCACGATGCGCTAGGTGGATGCAGGACTACCTCGATGAAGTTGAAGAGACTGAGATCAAGGCCGAGATTCTGGTCGGAGGTATCAAGGGGTGGCAGAAGGCGTACGCTGGCCAGCTGATGGACTTTTACGACGAAAAGGTCTGGGAAAAGAAGGAGTAGGGAGAGCACAGTATTAACAGTTGAGGGCATCCTCTCTTGTTGTCTATTAAAGACGTGTCCCAAGCAAAGTGTCCACAAGGACGGTGTCTCAATTTTCGACCTTAACGCCAATAATGATCACATAATTTCCATCTTCTCTTTCCGTACTTCCACTGCTTTCAGTAGGGGGATCATCGGTCGCCTCCTCCTCGTCGGTCGTCTCCGCCGATTCGTTCCAACGCTTCGAGCATCACCACTGAGTTACCGCGAATGACCTGTTGGCACGTTAGCAATGACTCCTTTCGTGCAAGGTAGCGGAAATGTGGGAGAACGTACAATCATGCCGATTCGAACCTTCTCGCCGTTGTCCTTCTCCTCCACCGCCTCGTCGAGAACAATGTTCAAGAAGACCTAGTCCTGTTAGTAATATTTCAATAGAGTCGCAGGAGTGTTCCATACATCGTAACCGCGGAGGACGCCAATGACCTTTCGGCTGCCGTTCAACTGGACGAACAGTCTCTTGTCGAGGTACTGCGGAAAAGTTAGCAACGAATCTTAGGCAGCAAGTCGCAAGGCTTAGGCTGGTCAGAAACTGGAGGAGGATCTGGCAGCTATGCGACACAAAAAACATTGATACTGACCTTCTTGAGCTCAGGTTGCGCGGGTGCCATCTTGAGCTGTCAATATAAAATAGCTTGGATACTGTTTCATGCGACGCGATCGCGGCCTGGAGCTACCGCCTTTCACAGCTGGATGGGAAATTCGACGTCACGTGGAGATAAGATCCCCAAAGTCAGAAATGCACGTCACTTTAATTAGGCGCGTATCGTCGCGAAACTCTACCTTTTTTATACTGAAATGCGCCAGTGATTAAAAACAGGACAATTGCATCATGAGTTTCTCTGCAAAACGAAAAGCCAAGGTCATCAAGGTTGCTGATGAAGATGATCCGAGTGAAAACGTCACAGCGTCCGGCGGCGACAACGTGACCAGTGATGGTGAGTATTCCCAGATTTTGGACTTGCGACTCTTGCTGATGAGATCAAGGCTGACCCTTGCAAATATAGAACCTACCAAACCACTATTCGGCGCAAAATCTGGTCGAAAACCGTTTAGACAGTCAGGCTTGAGAAAGAGCTTTAATCCGGCAGACAGCGAGGGCCTTGGGGATGCACCAGTCACCAATGACGATGACGACGACGGACCAGTAGTTGTTCGACCAGCTATCAGCCGATCAGGCTCACTGAAGGGAAAGAAGAAACCGAAGTCTTCACGGTTATCATTTGGCGGCGATGATAATACTGTAGGCGACAACGAGCCTACCGAGGTGTTCACCCCAAAGAAGTTACCTTTAGGTCGCGCATTGGAGAACAGCGCTATAAAAAGAGGCCTCGGAACGAAAGGACTTCCTATGAGGTCAATTGGCGACGATGATGACCGACCCAAGTACAGCAAGGAATATCTCGAAGAGCTCCAATCATCTACACCAAACACCCCGGCAAAGACCTCCACGTTACCTCCCGACGATAGCGATATGATGGACCTGGATGCTTCAGAGCTAGAGGGTGCACTTGTTGTTGAGTCTTCAGAGCTGAACCAACCACAACCTACAGCCATTCTTTCCGAGGCCGAGATTCGCGAAAAGAAGGAACGACGACAGCGACTAGCCTTGGAGAAGGACTTTCTATCGGTCGAAGACGACGATGATCCATTCGCACGCAAAAAGAAAGATGATACACGTTTAATAGCAGAAGACGAGGATCTTGGGGAAGGTTTCGATAACTATGTTGAAGATGGAGGCCTTTCACTTGGAAAGCGTGCCGAAAAAGAAAGACGCAAACAAGATCGAAAGATGATGGAAGAGCTCATCACAGCTGCCGAAGGTCATACCTCTGATTCCTCATCCGACAGCGATGCCGAGCGCCGAATCGCATACGAATCTGCACAGACACGCGCAGGCATGGACGGTCTAAAGAAGCCCCGTAAAGATCCTGGCCAAGATCTCCTACAAGCACCACCAAAGATATCACCTCTTCCTAGTTTGACGGAGTGCTTAGCACGACTACAGACTACACTGAAGGGGATGGAAGAGGAGATGAAGGGTAAACAGAACAGAGTGGAGAGGCTTAAGCAGGAACGTGAGGAGATTGTGAAAAGAGAAGGGGAGGTGCAGAGTTTGCTGGATGAGACAGGGAAGAAATACCAAGAGGTCATGGCACAAGGAAAGGTGGTTGAAGGAAAGGCTGATGTCCCGGCGAATGCACCTGTGGAGATGGTAGGGGCGAGAGGGTTGGAAACGCTGGGTACGCCGTCGAGAAAACCTGAAGAAGAGGAGACTTAATAGAAAGGAAGGGGATTTGCTATTTTTCCCTTGATGCAATCTGGCGAGAGCCTTCGGCACGAATACATAACTGTTTATACCAGATATTCTGGGACAAGTCACTTCAAGTTACCATACCAAACCAGATGAAACCTGGTTTCTGGTTCGTGATAGATGAACTTTCCAGTGACAAGACGATAATACAGGATTTACACACGTCGCTGCATCTTGTTTCACTCCAAGTTCACTTAGCCATGATCCGGCTTCGCGCAACCGACATGTAGCTTTGTTCATTGGTTCATTAAGACAGCTGATCACACGGATTAGTTGATGTAGAGTGTATATAACCATTAGATCCCAATACAGATTTCTCGCCTCCTCACACTACTACATGCCGCCTTCGTCTCGTCTCGTGATCGTGACCCAAAAGTCCGAAGCAGACATGAAAACCGAGGTCTGAACCTTGATCGGTCTTTCAGGGTTCAATATCGCAAAATCGTATCGTTTTATCAACTGTATATCATTAGCAGAACAACTCAGCTGCACACCAATAGTCACTTACCTCAAATACAGCTTTGTGGATTTCCATAAGTGCAATCGGCTTCCCCAAACATGAATATTTGCCATGCCCAAAGTGCGTGTCAAATGCAGCTGTCATCTCTCTTAACCTATCCTGTCCAGCAAGTAGCCACCTTTCAGGACGAAAGACATCCGCATCCTCGCCCCAGACCAGCTTCGATCGTCCAACTGCGTAGAAACCTTGGCCAACTTGAGTTCCGCCAGGGACGAAGAAACCGTTGATGGTATCGCCTTGTGGAGGTACTTGCTTAAAGCCAAGACCAGCGACAGGAGGCCACATGCGCAGACCTTCGCGTACGACAGCTTGGAGATATGGCATCTTTTGTGTTTGCGTCCAGGATATGGGTGTGTTGACAGAGAAAGAGTGTTGGCGGATCTCAGTAATTAGAGAGGCATATGCTGCTGGGTTTGCAATAAGGGCGAGGATGATCATACGCAAGGAATGAGCTGTAGTGTTTGAGCCGGCAATACTGGGACTTGTCAATACCATACCCCTTTTGGGACTCTTGTTCACATACATAGAGATAAAAGCTTGTTGGATGAGTTCCTCTTCATTCATACCGCTGTTGATGTGAGTTTGCATCATATCCTT
This sequence comes from Fusarium humuli, assembly GCA_004366955.1. Taxonomy (NCBI): domain Eukaryota; kingdom Fungi; phylum Ascomycota; class Sordariomycetes; order Hypocreales; family Nectriaceae; genus Fusarium; species Fusarium humuli. Next base: position 412,475 of record QHKN01000050.1, on the reverse strand, counting down.
CGTCGTCGCAGCGCCATCAGCAAGTCTTCTACGAACAAGCTGATTTGCAAATCTAGATCGTCAATCAGTCTTGGAACCTCTCTTTAAGTTTAAACGCTTACCCCATTAGTCGTCCAAACCCGACCTGGTCTTCTTCGCGAGGCAAGAGTAAACTCAATGGCCAACGGTGAACAATCCTTCCTAGCCAAGGATACACAGATACAATATTCATGACAGGAAGAGAACTTTCGTTGATCTCGTTATACTGATAAAGATCCTCGTCTTGGGAAAGATATCCAAAAGGCTCTCCGAATGATACATCACCGATGACATCGAGAGCAAAGAATTGTGTCTTTTCGGCAAAGTCAAGGGGTGTCGATTTGCTGGTGGACGATAAATACTTGCGATCAATAAGTGATACAAAGTTGAGGAGCTGACGGTCTATGCCAGCTTCGAAACCATATCCCTCGTTCTCTTTAATGGCATACTGTAGGTTATTAGTACTTTATAGACCACCATGACTGAGCGAGTTACTTACGCCTGGAGCCATTTTTGCTCGCATGGCTTTATGCTTAACTTCATCTCTTTCAGAGACAACATTGTCAACATTAGGAACTATTCGTCCGCTGGTGTAAAAGTCTCCTTTTGTGTAAGTACTTCTAACGGCAGACATGCTCCGCAACACGACGGGGTCTGTGGAGAGAAGCTCATTGGGACCTATACGGACGAGAGGACCTGTATTCATTTCGTAAGCTAATGCGGTCATTCAATGGACCGAGAATTTCCTACCAAATTGATCTGAGGCATTCTTTAGATGTTCATGATAGCGTCCGCTGAGTGCTCCACGAAGCTGCCACCACGATGACCATCCTACTCCGTTAGGGCCGGGAATATGGCGCAGGCGATTCCAGCGCTGCACGAGACGTATGACATGAATAGCGAATAAGATGGCGATCACTTGGAGAAAGGTCCCCGCCAACGACTGATCGGCTGGCAACACCATGTTCAAAAGACAATAGAGTCCTGTTGTTCCCTGTAGTTGCAGAATGATAACTCACGCAACCCGCAGTGATGTGACTTCATCTTAATTGATCATGTCGCAAAACAGCAAGGGCATTGATTTTTGGCCAAGATAGGCAGCTGCAAGCCGAGAACTGGCTGGGGGCGACGTAGGATTAGGATTAGATTCCCAATGATTCGGACGTCGGATCTGTCCATTGCTCGAGAACTGTAGACAGGGTTGTAGACGAGCGTATCCTTGGCTCAATGCGGCAAGTCCAAGCCTTCCAAGGCCCGGATAAGACATGCTCGACTAGCTCCGACTTCCTCTTGACATTTTGAGATCGTGATGGAACAAAGTGAACGAATCGGAGAACAGCCGATTGAGGTACTCTAACGCAGCCGAGAGAAGCTGACGGGAACAGTTTGGGGCGTTCCACTTTTGCGGGATGCTTTTCCAATCGTTATTGTTCTAGAAGCTGGGCTTCGCGGGTGGCTTTGGATTGTCTTTAGCATAAGCCACGGCGTAACAAATGACACAGGTCTTAGTGGTTGTTTTTCCTTATCACATTATTGTTTCCGGTGATTTGCAGTACCTGGTACAACAAGCAAAAGACTCTTAAGTAGGCAATCTCATACTTCATCATTCATAAGTCGTTTCTAAGATCGGCACAAGCCAAGAAGCTTCCAAAGGCTACCCTGTGGCCCCATTCGTTCCTCTCGAGATTCTGTACCAACAAGATTCTAAATATCCTTCTTCTTTCCTCCTCCGCCGTAGAGAAGCCCACTGGTTACATCCCCCATCATATACGCACACCAATCTTTAGCCAAGCTCACGCGGCCATACCAAGGACCCTCGTTGGTAACTTTAGGCATACGTTCAGCAGCCTTGACAAAGTAGTTACTCGTAGCGTTAACAGGCAACTTCTTTGGCTTAAGTCTGTCCTTGTCGTCAAGTACGGGCATCACGCTTGTTGCTCCCTTCCTCTCCATCTCCTTGATGACGCTCGTCAACATTTTGGCCATGAGAACAGCACCGGGTGTCCATGAAGTAGTCACGTAGCCCATCACGAAACCCATGTTGGGAAGGGAATCGACCATACAGCCACGCCAAGTGTAGTGCGAACCGACCTCAATGGGCTGGCCGTCTACTGATGGGACAATACCACCAAAGAGTTGGAAGTGCAGGCCTGTTGCTGTGACGATGATGTCGGTTTCGAGCTTGCGACCAGAGTTGAGGAGGATGCCATCCTTGGTGACCGTTTGGATAGTGTCTGTGACGATCTCGCAGTTGTCTCTATGCAACGCCTTGAAGAAGTCTCCTTCGGGACACATGCATAGTCTCTGTTCGAAAGGGTTGTAGCTGGGGTTGAAATGGACATTGACATCAACGTCTTTTGGCAATTCCTTTCGCATCTCTCCCATCAGAATCTTGCGGCCGAAATTGGGGAACTTCAAGAGAAATTGGGTGGCGATGAGCTCCATCAACACATCTTTCCAGTATATGAGCCAGTATGCCCATGACCAGGGAAGAATTGTGCGTAGGAAGAAGTCAAAATTCGAGGTTGTGGGTCGAGAGATGACGAAAGATGGACTGCGCTGAAGCATAGTCACCATACTTGCCTTCTCGGCGAGTGATGGAACAACTGTAATTGCTGTGGCTCCCGATCCGATGACGACAACACGCTTGTCTGAGTAGTCAAGGTCTTCTGGCCACCATTGGGGATGAACTACCTGGCCTCCAAAATCCTCGATACCAGGAATTGTCGTCTGCAAGGCCTTGTCGTATGAATAGTAGCCCACACAGCTGATGACGAAGTTTGCGATCAGGGTCTTGCGTTGCCCATCAGTATCAACATCTAGCCTCCAATTCTGTTTGTCGGTCCGCCATTCACATGCCACCATCTTGTGATTGAACCGAATTTTGTCTCTTATACCAGCAGCATCAACAGCCTCCTCAAGATACTCGACAATCTCTCCAGCTTGAGCCATCTTATGTTCGTGCTTCCAAGGATGCCATGGCAGACCGAATGAGGTCATGAAAGAGTCGGATCGGAAGCCTGGATATCGAAAGAAGCGCCATGTTCCGCCAATGGCTTCTCTCGCCTCGAGGATTGTGTACGAGCGCTTGGGAAGTTTCTCGTTGAGGACGTGGGCGGCATTGATGCCGGAGAGGCCAGCGCCCAAGATTATAATATCGTGGTGCTCGATTGTGTCGCCCATTTCTGCGATGTGGAAGTTTGTTGAGAAGGTGAATTTACTTTGGGAAATTTCCCCTACAAGACAAGGTATAGTAACTCCCGGCCTACCGCTAGTCCCACCCACATTTTCCATGACGCCACTGAATTAAGTACGGTACTTCTTGATGTCCAATTGAAGCAATAATGATTTACTCTACTCACAGTATCATGCGAGGATGCTGACTTGCAGTAAACAGTCACCCCAACAATGCCAGAGTTTCATGATGGACGCTCCGTTGATGCGTATTCAGCTTCGTGTTCTCCCTAAGAAGCTGTTTCGCTCCAGATGAATTGAGTTGCATAATAAATATTGAAACCTCTTGGGCGAGTATCATGCTACCAATATGCATATGGTTTATAATTTATCAATATTCGTATCAACAAGCATCAAAGGATTCTGCAGATGCCGAGAAAACAGCAGAATAAGGATCTCACCCCGGCCCACTGAGCGGTAGATCAGATCACCCCTGGTACCTCAAAACCAAGCTTCGAATCCTGGCACACGATAATTGGCTGGAAACTAGCAATTATTCTCACCTTACATTATCTTTAGTTGGTATGTAAATTCTCATTTTGGTATAATTAGTATTGTCGAACTTGGCTCAGATTTAATATATATTATTGTTAGAAAGACTATAAATGCTTGATAAATCAACACAGCCTCTTTTGTCCTCGGACTCAAAGCCAGAGGTGATTTCCTGGCACTAACACTAACACCTGGTTTTGATTTTCCTGTACCTTCATATATCTCTAAAGATATACAAATCAAGGCGAGGGAATAGAGTACGTTGATAGGTTTTGAGACTTGGTCTAGAGAGTGGTTCCAAGTAGTGCTTTATGGTATTTACTCCCTACTCAGCTTACCCAGAGGGTGTGTGTTGCAATGGCATGAAATAGAACTAATAATATTCGTTATTTTATCTATTTCATGATCATAGCACTCATCTAAAAATTCCATGATATCATGATAGCCCCTAACACCCATGATGGCTCCGAGTACCCAAGCATTTCCCTTTCCCTTTTCAAGTCGCCTTTGACAGTGTCCCCGTGACTCCGAACACTTATCTCTAATCCTTTCTACGCCAGTTGTTGGATACCAAAGCATTATTCGTTTCAGGCTTGTTCGGACGATTGCTGTTGTTGTTGAAGCGTCGGCGACCCTCTTCAATATCTTGTTGACGGCCCACGAGTTTCTGGGGAATCCTCTCGGACACTGATACCTTCAACTGTCCTCCTGCAATCTCCTTGCCGTTAAGAGCCTGTACTGCTGCGCTCGCTTCTTCTTTAGTTTCGAAATCGACAAAGCAGTAGTGGTGGTTTCTAAACGACTTCTTGCTCTCGTGAGGTGTAATTCGCTTTCCAACCGCGGCTCTGAAATCTCAATTAGCTTATGACTCTTAAAACAGGAGTGTTTCACGTACGGCTTGAAGTCAGCAAAGATCTGTGCAAGTTCCTCTTGGTGTTGGGCTTGATCGATCATTTTGTCTAAGCCGCCAACATATAGTCTTCGTCCACCATGATCCTTCACCACGTCCTCGAAATGGTCGATAGCCCAATACGGTCCTTTTTTCTCACCCTTGCCGTCGGTATGGTTGTTGTTTGTGCTAGATCTAGCGTTCCAGTCTCCCCATCGTCGAGAAGTCGATTCTTCGTTTCGGAATCCACGTTGCACACGAGGCTTCTTAGGCTCGCAAGGTCCAACTTTCAAAGGTCGTCCGGATATGTATACTTTCGAGAGTAAAGTTGAAAGTGCTCTCTCGGCAGTTTCGCGGTCGTGGAAATCAACGAAGCAATATCCGGGGTTTCGAGCACTGACCGGATCGATGGAAATGTGAATCTTGTCCAGAGTATCGAAACCGTTTTGAGCTAGGGATTCTTCAACTTCGAAGGGCTTCGCCTCGTAAGGGAGGTTTCCTTTCAAGAATCAAATGTTAGCCTTTGCCTAACAGTCGAGGCTGGGGAGGCCGTACCTAGATAGATGCGCCTGCCGGCATTGATAGCCTCTTGTTCCATGACGATAGGATTGATGTTAGACTGGTCTTAATACCGTACTTGGAAGTACAACACGGAGAGCGGTAAGCAAAGTGAAGCTCGAAATTTTTCAAAAGAACTCCCTTCAGCTTAGTGAGGTCCTCCTTGTGGACCAATAAGAAAGTGTCTGCTAACACCCCGCGAAGACCCTGGATGAGGGGCGACGCATTGTGGGTAAGCAAGCGAGACGCGAGACAAGCATTCATTGATTGGCATATGTTGAATGCTCTTGCGGAATCACCGGAGTCATGATGGATGTATAACTTTGCTGAGAGAAACCTTGTTTGTCTTTATCCCGAGCGGTGGATGTAGTTGAGCAAGTGGTTTGAAAAGTGCACGCCTGGCAATCATAACCAAATCCTCGTATATCTGTTCTATTTGAATAACATTATACTGCTAACCACATGGTATCAGCCATCTGTTCTTGTGTGCCGATGCTTCTCTCTAGTTGTGGGCATCGATGTATCCCTTCCTTGTTGTTGCTCCATCAATTCACGAATAACTCATCCTTGAACCATTAGACATCGTTTGTGAGCTCGCAGATGGGTATCTTGAAACTTCTCTCATATGTTCTGGAGTTCCAAACGGCTTCATCTCTTTTGATCCCCATTTCCGCATGGCTACTTTGTGGTCACAGTTGGTGCAGTAATGAGTTGTGTGAGATGCCCATTTGCCAGCATATGGAACAGCGGCACCGGCAATGGTTGTAAAACCTAGGACTGTTGCAGAAACACTGGTTGTTGTTAGAAGAGTGAATAGTAAACTTTCAAGAGGTACATACTGTGTCATTCTTGAAGATGTTTTCTTTACTCGTGTTTCAGCTCGGCGTCTGCAGAAGGGGCAATCGACGAACTTTGGGTGATCTCCAAGTTCGTTCAGTGGTGTCACATATGTAATCACTTCGTTGCCGTTGTAAGATGGTGGTTGTTGGGCATACCCGCCGTTGTTGTGATACTGTGGCGGTCCTTGCTGAGCGTAACTACCTGGGCTGCGAGGCGGTTGGCTGTAAAGCGGTTGCTGAGGCGCAAAAGAATCTGGACTGTAAGGATATTGGGATGTGGATTTTCGTGCTGGTAATGGAGGCGCGGGATCGTCCAGTGTTCCTATTGGGATAGGAGCTTCATGAAATCGTTTGTCTGTTTCCGAATCTACCGGTATGGGGGCGTCGTAGTATACGTTTTGTCCCACGTTTTGATCGGGATGCACGACTTCTGGAAGGCCCTCATCATTGATCACACTGCGAATAACTCTATTTCATATCAGAAACCATCAGGGCGAGGTGTTGATTCGAACTTACGCCGAGTTCGGGCGAGAATTTGGTGCCACTTCATGCACTGGCTTTTCGAGTAGAATCGAAGGGGTGGTGTTTTGTATTGTCGCCATAATTGCTAGACTTGTGCAGCAGTTGTAAGATAGCCAAGAAACCAGTTTAGAGTGGGGGATTAAGGGTCCTTTATTCACCTCTGGCTAAGAGCTAAGCTCTCAGCCGAAGGATCATCTGTAACACCAATCCTCACAGCCTTTAAGCAAGGGCCAGTGGCTGAGTCTCAGCCCAAGAATCAGCCAACGATTTAAAGGTCTGTGACGTCGAAGGATTTGGTCTGGGTTGTCCATCCTTCTTTGGGCTCACTACCGTTGCATAGAGACAGGGATCTGGCGATGGGCTGTAGGGGCATATCGCACATACGCCCCGCCAATTGGCCGCTGCAGGTGGCGGAATTCCGTCTCAATGCTTCATTCGTCTCGATAAGGCTGAACGGGGCGCTGTCTTCAAAATAGGGTGTTGAAGTTGGGTAGCTTGCGGATTGTAAGTTTCTTGTTGTTTGACAACATTCAGAGTTGGCCTCGAGGAACTGCTATTGGGTGGGGAAAGATAGCAGCACTGAGGGTGTGAGACTGGTAACGCCTAGCGTCATGTTGGACTTATCGCAGGCAGATCCCAGCTGGTTTGAAGTGTTTCTTGAAGTGGGTTTCTGGTTGTATATTTTCGTTAAGATGAAAGTCTCCGATTAGTAACCGGTGTCGGTCTGATGGGCGTCAACTTTCGAAGGAACTTCACCTACAAGGGTACAAAGGTACTTGTATTCCTTTGCACCTGCCAGCTTACACCAACAGCACACATTGATCATCTAGATACCTAGGAAGTTGGTCTCGGCATTTCAATCTGAGGAAATATGCCCATACGAAAAAGGGTCCGAAATTATAATGAAAGGAAACCGTTGTCCTTTGCCTTCTCAGGTGTAAATTGTAACCTTCCACTCCGAAGATTAGGTGCGATTAGGACAGAAGATGGATTGCTAAGCAAGCAGCAGTGCAAGACCTTTAGAATGACACCCGTCCAAACCTACAAACTCTTGTCTAGACAGAAGGACTATCATGATACTGTACGTGAATAAGTCAAATAGACCGAATTGAACAATACAGCGATCGACCTTGATTCGTCCGATTTGATAATGACCTCGGCAGTCAATGTCTCCATCCATGACAGCTCCCCACTATTGCCCCTCCCTCAGATCATGACCTTCTAGAGCTCAACAAGCTCCCCTCCTATTCTTCAACTTCAGACATTACTTCATATAGCAAGCAATTTTTCAACATGTCTTCTGAGCAGCTCGTCCTCTTTGATCTTCCAAGCCGTGAGCCTAACGGTGCTTGGTCTCTTAACCCATGGAAGAGTGAGTTATTCTAACTGCCCCTCCATGATATCACCGCTCATCATGCACAGCTCGATTCCTCTTGAACTTCAAGGGCATTGACTACAAGACTGAATGGGTATGTTAGTAGCCCATTATGAATGGTTCTACCACTGAACAAGTACCAGCTCGAGTACCCCGACATCAAGGCCACTCTTGAGCCTCAGTAGGTTATCCTCTCGCCCATCATGTACCATTGACTCACACTCCTACAGCGTTCCCGCCAACCCAGCAACAGGAACATGGACTATCCCAACCGTCAAGTTCCCCGACGGAACTTACATCATGGACTCAGACAAGATCCTCGAGCGAATTGAAAAGGACTACCCCGAGCCCTCTGTCCACAAAGACTCGCCCGTTCTTCCCAAGCTGTTCGCCATCATGCCCAAGATCATGGGTGCTCTCCGACCCGTCTACTTCACCCACGTGCCTGGACGTATCCTGAACGAGAAGAGCCAGCCTTACTGGTACGAGACACGAGCCAAGATGGCTGGACAGCCTCTTGATGAGCTTTACCAGAAGGAGGGTGGCCAGTCAGCTTGGGATAATGCTAAGCCCCATGTACAGGAGGTTGAGGCTCTCCTCAAGGAGAACTCCGAGGGTCCCTTCTTCCTGGGAAAGACTCCCAGCTATGCTGATTTCGTTTGGGGCGGTTTCCTCATCTTTATGCAGCGTAACCAGGTCATTGATGAGGTGTACAAGATCAGCGGTGACGCTCAGCTTCACAAGGACCTCCTTGAGGCTACTGCTCCTTGGCACAAGAGAAACGACCACTAAACGAGGGGCGGAATTGACACAAGAATAAACGTTAAGGCCTCCCATAGAAACGGAAAATAATACAACGATAAAAAGATTCCATATACACCCCTTCGCCAACTTGTCCTTACATGCTGCCTTCATCCAAGCAATATTCCCCCATCCTCATCATCCGTGTCAGATCCCGCCACGCTATTAACCATCGACTTCAGACTGAGCCCCTTAGCAAAGCTCTCACCCAACTCATCGATATCAGGTAGATCGCGAGTGCCCCCTTCAGTCCGAACATCAGTACTTGCATACATTACTGACGTGAGAGGATTAGTGCTCGAGTCGTGCCTCTTGCCTTTGGAGCTCTTCTCGACCAAGATTCTGAAAGCGTCCTCTCGAATTTTGGTCATCATAGAGTTGAGTATCGTTTGCCGTCGTGTTCTGCCGAAAGACCCTTCGAGCTCTGGTATATCTGGGAAGCGCCAGTTGACGTAAAGATTGCCATGACTCGGCCTCGTTTTGATGTTACCATGTTGGCCTGTGGCGTCAAAGTAGTAGCGACAGAGCTGGCAGGCGCCTTTGCTGCTACCTATGTACCTCCAATCGTGAAAGAATACCACATTTGACTGAGCCATTACCCATTCGAGAATCAGGATCTCTGCGTGCACGTACGGCTTGAAACTGGGTCTAGTACACTGGTTCTTGACCCGATCATCCAAGTGTACCCATTCCAAGCTTCTAGCATAGTTAAGATATCTTTCTTTTGAAGCAGAATCGCTGCACATTCGACCGATGATGGCCTCAGCACTTTCACTCTTCCGTCCTAGAGGGTTTGATTCCGGTTTGGTTGACTCGATAGGGACGACAACAAACTCTTGAAAAAGCTCCGGCCAAATCTTTTCCGAGTTGATGAAATGTTGTACAATTTTCTCGTAGCCTTTGAGACGCGAGATGGTGTGTCGTAGCTCTGACCAGCACTCAAAGCTTCTGCCGTCTCTGAACCGGCCTTCCGTGGCATTGCTCTGTATGTAATTTGTTGTTCGTGGTGTCAGACAAGACCTTAGAGCTTGAAGAACATTGTTGAAAGATGGCAGATCTATTCATAAGATTGTTAGCTAAAGTCGTGTTTCCGTCTTTTCTGTAGTACTTACATAATGTTAGGACATCGTCCGGTTCCTCGAAGGCGGTTTGTTCGATAGCACCGCCCAAGGCCTCCAACCCCCTGCCAACTTCGCGATCTATATTATACAGTCAACAGTGAGGCTCAATAGGAGGGACGATTGCAAACGTTACCTGTTTGACCTGCCGCTTGCTGACAATATAGCAAACATTGGGCAATGTTCTTTCTCAGTGCATCCAGGTAGCAGCGAATCCTGGGAGTGTTGAATCCCAGTATCATCTCGAGTATCTCATCCCGTACAGACTTCTGTGTCATAGACTGAAGCGAATTGTATCCCGACAGCCTCCTTATCAAAGTAGTAAGAAAGTCTCTAGTGTCCTCCAAGTCACTATCGAATACCTGATTACAAGCAAAGACGTATGTGAACTTATCCTCTCCATCAAGGATTGCAACCGAAGTAACAGTTTTACCTCGCTTTACTCTGTCACAAGCACTTGCGAGACTGTGGAGGAATCTGTGGTACTTTTGCTCTTCTGTAACGGGGTTGTTGAGGACTTCTGTTTGCTTGAGAGCGCCCTGCTCGTGGGTGATTTCGTTTAGAGCTTTGTATAAGACAAGAGGCTCGTACAGACGACGCTTCTGTTTGCCCTTGAGCGGTACAGAGTTATCTTATGCACCCTGTTAGCAAATCCGACTGAGTATGAAGAGGGGTTGGCTTACTTGAAGCCATCGTTACAGTCGTTATGAAATGAGGGAGTCAGAGAGTTGGATGGGAAGAAGCGTAGATGACAACTGACTCTGGCAGGTTTACCTACAAGTCTTAAATAGATTCATTGTTGGCCCGACTTTTTACACATTTGCGACCAACTTGTGATTTCTGCCTTGTCATGGCCGAGGCCAACGCTGGGGGCCGGCTTGGGAGGCTTATCACATCATGCGGGGTGATTTGGACTACCAACCGGCCGGCCTCCCACAGATCCAACTGCCTTATTTCATCCATCTTTTCGCAGTAAATCTTGAGTCAATATGGCCTTTCTTACCGGATTTGGCGTCTACTTGGGCCGCGACCTTGAGGCAGAGTTGTGATGTCGCAAGTTGCCTCATGCCAATCCGCCGTTGAGGGTACCATCTTTGCGAATATTCTTCCAACTTGGCCTTCGAAATACTTCTACAATCTTCGAGTATCGGTCACTCGCAGTGGCCCGGGTTGACTCAGTTGAGAAAATGCACATTGTTACGGGAAGGTGCAGTCGGCCCCCGGTGGGCCTCCCAAATGATGATGGTCGATAGAGCAGCTTCGAAGGGTATATATATGTCTACTCATGATACGAAGAAACACCTCATTGACATCTTCATTAGTTACCTGCCACTATCATCCTTGGGACTGTTTCTTGGTATCTGCTTTCTCACAGACCCGCCCGCATCAACACTTCCAAGCCGTCAGGTATGTCGCGACGAAGCGATCGTCCTCACAGGCACAGCCGCTCCAGCAGAACTCAACAGGAAAACATACCCATCGACCCAAACCTCACAACTGAAGCCCAGTACCCTGAATACTCTGAAACCCAGGTCTACGCCTCCGCTGGTCCAAATCAGGTCCAATAGAGCACCGATTCACAACTCTCTATCCACGGCTCGAGTGCGCTAGAGAGTCAGGACACAAGCCAAATGGCATATTACATGATACAGCAACAACCTGCGACAGTCAATCCCAATGAGGTCTTACTCAACTCTGGCTTTGGCTACGCATCACAGAGTATTCCCGGTTCTGCCTACCAAACCACCGTCTATGGTATGTTCCGAGAGCATAAGAGACAAAATACCCTGGACCCTTTATGCTCGTCAGACAAGCATCTAGGCCACATTACTTTGGCTGCCAAGGCATTCGAAGACGATCTTCTGCTATTCAGTGGCTAGTATATACTAACACGTACAAACAGCAACCGAACCAGAAGCCTCGTCTTCTACTACGCAACCCTCCAGCCAATACTACTGCTCAGAATGTGACCGCTCCTTTCCAGGAAATCGAGACTTCAAGTCAGTAAAGTTAAACTCGTAGCCGAAAGCAACGAGCGTTTCAAAGCTGACAAGGTGATGCGACAGCAAACATATGAAGAAACACAACAAACCCGTCAAGTGCAAAGCCGATCCTAACTGCAACGTCGCAAAGGCAGAACAGCGCGACATGGATCGTCACTACCGGGTTTCGCACAAGGTCTACGCAATCAGCAACGGGATCATGGATGAAGATATACCCTGTAGTCTTGAAGGGTGTAGTTCCGAGTTTACGCGGAGGGATAATCTGCTTAAACATTGGAAGAAGGTCCACGGCTATGAGCATCCCGGTAACTGAAAGCAACGTCGGTGTCTGATGTATCTTTCCTTGGTCCCCTATCTCCTACTAGGGAGTGCAGAGTTTTCCTTTGTTTGTTCCGGATCTTGTTTTATTCAAACTTTACCAACTTTCGCTGCTTTGATGCTGGGATGTGAGGAAAGGTAGCATTTCCCCTGGTTTCTCCTTTAGGCGAATACGGGGTTGTGTACTCGCTACCGGCACATACGGATAGTCAGTCGCTTTCGAATTACTGTACATCGATTACTTGCAATACATCCCATATTCTGTCTGTGTCATGGAAATAATAAGATGCCGTTCAATTCTCTTTCGTTTCTTCTATTCTATCCCAAGACCAGCCCATACTTTTCCTTCCCAATCATTCATTTAAACGCACCGTTGCCTCCCTCTCGTACAGGCACCATAAAACGTATTAGATAAGGGTTCAACATAGAAAATAGATGCAAATCATCATCAAAAGAATCTTTTAACGAGATACAATAACGACCTGAAACGAATATGCCATGCCCCGTAACGCCTCGTCATTCCTTGTGATCGTATGCCTGATCACTAGAAGTTCCATCATGAATAGCCTTGTCCTTGTTTTTAGACTGCCGAGAATGGGCAGGTAGCCCCATTGGCGGAGATGGCTCCCGAGCTGGGACATCTTTGCTCAGTGCTAGCGACCGAAGGGCACTTGGAAGCAGAAGCAATGCTCAGATTGTCAACCTTGAACTCCATATCACCAGTGCTGAAGAGTTCAAAGTGCATGCGGCTTGCATCGACCTTCTGGACCTTGAGGTACTCGGCCATCTCAAGCATAAACTGCTCAGGACCGCAGATGTAGTATTCGGTAGAGCTATGGCACAGGTAGAGATCTTCCTTGGCGACCTTTGCTAGATCCATGCGGAAGTCGTGGTCGTAGGTGACACCGTAGACGTCGGATTCGGCGAGGTGAGTCTTGAAGATATTGGTGCGGAAATTGGGATGGTTGCGGGCAATGCGGCGGACCTGGTCGTAGAAGGGAACGGATCGTCGAGAGCCATGAATCCAGGAGACGGGTCGGTTAGGTTGGCGTTCGGAGACGGTGTTGAGGATGGACATCATAGGTGTGACACCCACTCCGGCTGAGATGAGGACGATGGGGACGTTGGAGGTGTTGGACATGTCGAGGTAGAACTCGCCGGCCGGGTGAGCCAGCTCAACGACGTCGCCCTCGTCCTTCATGTCGATAAGAAGATTGGAAACGACACCGGGGTTGAGAGCATCGCCGCCGAGATACCGGCCGCTGCGGGTCATGTGAATACCCTCATCTCTCTTGACAGTAACACGGTAATAGTCTGGCCGAGGAGCCTCGCTCAAGGAATATTGTCGAGACTGGACGTAGCCTTTGTCGGCAATGGGAACCTGAACAGAGACGTACTGACCAGGTTGGAAGGAGGGAAGACGCTTGCCGTCAACAGGAACAAGATAGAAAGAGTAGATGTCATCCGACTCTTCAATCTTCTTCTCGATGCGGAACTTGCGGTAGCCCTGCCACTTACCAAAGTCACGGTAGAGCTGAGCCTCACGACCGATGAGCATCTTTGCCAGCATCCAGTAGGCCTTTGTCCAAGCCTCTCTGATCTGGGGGGTCATAACCGGACCAAGGACCTCTGCGAAGGCAGAGATGAGATACTTCTCCACAATGGCGTAGTGCTCTGGCTTGATGCCCAAGGAGCAGTGCTTGTGGCACATGCGCTCCATCTTGGGGATGAGCTCTGTGATGTGGTTGATGTTGTTGGCATAGCTGAGAATGACGGCAGTGAGGGCACGAGGCTGACGACCGTTTGCCTGGTTGACTGTGTTGAAGTAGTCGTTGAGCTCGGGGTGATCACGAAGCATGTTGCGGTAGAAGATGGTTGTGATGCGCTCTCCATGGTCAGTCAGGGCGGGGATGGTGCCCCGGATGAGCTTGGTCTGTTGATAGGACAGAGCCATTGTGATATTTGTTGAACTAGAGGGTAGTAAAGTGTGTTACTACAGTGAAGTAGTAGATGAGGATCTCCTTGAAGAGATTCGCGAGATGTCGAGGGTTACTGCTGTAGATGTCAAGATTGAGTAGCAGAACAAGAAAAGGAATGAATCAGAATAGTGAAGCAAAATCCATCAGTGGAAACCAGAGTTTACGAGGGTCGTCCCCAGACATTATATCTTCATGCTTTGCTTCGCTTCTCAGTCTGGGTCATGGGCTGAGGTGAGGGTATCGGATGGAGTCGACATCCATGGATGGCTATGACTATCCATACCCCTGGATGACACGCCCATGGTGATGAGCAGAGATTATCACATTGCGATAAAAAAGCAAAGAAAGCGAGAAAACTTTGAAGTTTTCTCCACAAGCCGTCAATTCCTCGTGGCTTGACATACACCCTCTGTCTCTGGGGTGTATGGTATGGATCTAGGTTGAGGTGCAAGCTCAGGAAGTCGTACGATGAAGAAGCTGGGATGAGGTCCTGTTGGTGCTAAGCTAAACCGCTAACGTTTAGTTGAAGTTGAAGGCTTTTAGTGGGGTCGAGAGCCCTGTATGTCTAGTGGAGGTCCGCCAGCTCCCGCTTTAGCTCAGTGCCCTGCTCTCCTTATTGCGGCCTCCGGGCGCCGAATGTGAAGAATAAGAGCTGGGGTCTTGGCATTACATGACGGTCTTTAATCATCCGAGGTTCAATGAAGCGAGAATCGAGGCTGATCTGGATCCAGTAACCAGATCACAAGTAACTGTTCTTTACTGATTTTACTTATGTTTCAATAACTCAACGTCTACGGATATGGCATGTGGCAATGTCGAGCACTCAATCTAGTCTGGCTAGGCCTCAACCTACCAAGTCAGTAAAGACAGCTACCAAAACTAACTTGACTCAAGAATTACTGGACAACAAAATAAGAAAACAATAAAACTCGGTCAGTTCCTCGTGGAACTAATTTAGTTCCGAAGTCGCCTCCCGTTTCCGTCTCCGTAGCGCCGGTCCAGCTATCAACCTCAACTTGAACATCAGCCTCTGCATTGTGTTGAAGGATCAACTAGTATACCATAACAGGATAGCTATAGCCTTAGCCATGTGGTTAGCCACGCGAGAGAAGAGATGCATCATTAACGCATGGCAACCACATGTTTGAGGAGGAATGGAAAATGAAAAGTGATGAACCAACAAAAGGCGAAGCAGGTCCAGAACTACATGAGGCGCACATTCTAGACAATGCAGTTAACCCAGCCAAACAGAACAGCAGATAAAGGCAAACAGGAAGCTGTTATCACACAAACAAGCAAATATATGGCTGCAGAAAGGAGCAAACAGACCTATTACAGCGTTTTCAACCCATTTGAACAATATACTGTAACAGAAAGAAAACGCATAAAATGCGACAGGTCATGTATGCACCTTTGCAATTGTGCTGCACCTATTAGCAGATATAGTAGGTAGTCTGGTAGGTATATCCAAAACATTAGAAAAGAAACTTCGCAGATATAAAACAATTATTACATCGTCTATCTCATGCATAACTAATAGCTGAGTCCAAAGAGTGCGGTTGGTCAACATCGTCCTCGGGAATAGCATCATGGCGTCTGCAAACCCAAATAATAAGCTTCTCAAACTAGACCCTTGCAAGATCTAGCTCCTTGTCTCCCACATTCCTCTCAAGCTCAACTGCCAGCCGCGTCGGTACCTGGACCGAGTCTTTTCAAACAGCCACTGTGAAACTGCACATGATGGGTGGCACGACTGCAGAAGGTGGCTTGATCCCAGGTCCATGGCTGGCAGAGATGTGAGCTCAACAAACAATAGGTAGGGTTTTCTGAGGAGGGATCCCTCGACTTCGGAGATGCTGACAACTGGCTGATCAAGGCGAGCGCGAGAGGCTTCGTTAATGATTGTAGTTGGTTATCAAAGATCTAGGTTCAGGGTCTGGGTTGGTGGATGCTGTACCTCACGCGATCGTTTATACAGCCTCTAATTAGCGTTGGGGTAAATTACACTACAATGCTCATGACAGCTGGAAACAAAGACCGAGGTTGAACATTTGGGCGTCCGCCATTGAAGAGATCTCGATAGATCAGCAGATTCATGTCTAGAAGCAGAAGTAGAAACATACAAAGTTTGAGTTGTCGACAGTTGTTGGAATTCGGGCTTAAGTGACGCCAGTTCTATTGGTGCAGGATTCCATATCATGACAAGAAATGGTTCCCTACCTCATGCTTATGCTTCCAGAAGATGATTCAATGTTCGATTGCGGAGATCCGTTGTCTCGTGTCTGGGAGCGAAACAACCCGAAACCACGCGACGAAGCAGAAATGAGTATTCCGGTCAACGCCGACTACAAAGTCTTTAAACACGGATCCGAGGCTCTTCACTTTCAGCTGTTAATCTCATCTACTGCAGAAGTCCCCAAGAAAGGTCCGTGTTTGCGATCCTGCTCAATGCCTTTAGTGGGCTTTCACTTGTCAAGATCCGCATCAGCCACTCCTAGTTCCCGCCGGTTTCAACGTTGTAGATTCTCCGGACCGTGCTCAAATTAATTATGTCCGTTTTCTGTTTATTAATACCCGTCATTTGACAGGAGAGCTAAAGATCGGCCAAAGTCGGGAGACTCGGATACCTACACTATGTGCTTGTAATGAGAGATGACATATCTCTCTTATTCACTGCCATTATGAGACAAGTAACTTGCGTAAATGCATCTCTGGTTGGTTCAGGGTCCTCCAAGAGGCATAAAAAAAAGGTGATTTTCTCTAGACTGGCATTAGTTAGTGACTAACCCCTGCAAATTGGTTGGTTTGTTTAGTACGTAGGTTGGGTCTCTTGCAGTAACACGCCATATCGGCTCTGGCCGCAACAGCAATGACGCATTTGTGACTCTAATGAAATCTCATAGAAACTGTAAAGTAAAGAACAGAAATGATCAAAGGTATGTCCAGTTATGTCGGATAAGTAACAATTCTACGTGCTCTTATAGGATTGGAAAACACATGGCATCTAGAAGAAGCTGAAGGATTACATTACATAGCATAACTATTGTACCTGCATCATCGAGACCCCAACAGCCAAGATCCAGGAACCGTCCTAATCTAGACTATTACTTGATTGATATCACAACCCAGATGAACTAACCCAAACTTACTCAACTCTCACGAGTCACGAAGCTCTTCCTCCCGCTAATACCGGCTCCGTAGCGAGATGACCAAGACGGACGGTTACTCTTCCGCTGACGGAATATCATGACAGGTCATTTACTGTTACTGTTAGTCCATCACTTACTTATTAAAATCTCATCCCAACCATCGTATTCCTATCCGAGTATGGAGACGACTAACCAGTTAGATCTGATATTAAACGAAAGAGAGAAAATCCTTTCAACGGTCAATCGGCGTTCCCAGGTCTTGGCAAAGTACAATACGCTTAGTCCATCAACAGTGACAATAGGGTCCCATACACAACGCCCTATCATGTAACCTTCCCCGTAGTTGTAGAAAGTCTATCTCTCGTCAACCGGAGTCTCTTCAACGGTCGAGTTACAATGAATGTGGAAGATACAATAGATTCGGACCTTAATTGCAGCGAAACTCGGCACCCTGCGGATCCCCCTACCGGCTCGCATTTGTGATATACCCTGGGCTGGGGTATATACCGTACGACGGCGGCGTCCGGGGTGTGTAGAACCCTTGCAAGTGACGAACCCCTGCTGCCACAAACTTTTGCACACAGCCGAACAAGGACAAAGACAAGAAGAGCCTCCTCATGTGAAAGGACGTCAGTTCAGTTGTAGACTCAGTTAGCAAACAAGCTAAGGTGGGAATAGTAGCCGTTGAGATGTCGAAGCAAACTTTTCCCTCACCAATGATGTCTTTTCAAATCATATCATATTACAGCAAACCTTTTCAAGTGGCAGCACCATTAGTTCTTGCTCTAAGTTTGATTCGTTCTCTTATTATTTTTACTTTTTCTCACCGTTGTATTTTGTACCGGTTGTTCTTGGACGTACATGCAATAATCAGCTCTCTTTTCAGTTACGACTTATCACAATACTAGATTCCTCGCTTCTGCGTGATCTTTCTCTTTCATGTTGATCTCATGGCATAGTTACACTCGCGTAGGAAACCCAGCAGCTCATCGCATCAAAAGCTTGAGTACGTACAGTATCAAATTGTGCTTCTCCTGAAGACCCTGGCCATCATTGGCCTCTGCTACGTAACAACCCTTTGTTGTAAATCGACGATGGCCCGGAACTAGGAGCAGACTATCCGTACTCTTTGACCCATTTGTCTCAGCCCTTTTTGAGTAGCTACGTACACATCCAGATCTTGATGTCGGCCGAATAGACGAGATGCGAGGAACATTCTCTCAACAAAATTTACTTTGACTCTTCTTCATGCACCAGGCCAACCTTGAGCATTGTCACTCACGGCTTTGCCCCTTCAAGCTCATAGTACTGAAGGATCTTGAACCAGCATAGAACGAAAAGACAGAAAAGTACAGTAAACCACGGGTCCGGTTCGGTCGTCATTTCTCGGCCGCAGTAGCTCAGGTTCCTTAGTGCCATGCGGACGGGAAACAAGGAAATAATAATTACAAAACGTGGCGTATTATTAAAACGACTTACAAGAAAAAAGAATTTTTTGTTGAATTTTAATGCTTTTTTCTCGGCTTCCGGAGAGGGTGGCTAATGAGAGGCGAAATAAGCCCTTGGTATAAGACATGTCGTTTTGTGATAGCTTCACTTATTAAGTATTGCTTTTACGGACGGATGGAAGAGCTCCCCTGGTTTCAAATAAAGCATATACTATGTAAGTTAAATTCAATATTTAGAGTCGTCTGCAAAGTTCCCATGAATGTGTTCTAGCCCAGAGAACAATAAGCAATAGACAGGCGGTTGTCTTAGCATCGTGGAGACAACGTAGATCATAGAAACCTTTCCAAGGCTCACCCTGTCCATCGGCGAACCTTCTGACAAGTGAAAGATATCCTGGTCTTGAATTCTATAAATGTTTGTTTCTTGTTCTTGGCTTAGAACCCGGCCTCAAAACGATGCCTTGTATCAGGCATGGATGTATCCTCACGCGACTTGCAATCTATCCTGCGTTGTGGCGGCCGTTACCCTTCTTCACCATGTCTCATTATGCAGTGTTAGTGTTGTATTTGCTTCTTCCAACAGCCTCTCGGTTTATGAATGGTCTCGGGGACGCATCCTCAATGCTTATGAAACACCTCTTTTTGAGTTTACTCACGACGATCATACCTCATCTTCCACGTTTTATTCCGCCCTTGCATCTCCTCGTGTCCTCCACGTGTTGATGGTCTCCATGTTACAGTACGCTGGACACCATCTTCTTACTCAGCTTGGCTCGAGTCATGGAGGCCTGTTGGTGGAAGACAACTAGACACTATCAAACAATAAACGGTGTGGCGCTGATCCTTCTACAAAACTTCAGCCTGGTACGAAAAAGCAGAAAATTGAACTTAAATCCTATATCGGCTATGAATAACGGCAAATGAATACAATACTTCGGGAGTAATGTTTCCGGTCAACGGTGTTGCGACTCCGACGACCAGCCATGTCATTAACCGAGAGTCAGGCAGATCAATAGCCTATCGCATTCTACTTGTTCGTAATTTGATACGCCATGTCTCATAAATGATAGCCCAGAAAGAACATGTCAGTTTGCTTCAAGTTTCATTTCTCATTAGGACTACCAATACCAGCCAAGATACCGGCACGCCATATTATTATGTACAAGTCAAAAAAGTCCTTGGTCAATTCATAATCACACACGCTCCGAGTCCCCGCCTCCTCGTGGCATTGTCATTGTGTTGACAAGACCATGGGAAGGCAATGCCTTGTTTGAACTCGTCATTGCAACCTATCATTGATTTCCGCCTATATTTTTTTGTTTACCTGCCCACGCGAATGACACCAGCAGCGATCAGCTTCTGGATCTTGGACTTCACGCCAGGGTTTCTCATGTGCTCGTGAAGAGCCTGAGGGTCTGACTGAGCCTGCTGGAGGATGGACTGCATGACGGGGTCCTGCATAAGTCCCATGATCTACAAAAGTTAGTTAACCGTTTCAGTAGTATTTCAGTTATAAAGATTCTTACCTCAGGATCCTTCTGCAGACGCTCTCGGGTCTGCTCTTCCGTCTCGTTATCACGGGCAGAGTACATGGCTGAGAAAGCCTTCTGTTGCTGCTGCTCGATTTCGCGAGCGTTGGCACCGTTGTGGTGCTCCTGGTCGATTTGCTGGGCCTCTGTGCAGGCATCGACACAGTCAGAGTACTTGCGCATACCGAAGTAGGCCTGAGCCTTGCGGATATAAGCTCGGATGAAGGTAGGGTCCTTCTTGATGGCCATGTCGCAGTCCTCGAGAGCGCTAGGGAACTCGAAGAGCTTGACGAAAGCCGCAGCACGGTTGCTGTAACCTCGAGGGTCATCAGGAGCTCGCTTGGTCATCTCAGTGTAAGCGGCGACAGCACCAGGGAAGTCCATCTCCTTGAACTTCTTGTTACCCTCCTCACGAGCCTCCTCGGCCTTGGCAGGGTCGATGTAGGCCTTCTTGCCAGCCTCAGCCTTAGCACGCTCAGCAGCACGGAGCTTGTTGAGAACATCAGGGGTTCGGTGCTCAGTAAGAGATCGGTTGTAGTTCTCGACAGCCTTCTCCAACTCTCCCTTGCGCTCATAAGATGTACCAATACGGGCATAACTCTTGGCGATGAGCTTGAAGTCGGCGTAAATCTCACGTCCCTCCTCAACGGCCTTGGTGCAAGCCTCGATGGCCTTGTCGTAGTCGCCCTTCTCGAAGTAAGCAGCTCCCAGGTTGTTCAGGTAGGTGATATCCTTGTAGGTGTCCCAAGCCTTGGTGTAGAGCTCGATGGCCTCGTCGAAGTTGCGCTTCTTGTAGTTCTCGGTACCCTGTGCCTTCAACTTATCGGCCTCCTCCTTCTTTTTCTTCTTCTCGAGAGCCTCCTCATCCTCGGGCTCAGGCTCGGGCGTGGGAGCCTTCTTGGGCGCGGGCTGCTGCTTGGGGGCTGGTGGCGCATCGGGCATAGGAGAATCTTGAGAGTCCTGAGCGTTGGGGTCAACGTCACGCTCGCGCATCTCCAGATCGACGCCCATCAAAACTCCCATGACAGTCAGAAGGCGAGGATCACTGAACATCTCGGCAGCGTTGCTGGGGTTTTGCTGAATCGATTGTAGCTTGGCCATGAATGAGGGGTCGGAGAGGAAGCTGCTGGTCTTGGGGTTGGAGGCCAGCTTCTGCATCAGCTGAGGATCGTTGAACATTTGACCGAGGCCGGCGCCGGGGTCTTGACCTCCGCCTGTATGATAGTTAGAACAATGCGTCTTTGTGTGTCGGGATATACCACTTACCAACTTCGGCGTCCATGGCCTTCTTAACTGAAGCCAGACCACTCTTGAGCTGGGCGTTGTTTGCATCGAGCTTCAGTCCCTCCTCGTACGCATCGTTGGCACCCAGAAGGTCGCCCTGTCCGTGGAGAGCAGCACCCTTGCGTCCCCAACCCTTAGCCCAGTCAGGCTTGATCTGAGTTGTCTTCTCAGCATCCTGCAGAGCATGTTCCCAGTCCTTCTTGGAAGCGTAGGCAGCAGATCGGTTGCTGTATAGAATGTGGTTTTCGGGCTGAATCTCGATAGCCTCGGTGAACTTGGCGCTGTCCCGCAGTTAGCAACCTCATGTGTTGTTTTATGATGTGGTAACCTACACAGCCTCGTCAAAGTTCTTGTCGGCGATAGCCTTGTTACCCAGAGCCTTGAGCACGTCCGCGGAAGCCATATTGTATGATTATTGACAGAATCTGATTTATGTCTACAGTTTCTGGGGGGTCGCGATGGTGATATTCAAGGTCAAAGTTGCGATGAAATATGAGCGTCGCCCCAGACGATCTTTGGTGGGGAAGTGAGGGCCAGCGATAACTTCTAGCTCATTCGATGCAAGTCTATGGGAGGGAGCTTCCCATTGGATGGAGCTCGCTTACACCACTAGAGCCTCGCCCCGCAGCGGCGTCTAGGCGTCAAAGCTGCCGGGAGGACCCTTGAGGTCAAGTTGTGCTGAGCCTTCAGGGTAACACCAACAAGGAAATAATATATCCAGAAGGTTCTTTGCTGATCAGCAAAGTGGTTGCCTTACACGATAGGTATAGTAATAGTGACAATTATTCAAGGCATATATATTCACTAGTGAATTACTTAGCAGACACAGTTTATGTATGATCGAAGGTGACCAGAAACGTTGTAAAGGATTTGCTAGTTCAACACGAAGGTCGTAAAAAAAGGCAACTATCATTGTAATGTAGATTCAAAGTCCTACTTTATACCGGTTATTATTATGTAGACATTAACGGTATGGAACCCGTTTGAAGAAATTACTAGGAAACTCTGTACATCTGGTCAGTCTGTATACATACTGGCTGCACTCGTGGTACGATTATTGCATCAAGTCATAGCAACTTTTACTTAGTCACAGATGATTGTATGAGCAATCATTTTCAAAGGGTGGTGCTCAATTGAATGAATTTGACAACGCTATGCATACTTTTAACAACACACTGCACTTAAGGCTTGAAAGACTTGTCATCAACAGTAACTGACGACTCCAAAGCAATGTCACCAGCCGATCTTCCAATCATAAACTTGTACTCTCCGCCCTTAACCACCCACTTCTGCGCCGATTCATCAAAGAAGGCAAAATCACGGCTACGGACAGGTACGTCCACCTTTGTAGTCTCTCCGGGCTTTAGTGTGACCTTGGCAAAGGCAGCCAGTTGCTTCAGGGGATCTCCCTTTTGGGTCTGAGCAGCACCGACATAGACCTGGACGGCGACAGCGCCCTTGACCTTGCCTGTGTTGGAGACCTTGACGCTGGCAACGTAGTCGTCGCCTGACTCCTTGACTTGTAGATCGGAGTAATCGAATGTGGTGTATGAGAGACCGAAGCCGAAAGGGAAGTTGACCTTGTCGGCGGAGAGACAGTCGAAGTAACGGTAGCCGACAAAGACACCCTCTGAGTAAGTGACCTTCAGTCTGCCGTCGACATGCTCGCCAGGGAAGTTGCCGTGAGCGGGACAGTCTTCAATTCTCTTGGGGAACGTGCAGGTGAGATGACCTTCAGGAGTTTGGGCACCAGTGAGCACATCCGCGATCGAGTTACCACACTCTTGACCAGCGAACCAACTCTGGACAAGACCCTGGATGTCGTCTAACCAGGGCATAGCGATAGCAACACCGGTAGAGTTGACGACGATGGTGTTAGGGTTCACCGCGGCAACCTTGGAAATAAGATGATCCTGGCTGCCGTCCTTGGGCAGGTTGAAGCTGACCTGGTCCTGGCCCTCAGTCTCCCAGAAAGGCTCGTGGCCGGTGAAGACGATAGCGTAGTCGGCATCCTTGGCAACATCAACAGCCTCTGAGAGGAGGTCGCGGTCATGCTCAGCCTCGGACATGTATCCTACTCGAAGACCGCATCGTCCCTCCAAGATGCCAAGATCCTTTCCTGCCTGTGGTGCAGGAGGCGATGTGTACATGGCTAGCTTGTACTTGCGTCCTGCCTCTAGTGAGACCATGAACTCAGGCGGGTTGACACCACCGAAAAGGAAACCCATCGCATCACTGCAGCTCTCCTTCTGCTCGAAAACGACCTTGTCGTCGATAAGAAGCTTGCTGGGACCCAATCCGGAAACAGTGAAGTAGTACTTGGCAGTCTCCTGGGCAGTAAAGGTACCCTCGAGGGTCACGTCCTTGTCGCTAAAGCCGAAGCCGCTCAGAAGAGACACTTCAGAGTTGGCATGTCCAGATCGAACCTCAATAGGGTTGGGGTTGCCGGGCTCGAAAATCTTGAAGGTGAAACCAGGGTTGCCGTCCAAATCGACGACGTTGTCAGCAATGGGGGGAAGCATGCGGAAAGTGTGAGCTCCTGTCAGACTGTTAGCAATTGGACCTTTAAGTGCTCGGTTTCCGAATGACTTACCCTTGGCATAAGAAAACTCAACACTGTCACCGAGAGCCTCGTGGAGAGCATCCCAAGGAGTAACCTTGTAATGAGCGTTGACAGACGCACTGCCCCCACCATGGGCCATACCAATCTTGGCATGTCCAAGAAGAGCAATCTTCTTGCCCTTAACCTTATCCTTCGACAGAGGAAGAATATTGTCCTTGTTCTTCAGAAGAACCATGCCCTTGGATCCAGCCTCTCTGATCAGAGCCTGGTGCTTGGGGTTGTTGATAGCTCTCTCGTCAGGGATGCTGGGATCCTTGAAGCAGTTGAGGCGCTCGAGGAACTTGAGTACACGAGTCGCACGCTCATTGATGGTCTCTTCAGAAGTCTTACCAGCCTTGATGGCAGCGATGACGGCCTCGGTGCTCCTCCAGCGGGTAGGACCGGGCATCTCAAGATCCAGACCAGCCTCGAGCGATTCGGCAGTAGAGTTAACACCGCCCCAATCACTCATAACAAGACCGTCCCACCCCCAATCGCCACGGAGAACCTTCTTTAGCAAGAACTCGTTGGAGTCTGCATGGTGTCCGTTGACCATGTTGTAAGAAGTCATGATGGCCCAAGGGTTGGCTTCCTTGACAGCGATCTCGAAGGGACGGAGGTAGAGTTCTCGAAGGGCTCTCTCACTAATGGTCTCGTCAACAGTCAACCGCTCAGTTTCTTGTTCGTTCGCAGCGAAGTGCTTGATGGTAGCTGAAACACCCTGGTCCTGGAGACCCTGGACGACTCTAGCGGCCATCTTGCCAGTCAGAAAAGGATCCTCTGAGAATGACTCGAAGTTACGACCGCCCAGAGGATGACGGTGTAGACACATAGTGGGAGCAAGAAGACATCGAGCACCCTTGGAGTGAGTCTCTTCGGCAAGAGCAGTACCGATCCTCTTAGCTAGGTCGACATCGAAGGTGGACGCCATTAGACATGCGGCAGGGAAGCAAGCAGCGCTTGTGCCGTCAGCGAAAGCAGCCCCTCGAGCGCCATTAGGACCATCCGAAGTCTTGACGTTGGGAACACCCTTTGAAGGGATAGGAATGGTTTCCCAGAGGTCCTTTCCGGCGAGAAGTGAGATCTATAGTTCAATTGGTAAGTTGACTGAGAAGGACAATGACGGCGTATAAGTGAGACATACCTTCTCCTCAAGAGTGAGGGAAGAGAGGATGGACTGAATATCAACAGAAGACATGTTGATAGAGATGAAGCCAATTGACTATAGAGAAGAGAGAAACAGCCATGATGAATTGAGGAGGATGAGCTTCTTTAATAGACAATTGCACAACCCCTCAAGCCCATGACGAGTTCCCCAGCCATACCTCGATGAATTCAATTCACCCGACTCATCCGCATTTCAACCGAAGATAGTACTCATGTGCCATTGAGTACCCGCTTTAGATGCATCTGTCTTGTATGCGGTGTTGTGCTATTGGATCACGAAGACGCTGGTTCCTTGATTGATACGGGGCTTAGTGGTGAGTTTAACGGTGCTAGTCAAGTCTGGCCCGAAGCTATTCCGATATTTCAACGGAGCTTTGCCATTGGGTGTCTCTGCTCTTAAATCCAATAGTAACACCCGCGATTGCATATGTGTCTTTGATATGATCTGGGGAATTCAATATTTGATATCATTATCAATTGAATAACTGTTAATAACATAGAATGATTTGCATGTAAATTCTAGTACGAGTCAAGTCTACAATACTCGCCGGGTAAATACCGTCAGTGAGTGAGTGACAAGTGGACGGGCAGGTGGAGAACCCCCGTCCGGGCTGGTGTTCTTCTTCCGGGGCCCCTGAAGGATCGCCATTGACAGCTGCAGTGTCGGAGCACTAAAAGGAATGGCGCCAGTTACATGTGCATCGCGTTATGGAGGTGTACACTCATAAAGTGTTGTAAGTTGCCGATATAAAATGATACTACAACGGTTTCTTAACCTTCATGATTATCAGTCGTATCAACATTCCTATAAATATCCTCGTATCTCTTGGCGAAACACGTAAACATGCCCCTTGAAACTATATGCCGAGGATTATGCGTCTCAAGCCTCCCAGACAAACTCAAAACATAGGTGGTGCTTTTGGCTTCTTAGCAGTGACGCAACAAAAAATTCCCCAGACATCCAATGACCTGTAATCGTGTCCTCTCCGCCATGAAATTGTCTACAACACTCTTATCATAGAAGGAAAAAAGCAGGAAATCCCTGTAGTAATCATGAGCGCCCACTCAGACGTTCCCCGAGGTATAATTACCCGTACACTTGCTTCTTGTTGTTGAACACCCCCTTTTTACTGACACTCATGGTTTCACAGGGGAGTCATGGGCTTCGATCTCTACGGACACGATTCTCGCTGAATTGAGGCGACGACAGGAAGATGGCGAGAAACCGGCGTGTGGTTCAAGATCAAAGGGATCTTATGATACGTCGGCGCATGTGTTCGCATTGGTTCTTATCTTGGTTCTCAGCACGTTGGGTGAGTATCTCCAATTGCGACAACTGACACGCGACTAATATCATACAGCATGCGGTTTCCCTCTAATGTCACGACGAACGATGCGCGGCCGAAAACAAAAATCTATCATATTCTACTGCCAGCATATTGGAACCGGCGTCCTACTGGCAACGGCCTTTGTTCACCTCCTCCCCACCGCTTTCGAGTCAATGACCGATCCATGTCTCCCTGATTTCTTCAGCAAAGGATATACCCCTTTCCCTGGCCTTGTGGCTATGGTGTCTGCGATCATTGTTGTCGGTATCGAATCGTACTTGACTGCGCGTGGAGCTGGTCACTCTCACTCTCATAACCACGGTTACTTTGACTCCGATGACGAACACGAGAGCGAACTGCCAATGATGGATACAACTGGAATGTCTGACAGAAGAACCGGGTCGCGACCCCCGGATATCCATCTTGAAGCCATGGAGAGCCAAGGACTTGTTGCTGGCGTCTCACCCCTGCCAGGATCGTCGCCAATGGTCGGCCATGAGTCTAAGAAACTCAGCGATGACTTCAACGACGCGGATTCAGATCTCGACCTCGATATGGACGAACTCGACCCTTCTGGACCAAGCAGCATGAGACGCCGCAGTGGAGCTTACAACTCTCTCAAACCCGAAGCTGCCGACGAGGAGCCTTTGACACCGATGACACCTATGTCTCCAGGTCCACAGTCACCAGAGGAGCAGCAGCGCAAGATGCTGCAATGTATCTTACTGGAAGCTGGAATTCTTTTCCACAGTATTTTCATCGGCATGGCCATCTCCGTCGCTACGGGGCCCGCCTTTGTTGTTTTCTTGGTCGCTATTAGCTTCCATCAGACATTCGAAGGACTCGCCCTCGGCAGTCGCATTGCTGCGATTCAATTCCCACGCAAATCTATCCGGCCGTGGCTCATGGTTCTAGCCTACGGAGCCACGACACCCATCGGACAAGCAATTGGGCTTGTTGTGCACCGCATGTACGACCCCAAGAGCGCCGGAGGCCTTCTCGTTGTTGGCTTCATGAATGCTGTGTCGTCTGGCCTCTTGTTGTATGCTGGTCTTGTACAACTACTCGCGGAGGACTTCCTGACGGAAAAGAGCTACAAGATATTGAAGGGCACGAAGAGACTGCAGGCTTTCATGGCTGTCTGCGGTGGTGCGGTCTTGATGGCCGCCGTTGGTGCCTTTGCCTAGGGAGCTCGTGTATGCATAGATTGTATTTGTGTTCAGTATCAGTGGCGTTGGTAGGTCAAAAGCGGAGTTATCGCTATGAGAGGCTATTTAGACCTCAAGAGCCTCATATTCTTAAAGCTAGTCTTTACAATAAAATTTGTATAACCAGTTCCTCATAATCATGATGGTGATATCCGAGGATTTGCATGAACGACCCCGGCCGGCCCCACATGAATTGTCCGATGCCCGGGGTCCGGTCTTCATATTCGTCCGTCAAGCCTCGGCTCTATTCCTGTGCCCCAGAGTGTCCTGTAACACTCTGTGTCGTGTCCAATTGCAAAGCCCCTTTTAATCAGCACCCGCAGTTCCCACTCACACCTGCATGAGCTTCATGACATGACAAGCTAGCAAGCTAACACAACAATTATCGAACCACCAGAAAGTGAGCCCAGAAGCTGACTGTTGAGTGGCTGTTTAAGTCGGACAGACGCGATCATTGTGTAGTATTTCGTTTGCATCATTCTCTCGCTTTCTTTCTTATATTTTCATCATGGCCGGGCTTCGTCTTGTCGGGTTGATCGTTGCTCAGGTTCTCTTTGCTGGACTTGCTCTATTTCTTGCCCATTCGCCGTATCTCAACATGTCTGTCGCGCCGACTAAGCACCCTTGGGCTGATGGGCCTATGAAGTTGGTAACAACGCCTCAATACGAGACGCAAAAGGTCAGCAATTGCAATTGTATGTCGTTGTCAATACTTACCTTCTATCCTCGTAGACCGACCTTTTCACCACGGGTGCCACCCACATGGCGCTTTTGCATAATGCCATCATTCGAGGATTCAATTCCATCTACCTCCAGGCTCCTCATGTGAAGGATGCCGACAAGGTTGACTTTATCGGTTATTCCCAAACCTGGTTTAAGTTTGTGAAGTCGCACCATGACGATGAGGAGGACAACCTCTTCCCTAAGGTCCAGGAACTACTTGGCGAAGAGCCTGTCTGGGAGGAGACGCATCATGAACATGGTAAGTGGCCTACTCGTATGTTAGGACACAGTCTTTAACCCAATTGATGTAGAGTCTTTCCTCGCTCCTCTCGCCGAGTTCAACACTTACCTCTCTAACCTCGCCTCGCCCACCGATTTGGACGGCGCTCAGGTCATCAAGCTCATGGACGCCTTTAAGGCTGACTTTGAGCACCACTTCCATAGTGAGATCACCACCATCGCCGCTCTCTCCAACCACCCCAAGGCCCCCAAGGAGGACAGCCCCGAGGGTGCTGCCGCCAGCTTGACCTTCAAGACCTGGGGAAAGAAGACAGTCACAAAGGCCGGCGTGCTCGATGTGGTCCCATTCTTCCTTCTCAACTTGGACAGAACCGCCGAGGAGGGTATGTGGGCTAACTGGCCTCCCATGCCTGCCCCCGTCTCGTGGGGTCTCACGAACATTGCTGGTTCATGGTACGGAAAGTGGTGGAAGTTTGCGAGCTGTGACTCTCAGGGCAAGCCCCAAGAGCTCTACGCTCTTCGGGGTTTGAAGCAGTGATTTCAGCATGGCGGATAACAATTCGGTCTATAAGGGATTTGGTTTATACCTGGCGTTGAATGGCAGGGGCTATGCTTTGTTAGTATAAAATTGAGATACGACAAGCAAGTAGAGCCAATGGCTCCAATCGTTCTTTCAGAGGGACCCTTACACAATTGACTCATGACAAGCATCTTGCGCCCAATGTTTCGGTGAAAGAGAAGACAAGCGGTGATTTCTTTCAGATCGCTGCCGCCATGTTTTCCCGTCATTGTCTGACTACACAAATGTTGAGCGGCCAGGGGGATAAGACACAGTCTTTGAAGCATGTCGCAAAAGCTCGCCGGAGTATCGTTATTGAGAAGGGTTTCTTTGAAGCAATCGCTCGGCCATTCGCCTGGCGGAATAACTATAAAGGTCGATGTTTGCCCGATGGCGCCGGTCACCTTCAACTCTTACCTGGCTAAGTACACTGCGATTAGCAAACGCCAAACCAAACATTCTCATCAAACTCATAAACCTCAAACAAGCCAACGAAAGTTAGTATGGGCGCCTTTCAATCTGTATACCAAGCCCTGGAAAGGTGCATGGGCAATCGGGACAACACCCCACCAACGCCTCACAACCGCCCATCAGCTCGTCCTCTCTTCGACCCATTCTTGTGCGCTCAGCGGCGGGCTGGTAATAGTGCATGGGACGGAGAAATCACCAATACCATAGTCCATATCTATACTGGGTATGGGGAGGAGCTCCGCGAGGTTGTCCCCCCTTCGCCGAAGGCACAGCCATCTCCTCCGCGAACTACTTTTGAAGAGCAGCTTTGGATAATGTGGCATGACCGCGAGTGTAATGAGCACGCTAACTGCACTCATTCGTTCGATGCTGAGTATACTGAGTAAATTTCGAAATGGTGATTCGAACTGAATATTCGAGTGCTAACTTAGTCGACAGTTGGCTATACGCTAAAGCCCGTGCTGTAAGTCACAATTTCCATCAGCAATATAATCCAAAGTTGGCCAATAACAAATGCATCCATACTAACACACTCTAGTCTCTCTCAACAGGCCTTCAACACAGCACCCCGACAAGCTCTCAAACAAGCCCCGTCTTTACTCCTACAACTGACCAGTCCTTTCGTACGGACCAAGAGACCGATTCTCTGTCTGTCCGAGCATCCAACGGTGGAGATGCAGGAAACGATCGACCAGGAATAGCAGTCCTTCGACGAAGTTGGTCGGCAATTCTACATCGAAAGGGCCGCCTCTCGATCAAGACTCCGCCTCTTACGGCCTAAGTGTTGGCGGACTAGGCGGTCAACTTAGCTGAGTTCTCATCAGACATCCTAGTGACCATGCAAGATTTGTAGGCGGCCTACACTGCTGGCAGTGGAGCATAGCGGCCTATTGGACATGAGTCTTCGAGATGTAAAGCCATTGATATGCATCGCGGTGTGGGGTTTGATATAAGATCTTTCGGGTTCGGTTCGATCTAAGGTTCGGGGAAAGGATCTCGTTTTGTCTCTTTGTTTCCTTTTGTTGGTTCGGTTCTTGTCTTTTGCTTGGGAAGATAGACTTTGTGTATAGATCGGTTCGGCGCGGCGTTCCTAAATAAATTGACTATTGTCTTTGGTTAGCATTGAAACTTTCACAACTCTGCTGCTTGACTTATATGATGCCCCAACTTTGTGTAGCCGCAACTCGACCTTGAATTCATTCTGCATCCTGGTGAGCACGATAGAGATCCTTGGTCACATAATTGGGAATTCAACAGTGCGTTTCGTCCCGAGTTGCTTGCGTGAGTTTCAAAGGCGGTGATTAAAGATTTCAGACAACACTGTATCTGTAAACTCGTTGTAAGTCTTCACTGTCCTTATGAAACTCTGAGAAGGGAGCAAGCGCCATACCTGGTTCAGACGAAGTTGTCCGAGACAGTCCTTCAGTGGTTCAAGTTGAGAGTGGCTCACGGTCTGAAAGCGCCTTTAGTCTGGTATATAAGACGTTCAACCATCCTGCCCAATGGCTCGGCGTTTCCAACCAAATATCATCGAACTATTCCAAAAGACACTTTTCCGCCTACTCACTAGTTTTCATCCCCTCAACTTAGTCTCCAAGATGGGTAACTGTTTCAGCGTAGCTGAGCCGGAACCGAGACGTCGCCCTCCCTCTCCATATCCCAATCACCTCAGTTCACGGCGACCTGTGTATCGTAACGTCGCAGACCAAGGTAGAGAGCCGGATCCTCTAGACGCTAATGCTTTGGCTGCTTTGCCGGAAGCTGTGGCTCGGGAAGCGGTGGTTCAGGAGCGCGGTCGAAATGAACCGCGATTGAATACTCAGAGGTCCCGGGGTCGTATTGTTCGATTCAACGAGTCTCAGTCTATCAATCGAAGTTATTAGTATCTGATAATCATACATTGCGATCCAATTGAGCAGTTGTTGACTGTAGGCGCTCATTTTTGGCCTACAAAGACTCAAGAAGACTGCCGTCGATTGAATACTTCACAACTTTACCATTTTTACCACTTACACCGTATAGTCTAAAAATCCGTTCGCAATACAGAAAGCTCTTGTAAACTCAATTGAATTGATTACCACAGTGGGTGGATGTATGAGCGCACCTGAGGGAAGGTCTAAATCTAGACATCGGCATCGTGATAGGCAATCCCATTCGAATTCCCGCTCCCATGGCCACCACCGCTCATCGCGCCAGGAGGACCCAAATAGTAGGTGTGAAGATAAAGATTCGAAATGCATACTAACTTCGGTATAGTCGTCTTGCTCACGCCACGAGGTTGGGAGAGGAGGCCGACTCACAGGAGGCGCCATAGAGAATAGTGAACTGTAGTTTCGAAGTTTCGGTGGATCCTCGATAATTTTCGATAGTCTTTAACTAGTAGTTGTCTATAATATGACTTAGCCTCAGATTTCAACGTCTTGTAGTATGGTGTCCGTACCTGCCCAGGTACAAGGATCGTACCTTCCCCAACTAAAACCAAGACAAGTGGAGATGCTCGCGTCATGGACAAGTCCCGAGGTCCATAGTCTGTGTCGTGGTTGGTCAACCAAGAAGCCCAATGGACAAGGGTCGTGAACTTATATGTCTTCTGCTGCGCCTTTTAGACCTTGCAACTTCTAGTTCCCAATTCCAACACTTACACGCAACACAATGGCTTCCAATCGTCATGTTCTCATTCTCGGCGGCAATGGAAAGATTAGCCGCCTTCTAACAGTCATGCTGCTGAAGAAGTCGTGGACTGTCACGAGTTTGATTCGTAACCCAGACCAAATCGAAGACTTGAAGAAGCTCTCTGAGGGTTTGCCGGGAGATCATAAGATCATCGTCCATGATCTGATCACCGTAACTAGTAAGGAGAAGGCCGCCGCTGTCATCGATGAAGTGAAGCCTGACTCGGTTGTGTTCAGCGCCGGTAAGTTTAGCAAGGGTTGAGTTACTGTAGAAGAGTAGAAGCTGATTAGCAACAGGACCCGGAAGAGGAACTGATCAAGACACGGTAGTTACTGACTTACAAGATGCTTGAGACTGTGTTTAGCTGATGCGCTCCTAGATCATCCGAATCGATCGTGATGCCGCCATCTTCTTTATCCAAGCCTCAGTTGACAACAAGGCTATCAGCCATCATGTGCAAGTCTCCTACCTTGGCGCTCGTCGTGAGCAAGCGCCCTGGTGGACTCCTGAGGACTGGGAAGGCTGGAAGAAGATCAACTCTACTTTCCTGGGTCCCTACTACGAGCCCAAGACCGCCGCCGATGAGGCTCTCGTGACTGAGGGCAAGAAGAGAGACGGTTTGACTGCTGTTTCTGTTCGCCCCGGCGGTCTAACAGACAAAGACGAAGGCGGCGTCCTCTTGGGACAGACGAAGCAGGCTAGGGGTATGACGACTCGAGCGTCAACAGCGAGGGCCATGGCTCTGGTGTTGGAACAGGAGCACGTCAAGGGGCACTGGATGGATGTTCTGGACGGCGAGGAAGACGCTCAAACTGCTGTCGATCGATTCGTTCGTGAGGAGACGGAGTGTGCTGAAGGGGAACCAGTTCTGAGGAACTGATCGACGGGTCGAGGGACTTCAAGATCGAAATAGTCACTCAAGACAACACTCGACAGTACTCGATCCATCGATACTGGCCCCCATACAAAATCGATTAGCAGACCTACAGGCGGCCACCAGGGCGGCCACAGCTCTGGCCCCAAGTCCCACTCTTCCTGTTGACCCCGGCCAGCGAAGCTAATTAATAGAGGAGTGTGCGCTAGTTCGGTCTGATAGGGAAATTTCGAGTATGGAACTACAACACGCTTGTTTGAATTTACTCAACGCTACATATTTTTCATAAACTCGAAAATCATATCGAAGTCTCTCCTGATAGTGACTTGATATATATCTTTTTTTCGAGAGTGACAGCTTGTTGTGGTCCTGAGGATCAGTATCGACCGAAAGGAGCTTCCCATACTCTTCCTCTGAGAGATTGGAATTCACCAGCAGCACCGCTCAGCCAGGCATTAAATAACACTGCCCATTGTTTTCCAAAGCCCCCAGCCTTTGCAATCACTCCCGCTGCCTAGACGCCTATAAATTCCCACATTCTTTCTCCTCCCAGCAGATCTTCCTTTCCTCATCGTCACATCGTTTGATCTGCATCGATCCGCGCAAACTTTCGATTCACATCACGACTCGAGTCCAAACTTGCTTTGCAACTCCAGTCAACATCATCGTCGACGGTAAGTTGTTTTCATCATGTTGTTTTATTTCCTTTGTGAGTCTGCGGTATCTTACGATGCCTCAAGATTCACTACACTTCACTTCACCAAACGCAAACAACACTTCACTACATCGTCAACACTTTCACGATGGCTCGTGATACTGGATCTGACGGCGGCTTCTGCTGCATCCCCAACCCCTTCAAGGTCTTTAAGAAGAAGACCGACCAGCCTGGCCCAATCCGACAGGCTGTGGAGGATGGCCATGTCGATCACCAGTAAGTTCACTCTGATCACCTCTTACGTCTTCATATTGAAGTAGCTGACCTTGAAATAGGCGCCACGCTACCCGCATCGATGACCAGGGTCGACCTATTGATTCGCAGGATCAGCCCATTCGTGGTTCTATCCTTCACCAGCGGGACGCTGTAGGTGGTGACACTCCGAGCATTGCGTCTCAACTTGCAACTCCTGCTGACCTTTATGGCCAGGTTATCCCTTTGGATATCCTCACTCCTCCTTCCTCCGCTGGTGGCCCTTCCGGTGCCGGTCCTTCTAGTGCCGGTCCTCGTCCTGCTGGTGCTTCCGGTGGTGGTCCTTCCGCCGCCTCTGAGGCCGCATCCCCTGGAGGCAAGGATGGCAATGGCGCGGAGAAGAACAAAGACGCTGGCGAGGGCAATCTTGCCGCCGCCGCCAATCTCATTTAGGCGATCTGTGGCCAATTGTCTTCATACTTCTATCCCACTACCAACTTGGAGATGCAGAGGGGTTTGGATCGGATTGAAGATTGAGACACTATGGGGGTTCGTACAACAAGCAAGCGTTGGGCTTTACGACAACGGGATGAGACACTAGTGCAGTAGACCAATACAACACTCTGCACAAACTTGAGCATCTTTGTCGTGACTGTTTAATTTACCGAGTAATCATGATATTTAGACCTCAGAAAGTATTTCTAGACATAAAAATGGCGAAAGACGGGTTCATAGCGGTGGAAAACTGGCAGTGTCTTGTCGACCGGTCACCTGGAGACACGAGTGCAGCACAGCCAAGTTCACTCGCAGCCACATGTTTACCCAAGCTAGAGTAGATCCATCTCCTTCTATATTGTACTCGACGTGTGGGACATCAATTCTATTTCGTTTTATTCAAAAGTGACAGTGTGGGTGGGTAGGGCACATAAACCAGTTCCAGGCACAAACACTCAGTCATTGTCGGATCCAGAGCAGCTGCATCAATAAATCAAAACAATCACCGAGTACTTCAGGATATCTCCTCTGCCTGTTACGTTACCAGGGGCTACAATGGTTGTGTGGAATATCGTGGAAGAGTGACGGAGGGCCATGGAATTCGGGAGCGGCTGCGGGGCCAGGGGGTTGGTCGAGATCAGATCGTCTGGCAGCCGGCCAGCCTAGGCAGATTTATTACTCTTCACGTAACTTCTCTCCTACATCATCAGGAGGCTGTTCCTTATTCCGTTGGAAGTCAGCTGTGCGAAGTCACGAGCTCTGTGCTCTGCTAGACATGTAGCTATTGTAACTGAATATCAGCCGAGAGCGCCAGCAGCCTGAATCGCAGTACATAGAATCATCGAGTAGTCCCAGCAGTTTATTATCCTTTGAAGTGATGCTCTCAGATTGGTATGAGGTTAGATGATTATCTGGTGGGCCAGCAACATCCAATAGCATGGACGTAGCACAATCCCTCCACACAGAGAAAGGGGACAAACGTTGGAATAAAGTAATCACTAAGACAGATACTACTCTAGACCGTTCATACCCATGTCCTTGACCCCATTCGCAAAAGACCCAGCGCATGTAGCTGAAACGACCAACAAAATCGGAGCACTATCACCATCCCTGCACTAAATCCTCAGCCCATGGAAACTTGCTCAAATATACGCAACTCACCTGATATTTACATACGAAAATCAACTCACTTGCATCTTTTTTTACGATAACCGATAAAGTTTAGACACGTGTGGAAAGGTAGAAATACGGCTGTTGCTCCCCTTCTCCTTCCCTCCCTGTGTGAAGACTTTATACTTTGACACAGCTAACAGGTTGTCCAGAGCACAGCCTCTTCTATCCAGATTTTCATTCTTCCGTCTTCTATCTACCGAGTCTCAATAATCGAAAATCATCTATCGCTATCCGAATCATCGCTCGGTATCATCTACACCGTCCAAGAAAGTCCTTAATCGACCATGGATCACGATATGCATATGACCGGCATGTCAGAAACTGCCACCATGACTATGGACATGCCAGCCGCTTCTGCCTCTGCAGCCATGGACCACGGGGACATGATGGGCGGATGCAAGATCTCAGTACGTTGATTCTACCATCCTAGAGTCTTCAATTCATGGCTAACACATGCTTCCTACAGATGCTCTGGAACTGGAACACCGTCGACGCCTGCTTCATTTCTGAATCTTGGCACGTAACATCCAAGGGCATGTTCGCCGGCTCTTGCATCGGCGTCATCCTTCTCGTCATGGCCCTCGAAGCACTCCGCCGCTCCGTCAAGGAGTGGGATCGTTACCTCCTTCGTCAACATGCCGCCAAGTTCGCCGAGTCCTCCGTCAACCCTCCACCTGCCGGTTCCGACAATGGCAAGGAAGGTAACGCCGCCGTTGTCAGCTGTGCAAGCCCTATGCCTCCGTTTCGACCCAATGTCTGGCAGCAGGCTATTCGAGCTCTTCTGCACATGATGCAGTTTGCTGTGGCTTACTTTGTCATGCTGTTGGCTATGTACTACAATGGGTACTTTATCATCTGCATCTTCATTGGAGCCTACTTGGGCGCTTTTGTCTTCCATTGGGAAACTTTGAGTCCCGCTGGAAACACCAGTGCTTCCAAGGAGGCTACTGTTTGTTGCGGTTAATGATAAGGCACAAAGGATGTTCGGTCTCTCTTCAAGTATTCAGGTTTGAGACGGTTACTCAGACCCGGGGATGTCTTGGGAGGCTAGGATCGTACAAGGTCTTATCGCTATGCTTAATATGGGTTTTCTCCGAGTTTCCTGTACCAATCTTTAATTGTGTTGCCGAGCATGAAGGTAGTTAGAGTAACAATTGATTGGTGTGCTTTCAATGTTAAGCCCTTCTTTGAAATGTGCTGTGTCGTCTATCAAGTTATCTACGACTAACAAACAGCAGAACAAACAGATTGACTCGCCAATCAAGACTGTAGCAAGAGTCTCCGCGCCCAAGCTGACGGCGCAAGGTAAAGAGACATACATGCCGGTATAAGTTATGATCAAGGAGGCGCTCTTTCACCGCCGCCGCGGTCTTCTCTCGGGTCCTTTGCTATCTTCGAGCTTCTCCTGATCGTCTGACCAATTGGTGTAACACTTCGCCATAAGACTGGGAGGAGGATGTATGCTTACTGATGAATCCACCAGAGAACGGATAAGCGCAGATTGACTACCAGGGACTGACTAGGATATGGTCGATGCTAGGTTCTGTGGATATTAGTGGCGACTACCGATGAGACCACCCCGTATCAATCGTAATCACAAGCACGACATGGACCTGATTACAAAAGACACAATTTCTCCGTATCCAGTGACATATTCTGTACCTTGTGCAAAGTCTTGAGCTGTCAAAGTTCCATGGAGGCAGCGGAAGAGGCTGACAAATTGCTTGGCAGACCCCTTGAAGTTCCCCAATTTCGATTGGCTTCGTCTGTCGATCAGAAGCATGGGAGAACGCTACTAACCCAATCTAGGTAGTCGAGGACCCCCTACGCCCCAACTCTCTCATCTCTCATCAACTAATTTATCGCCGATTATCTCAACTTATTCCCACCATCTCCATCATCTACAGGAGTCCTTTGTTGCTTTCTAGCTTCCCTGTATCATACACACTCAACTGGCGCAAGGGAGGCTTCCCTTTGTTAGCCCATCATGTTTCGCCATCTTATGGGCTCCAAGGTGCGCTCTAATGCAGGCTGCTGGACGTGTCGTCTGCGTCGCAAGAAATGTGACGAAAAGCGTCCAGTCTGCGATTCCTGCGGCGCTCTAGAGATCACATGTTACTTCAGCGATGAGAAGCCGGAATGGATGGATGGCGGGCCACAGCAGAAAGCCATGGCTGAGAAAATCAAGGCTCAGGTGAAGAAACAAGCAAGTCAGCGTCGCGATCGCAAGTATATGGAGCTGCTTGAGGTTGGGACCCGCGATGTTACTCTCCAGACAAAAGACCCTCAACACCAACAACAAACTCACGATCCTGCCATGGCCGGTGCATCCGACACAGACCCTGCTTCAGGCCATGAGTTCGGAACAACTCCAGAGTCTAGCAATACCAGTGGCGCCTCTCCTCCCGACATGCCCTGGCACAGTCACTTCTCAGCTCCTACCGAGGACCCTAGCAGTTCAACTGGCGCAAGTACCGAGGTCCATTTCGTCATGATCTACCTCGACTATGTCTTCCCTCATCTATTCCCTTTCTATCGTCCTCCTATCCTTGCTGGCGGACGTGGTTGGGTATTGGACGTTATGCAGAGCAACAAGTCCGTCTGGCATACGGCCATCTCACTTACTTCATACTTCTTCAGTATTGTCATGGCCAATGGCGAGATCGAGCACACAGAGTGCACAAACCGCATGGTTCATCAGTTACAGTCTCAGCTTGAGATGGGTCTAAGAGAGCTGCAGCGTGAGATGACGGCGGTCAACCACAAGGTTTCATGCGCAGGCGCTCGAGACAGACTTCTTGTCCTCCAGGCTATCCTGCAAATGCTCATCTTTGAGGTATCGACTAGTAACAAAGATCATTGGAAGATGCATCTCGATGCCGCCATCACCATGTTCCAGCAAATCCTTCCCAAGCCCGAGCATTGGAAGGAGACGTTAGAAGCTCTTTACAGCTACAAATGGCCACCCCCTGAGATGGGTGTTCGTCGACCTTTCAGCACGAACCAAGCCGCGCTTCGCTTCTTCACAGCTAACGTCCTCTATATCGATGTCATTTCCAGCATCACCCTCGAGCAGGCACCACGCCTTCAAAAGTATCAGGAAACGGTTATGCCCAGCTGCAAGGCTCATGTTGCACCACAAGAAGTTCGCATCTCAGGATCCCTATTCATGGAAGAATACGTCGGCCTTCACAACTGGGTCATTCAGATCATCGGCGATATTGCTTCCCTCGACGCCTGGAAGAAGGAGCAGAAGAAGACCAACTCTCTGTCGATCAACGAACTGGTTCAGCGGGGCAAGGTACTCGAGGGTGCTATCAGGGGAGGCTTGTCTGTCGTGGAGGCACAAGTTCAGATGCCCGGCCCCCTATACGATCCCCTCATGAGTGTTGTCGCCAGCCCAATGCACAACCATGATATCAACACCAAGCAGGCCCCTGCCCTGGCGGCCAACAACATGATCTGGCTCTACGCCGCACTCACATACCTTCAGGTCGTCATCTCCGGTTGGCAACCTTCGTGTCCTGAAATTGGATGTTCCGTTAAGCACCTGACACACCTCTTGACTACCCTCCCATCCAACACCTGCCTCAGAACCATGGTCTTCCCCTTTTGTATCGCAGGATGTCTCTCACCTCCAGAGGATGAGGGCTTATACCGCGCTATGGTCGAAAATATGGGACCTATCAGTGTTTTTGGCACAGCTAGGGAGGCACTGGAGATCATGGAGAAGGTCTGGTCTAGGCGAGATCAGATCGATGAGAGTTGGGATGTGGCTAAGTGCATGAATATTCTTGGGCATGGAGTTTTGCTGATTTAATACCCTTGGGATTGGATTATCCGATGAATTAGGAGCGAATATGAATAACCATTGCTTGTTGTTTCAATACGGACGGGATCTTCTGGATCGTACACAATAGCTAGTGAGCAAGTGAGACGGCCTGACGAGACTACACACTTTGTCTTGTCCGAGGGTCCCTGCACGTCCCCATGCACAGGACGAGATTCAGTCTTTATTTTCACATGCAACCCGTTCGAACTGTTGTGTTGCCAGTTACCCCTTTCGGTCAACTCTGATCGGTTGATTGGTCAAAACGTCATTTATCACAAAGCTTTGGAAGACAGTTGTTTAACGGTTGAACAATCGATGTTCAAACCCCGGTGCCTTTTTTATTCATTTTTATGAAGCCGATCTAACCAGTAGACATTACCGATGTGTATACCAACACATTGTTCCTCGATCTCAAAGCAAAGCGTCCAATCTATTATATCCAACAAACACGATTACCATTTAGACCCTTTTTCCTCCAAAGAGTGTCTGTCTCTTCTCGAGCAGATCAAGATCCCACCAGCCCAGAATGGTCTTGCGTTTCGACCAGATTCTTTCGAGAGGGCTCTTGGGACTATTGTCATTCATGTGTCCCGGTGAAACGGGAACAGGAGGCAAAGGAGGAAGTTGTAGCACAGGCTTCGCAACCTCCTTCCTCTTGACTCGGACAGGCGCCGTGGGGGGCGGGGGACACCACGGCTGGCGTACGCTCTCAGCATCAGAAGAGTCGCTATCGAACCGCTTCGCCATAGCCATGGTGCCCAGACTTCGGTCCTGGGACATCATAGGCGGTCCTTGGCTGATGCCCAGGGCATTGTTGACC
Organism: Fusarium humuli; assembly: GCA_004366955.1. Classification (NCBI taxonomy): domain Eukaryota; kingdom Fungi; phylum Ascomycota; class Sordariomycetes; order Hypocreales; family Nectriaceae; genus Fusarium; species Fusarium humuli. The sequence continues at coordinate 371,847 of QHKN01000050.1, read as the reverse complement.
TGCCCCTCACGGCCGCACCTTCAACCCTCGATGTCCTTGGGGGCGGGACGAGAGGCACTCTTTGTTCGCTTCCACAGACATCCCGAAGTGATGGCAGAGAAGGAGAAGAGGACGCACAGGGCGATGCTGAGGCCCCAGACGGACTTGAGCTGGTAGCATGACATCTTGTCGGGGTCGACCCACGCATAGACGTTTCCGCGGTGGTAGACGTTGCGGAAGAGTGAGTTGATGAAGTTGGCGGTGTTACCATCAGAGGGGAACTTGGGGCATGCCAAGTAGCTGACAGGCTTGCCAACAGTGCAGGCGACGACGATGCATGCGACAAGGAGCATAACGTCGGCACCTGTGGCAAGAAGGAGAGGCAGCATGCCATCCCAGTAGAGGATGTAAGAGATGGCAATGTACAGAGTTGAGATAATAGCCTGAGGGGTGTGAGTATATTTACAATCAGAGAGAATTACATAAGAAGACTTACAACAACGAGTGTTCCGATCAGAGCAGAAGGCGCCGCATAATCAGCACCGACCATCTCACCAATGAAGTTGGAGGTCAAACCAATGATCGTAATGAGCGAGATAAACTCCATGGCTCGCATGGCAGTCCAGGTGTGCCCGAGGGCTCCGAGAGCAGGCTGCATCTTGGCGGAGTTTGCTTGAGTGCTTAGAGAAAGACGAGGGCGCAACGAGCCGGCTGTGCGCAAAGGCAGATGCTTGGAGTAGAAAGGAATAGAGGGGGATGGGGAAGATATTTTGTCCAAGTATATGCCCGCCCTTACAAAGAGGCGAGAGACTTTTTGTGTATAAAGAGAGAGAGAGAGATGGGAAAGAGATTCGTTATAGTGAAATCGTCTGTTCGTGATAAGAGATGCAGAAAGAAAACCCAAGACCAAACAAGGTAGAGGACAAAGGAAATAAGGAAATAAGAGACAAGGAAAAAAAAGGAAAAGAGGTTGTAGTGTTTGTTGTGTAAGTTGTTTGATGAAGAGAAAGAAGTGAATCCAAACGCCTGAAACCCAGTGTCTTTATAGATATCTCATTGTCAACAAAAACTCTCTTAGGATACAAGAATAAACATCCAAAGTAACCATGACAAGCCTCTAAGTCAATACCTTGTCTAGTCAACTTTCCAATTACAGCAGCCGCCCACTCCCAGCCGCGTACCATCGCGCTTCTCACTATCCCATAGACGACCAAGGCAACCTTGACAATTCCCCAGGCATGATACAGAATTTCTTTTCCAAGTCCTGGGCGTCCTGTTGTTTGACCAATGAGGCTTCAGAAGCTCAATGTCGTGGCGGCGCTTAAACGTGCAGGGGTATTTCCTATAGCCGCGCAGCTGGTGTTTCAAGATATTTTGACAAGGTCACGATTGGATGGGAGACGTTGTTGTCTTGGGGAAGAGCGGTTCGTTAGTCCGGATGAGGCTCTCTTTGTTTGGCATGCGGTCGCATATAAGGCGAGATTGCTTGGGTGAAGCCACAGTGAGTCCAGCGTTGCAGGTTATTCTAGGATTGTTGTCCTACTGCAACGGGGAGTTATCCGGTCCAGGAACCATGGACACTAGCTTCTGATCCGATCTTGATAGTTCAATGATCGTCGTAGAACTATTGCTGGTTAGTTTTCACCTGATACAGCTTACGTGCAACATATCGATCTGATCCTGGCCTCGAAGAGGGCCGATCGGATGGTCAATCAGTTGAAAATAGAACGACATGATATGTCAGTTCATTTTGTTGCGCCAGACGCCTATCTAGGATCCTATCATGAAAACAAACATGCTGCTCCGTTGCTGATTATACTACAATCTCAATGCCATCAACTAAACATGACTCAATGCACCAACTGTTATCCGATTCCATGTTTTGATCCACCTGTTCAAAGATGCCCAGTACTAGGCCGATTTAACCCAAAAGATCGTCCATAGCAGAGCCGCCAGTCTTGGGGGGAGCACTGCCACTGGAAGGTCCGGTTGCCGATGGAGCACCCCAGATTCCAGCACTGCTCTTCTCCTTGGCGAGCTGTCCCAGTGCGGGTCCAGCCTTGGGCGTCTCAGGCTTCTTCACGCCACCGCTTGCTTTGCCCCAGAGGGCGCCGAAGGCATCTCCACCAGCAGCAGGCGCTGGCTTGGCCGAGGAGCTGGTAACAGGCTTCATGTTACCCATAGTAGTGGGGGTACTGGGAGCAACATTGGAAGTGCTTCCCATGCCCGAGAAGGCAGACGTTGTGGGGGGCTTGGACGCTTGTGCCTGGACAGGACTAAAGTAGTTGGGACCGGATTGCTGGAAGCCAGCAGGCTTGGGAGCCTGTGCCGCAGGAGCAGCAGGGATGCTGAAAGCAGAGTAGTTTGGTCCTGGAGTGCCTGATGCGCTTGGTGCAGGCGAAATTGATGCCATGTTAACCATATGGCTAATGTCGGCCTGCTGAGGTGCCGACTGAGGCTGAGGAGCGGCGAACTGAGCAGTGGAAGAGGCTGCCGATGTCACAGGAGGGCTTTGCATAAAGTTGTTGGATGGTGCGGCCTGAGCAGGTGTAGCTGACTGGAAGTCATCGAACTCGTCGTCGTCGTCGGCTTGTGCTGGAGCGGCAGCACTAGTAGGGGCCAGCGCAGCGAAGCCCGAGTTGTTGGATGCTGAAGGAGCTGCAGAAGATGCTGGCGCAGGATCATCGAAGGAGAAGAGATCAACTTCAGGCTCCTTCTTCTTGGGTGGCTCAGCAGCAGCCTTCTTGGCAGGGGCACGCTCTGGTCGCTTGGCAGCAGCTCTCGATGAGCTGGCAGATGGTCGCTCGCCCTCGTCAAACTCATCATATTCCTCAAATCGTTCGGATCTGCTGGCATTGCCGTCTCCTCTCCAGTCATCAGTCTGGCCACCGAAACCACCACCATCGCCATAGACACCACCAGAGTATCCGCCAAAGTTGGCGGGTCCGCTGCTGCTGCTGCCTCCACCATAACCAGCGCTCTCGCTACCAAAACCGCCATAACGACCAGAGCTGCCGCTCGAGAAACCACCACCAAAGGTTGAGCCGCCCTCAACACCAGTATATTTGTTCTTGGTCGCACGCGCTTTCTTGCGCTCGGTTCGAATACGATCCACATCGCTAAGAAGGTCGGCCAGCTCCTTGGCTCGGTTGCGCACGTTAAGACCCTGGTCCTTTCCGTTCTGATCGATAAAGTGGAATTGGCGAAGCATCTTTAGAAGAGAGATGTGTCCTCTGGCATCATCAATCACGCGCTCGGAGCCGTGCTTGATGAGAAACTCGAGCAGTTGGAGAGCCTTGTAGATTTGGCGCCATTCCTCAGCGGCCTTTTCGGTGAAGCGACGGTAGATCATGGGCATGATCTCGTTGAGGGTTTGGCTAGTTTGTGGTCAGTAGCTGGACTTTGATATAGTTTGATAAGCCGTACTAGTTAAATGTTCCGTTTGCGATTTCTTGCATGAGGGTTGACGAGGCGCCCCATGGCTCGTTGTTCGTGGCCTCGCGCACCTAGACACGGGTGAGTTGACTGTGTTCCAACCACAGTTGTCGCGCAGAGCTTAACCAACCTTGGACTCCATCTCGGTAAAGTTCATAACAGCTGAATATCTCGTCAGTAACCATCAGGCGCATCAAAGAAGGCCGTCAAGGGAAGTACCATTCTGGGCCTTCCTGAAGCCTGCCTTGAGGTCATACAAGGTCAGGTTGGAGACCGTGTTCTTCAAATCATTCATATCCATATTGAATTAATCCAAGAAGAAGCCAGCAGATAGATGAGGAGATTGGTTTGAATGGCGCAGAGCTTCGAGATGATGCTCTCAAGGAATTGCAATGGAACAGAAGGATATCTTGAGTTTAAGATGCGCCCCTTGCTACACTACGGCCATGGTGGACACTTGGACACTTCCCAAAGCCCAATGTCAGCATGGATCATGGCTGATCACGTGATTCAAAGCAAGACACAAAGAGACCAAACACTGGCTTCGAGTAGGTATAGAGCTTGTCTTTGTTATGAATTACAATATATTGACCACCGAGTCATCAACAGATAGCTTTCTATATTCATGCTCATCCGTTCTGTTACTTGTTGGCCATCATTGGGTCAAATATTGGTCGTCATGCCAAAGCACTTTAAGCCTTTAAGCGTCTGACCCGCTATACAACCTTAGACTTCAGGCCCGAACAGGGAGCTAGAATACCAGACGTCAAGCTGGCCCAAACTTTTACCTTCCCTTTCTCGAGATCAGTCTAAAAGGCCAACCTCTGCTCGTTGTAATTGTATCTGTCTAAACTCTCGATTTTAGTCAACCGTACCTTCTCCCAAGTGTATTAGTTTAAGGTATGTACAAGCTCAGTTATTTTTCACTGCCGTCTTTGCCTTTATTTTGTCACCAAGAGACTCTGCTACACAAGCTGGACTTTGATCAAGCTGCAAAAGAGAAGCAAGACGCCCCAAACAAACATTGGAAATTCGTGCACCTTGCTGGGCCAATGTCGAACTATTGAGACCCCAATTGGGATCTTGGAAAAGCCGTCTGACCGGACCAACACCGGTGTTGTCGGTTTCTTCTCGCCTTCATCCCTCCAGCTTTGCTTTCCCCTGTCCCTTCAGTCTGTGGAGGCAGCTTACTGTCCCGGCTGCTTTCAATGGTCACTGCTGCCCACGGGTTGATGCACTGGATGAGACTCGAGGTGGGAAGGGCCCATGCAATGTCATGAAATCCACTGACTCCCCTTGCCCCCTCCAATGGGCTTGATCCTTGAGCAAAAGTCTGCTGCACTTCGGACATCGGGCCACTGACTCGTCGCACCGGCTCACTGTTTTTGGATGATGGTCTGCAAACAGACCAGAGAGTTCAGGACGTGGCCCAGGCAACCTCCATCAGCTCAATTGGTAGCCCCATTGAAGCTTTGATGGGGGAGAACCAGCCATTGAGTCCACAACCCAACCCAATTACTGGTGCCAGTGTGGTTTCGATCATGTTCTGCTCAATGCGCCACTGCTAGCAATGGGCGGTCAGGATATTGGATGCCAGGGATCAGTACTTGCTTGCTTGCTTGCTCTCCTGAATTCATCATCGTTCAGAGAAAGCTACGAAGCTCCCTGCCCCACACGCCATAGCCACGGTGACCTCATGGAAAACGTCGCCAGCTGGGGGCGTTACCCAGCAGGCAAAACAGAGGGAGCAAGCTCCCCGGCTCCCTTCACGTGATCGCTCTCTGATCACCCCTCCACTTTACCCCTCTTCTACGTGCTTCCATTGGTTCCGACGGCCCCGCGCTAACGTTTTGCCCCTCTAGCTTGCTCAAAATGAGACCCTCCCTCATCAAGCCCCTCCTACCCCGCCATACCTGCTTCTCTGCCGCAAGAACTTCTTCTTCTCTTCCTCAACTCTCGAACACAATCAGAACTGTTAGATTTTTCTCAGCTTCATCCGCAGCCATGGTTAACAGCAAGGTGTAAGTTTCCTTTCGCTGAGCACTGAATTCAATGGATATCTCTAATCATTGAACAGTTTCTTCGACATTGAATGGGCCGGCAGTAAGTCTTGACTTCCTCACGATCGTCTATTTTCATCCACATTTATCGATGAGCTGCGGCTACTTCCTCTCAATGCATGCATCGGGTTCCAGATTTTGGATTTCCGCAGCGGTCGTGGTCTTTGCAGTCCCGACACTCGTCATGCTCTTACGTATCTCTCATTCCTATTTACGCGTCTACCACCATGGCTTTTCCATCGAGGCTGACATCAATTCTCCTATAGAGACCGGCCGTATCAACTTCAACCTCTACGATGACGTTGTCCCCAAGACCGCCGAGAACTTCCGCCAGCTCTGCACCGGCGAGAAGGGTTTCGGCTACAAGGGCTCTTCTTTCCACCGTATCATCCCTGAGTTCATGCTCCAGGGTGGTGACTTCACCCGCGGTAACGTACGTGTTCGATTTCCACTTAAAACATTTGACAAATGCTGACATAGCCCAGGGTACCGGTGGTAAGTCTATCTACGGTGAGAAGTTCGCCGATGAGAACTTCAACTTGAAGCACGACCGCCCTGGTCTGCTCTCCATGGCTAACGCCGGCCCCAACACGTAAGCTCCCATTCGATTTCCGATTGGCTTTCGTTGACTGACAATTATTATAGCAACGGCTCTCAGTTCTTCATCACCACTGTCGTCACCTCTTGGCTCAACGGTCGCCACGTTGTCTTCGGCGAGGTCGCTGACGACGAGTCCATGAAGGTTGTCAAGGCCCTTGAGGCTACTGGCTCCAGCGCTGGTAAAGTCGACGCCAGCAACAAGGCCACCATCGTCAACTGTGGTCAGCTGTAAACAGCTCAAACTGTACGACGTGATGAATGGGGATTGGGAACGCATCAACCCTCAACGAGGGTTAGCAAAATGGAGCTAGATACAAGCTAGTATAAGTTCTAGCTATTGATCAATGTTAACCAATAAACCCAAATGCACTGCAATTAAAAACTTGTGACCTGAATGTAAATGACTTTATTCTCAAGCATTGCTTGCATACAGGTGCTGGTCTGTCGAAAGACAGTTGACAATCGCTGCGTCCGGCTGAATACTCCACAGCCATCGCTTGTCCGACTACGCCGTTGCTATCTTTTCCCTAAAAACAAAAATGCCCACTTCCAGACCATAACTCCGTTTCTTGAATCAATAAGATATCGGTTTCCCTTATCGTTCCAGATGCAAAATTAATTCTCATGCTCTATTCAGCGCCCAGCCATCTCTTGAAGTACTCGCAATTGTTGGGGCCTACGGGGCCGCCTTCTTCGCAGATCTCAAACACTGGGCAACGCCCACAAGGGGCTTCCGTGAAAGCACTCACGAAGGATTCTGGACCACCTTCGCGGCCGGTGGGATCATCCCTGCCAGCCCAGCTTTCTAAGGACTGTTTGGCGACCCTAGAAACGCGATAACCTATCTTTCCAGCCACCTTGACTGACTCGATGAGGTTATCCCAAACCAACACATCCACAAGCTTCTGCACATCATGTTCGGACAGGATCGTGTTATGAGTAATGCCACTCGCCGATAAAAGACGTGCAATGTCGCGGACGGTGGGATAGCCTGTATAACCAGCAGGGAGAGGAAGCATTGCGTCTTTCTTGACCGTAGGCGTTGGAGATGTCTTGGGTGCTTTAGCAGGGGTTTCGTCCATGTGACTAGCATCGCGCTTCTTGCCCTTGTCCACGCCACCTTTGACAACACCTTTCTTGGGGACCTGGGTTCGCGCAGCACCACCTCCATGCGTGCTGTGGTAGCTGCTCTGGCGCTTTATGAAATCAAACACAACGCGCTGTAGCTCATCGATAAAAGCCTCGTCGAGGTTCTGGTCGGTGTACCATGGGCCACCTGTCGCGCGATCGCTGGGCCGTATGGAGGCCTTGATGAACATCTTCTTGTTGGGGTGCTCGACATTTTTGAAGGGTGCGATGAGTCCCTTGGCTTGTAGTTGTTTAAGAGCATTTTTGAGAACCGAATCGTGCATATTGAGGCGCTTCTGGAGCGTCTGGGACCAAATACCGTCGCCGCCCGAATCGTCGATAAGAGAGTAGACCATGACCTGCTCGTCGGTAGAGCACTGTTTGTACCTGGGGTTCAATTATCAGCCATGCACTTCACCTAGATCCCGAGGTTGTATTTGCGTACTTGTGAGCCTCTTGAGAATCGCGCCATTTCCATAGCACTTGGCCAGAGGCCTCGCGCATGGTGATGAAAAGCTTGTCATCGGTAAGTGACTGGACGACGCGGGCGAGCAGCATCAAGTCGCCCTTAGGAATGACATCGAGGCGCATGAGGTCATCCTGGGAGAACATATCTGTTCCGGATTCGCGACATCGGTCGTAAAGCGCTTCTTTCCAGACACCGAGCTTCGCCGTCGCGGCGTCGCCCTCGGCGGGCGCGGGGGTCGGCATGATGAGTCAAACGAGTGAATGCAGTCGTCTATAGGGAGGATAATGAGTGAGGAGGATTGCCTAGAATCTAGAATCTAGGAATATATAGTTGTGTAACTAATGTTATTCGATGCTACATTGACATGATATAGCGAGTGGGTGGCAAGAAGGCGATCATAAGAGTATAAATATGACGATGGTGGGATAGGCTTCTTTTTTCGAGTAGAGGGCGGTTGGGTTGGAAATAATTATTTTTCGGCTCCCCGCAGTCGACGCTAAATTGTATGTACCTCGTCCCCTACCCTGCTATTCATTCGTGCCTGCCTGCAAGAGCCGGGCTGGATGACGGAAAGTGGGGGATCTTATCAGTGTCTCGGTCCCCCACCATCACGATATCCTCACCCTAGACTTCACATGTTAACTATTAGATTATTGTTCATTGTTAGTATTTTGTGTTTCTAATAGGATATTAGTGTTTACTGTAGTTTCTCAAATTTTAATATTATATTGATGGAGGAAATAGGCATTGACTTTCTAATTATCTCATTGTGACATTAATGGTAACTACCAATGACGAAGCATTTGGCCGGCTGCTCAGATTGTCAAAACTCAGCATCAACATGATTACATTTCAATTGTTAAAAGATCGTGATTGAAACTGTTTCAATCTTCTAAAGTTTCATAATGATATTGAAGTCTCGGTAAAACATCATCTAAGTTGAGTTGATGCGCGCCTGTCAAGAACGAATTGAATGCACATGGCTGAATCCTAAAACTCACAATTTCAGTCTCGGGCAATGACACAATGCTTTGCTGTTACAAAATCTATATCAAGACTGAAATTTCCTACTCTGTAATCTTATCTTTGCCTCATCTGTATTCCCTCCTACTCCGAAGAAAACATACCACCGTACCTGCGAAGCAGCACAAAAGCACTATCCTGAAAGACTATCTGCAGTTTTACTCTTCTCTATGTAACTTACTGCTCATATGATCTATTCAACTCTATTCAAGATGCCGACCGCCGCCGAAAGAGAAGCTATTCAGCAAACAGTGACCGATCTCTTTGAGGGTTACGACTTTAGAGAATCACCAACAGAAGGTACCGAGACTGTCGGCACTTCACAAGAACAGTCAACTGGCTCAGATATTCGAAATGTTATGGCTACAGATGAGACAGCAGCCACATGCGACTCATACGCTCTCTTGAGCTTCGATCTCGCCTCACATGCCGCGGAATTCGCGTGCTACAACTTGCTATACATGTATAGTCCCTGGAACCAAACAGAGGCTGGACCTAACCAGGCCTACTTTTTGCCTCGTGCCAGCGGGCTTCTACCTACAACTGATACTCAATTCAAGAAGCCACAAGCCAAGCGCGAACGAGACGAGATCCCACTTACCGAGCAACCCAGCACTGACCGTTCGCAAAAGCGAACTAAGGCTATGGCTGGATGTTGATGTGTCGATAACAATGACGGGCTTGATTCGACCCAGCGATATGGCTTGTATCTGAAGCTGGAAGGTGGATACTGCAAAGGATAAGACTGGGTGTCTGTATGAACAGGAAGTTAGTTCACATTGCTTACTAAAACTCAAAACACCCAAATACAATGAGAATTATAGCACCCGCGGCCTCATGTAGTATTACCGTGGTATAAATTAGTTCTTTTCGCTATGATCTCAACCTAAAAACATGAAAACTCGTAATCAAGATGACATTCCTCACATACACAGCCTAGCCAAGGTACCAGCCGCCCGTGCATTCTGATGTCTCTCTTCCTTCGTGCCACATGTAATCCTACGCCCGGAACGCCTGAACTGCATGCCACATTCTATCGTCGCTCAGTACCGCGTGCCCATTCGTTCTGATACTGAAGGTGCAGTTGTGGGTAGGCGACAAGGAGTGTGGCGTGAGCTTTTGCTGTAACATGAAAACGTCTATAGAAACCAGATGCTTTACTTCTCATGCAGCTACCGCAACTCTTAGTTTGCGGGGCTCTTACTCTTCTCCTTAGGTTGCTCTGGCTTATCCTTCTCCGTATCGACGTCCATAGCATCGGCGGGTTGTTCGCTTTGAGCTTCCTTGGTTTCTTCTGCAGGCTTCTCTTCAACCTTTTCGGCGGGGGTAGGCTCCGAAGCAGTTTCCTTATCAGCAACTTCGGAGACCGCCTCAACAGCCGGCTCATCCTGGGTGGGCTTTTCTGTTGGCACCGGAGGCTCAGTGGGAGCTTCGGGCTCAATATCTTCCTTCTTGATCGGTGTTTCTGTAACCGCCGAGTCCTCCATACCAACATCGCCGTCTCCATCAACGTTTGTTGATTTGGTTTCCTTCGCACTTTCGGCAGGGGTTTCAATCGTCTTCTCTGGCTGATCTTTCTCGGGCTGATCTGGAGCCGAAATGTCATCGATAGTATCGTCGTTCACATCGTGTCCGTCATCGCCAGCATGTTCCTCAGCGGGTCCATCATTCGAAGCGCCATTAGGGGCTTTAGCAGGAGGGGCATCAGCGGTGTCGACGTCCATCTCTCCCTTGCGATAATCATTGAAGCTGCGCTTGTTGCCATTTTGACGTGTAGCTCCGTTCGTGCGAGCCATCTCATCATCGTCGCTGGCCTCGAACTCGTTGTCGTGTTCGACGTGCTTGTCCCAGCGGTGTTCGGTCATGCGGACATCCTTGTTCTCATCCTCATCAAGGTCATCCAATTCAGCTTCCTCCTCATCAGTCATACCACCGAAAGGCTTTCGCGGGACATCCTGCAGCTGCACGGAAGGTGCAGGACCAGTTTGTCGGAGATTGTCAATGACTGATGAAGTGATTTTCTCGAGGTACTCTCGGCTGTTGGAGTTTTCCATGTTAGAAGATCGAACGTTCAGCTCAAAATCAGGAGCATAGTACTGTCTCGCGTTAGTAGGCACTCATTTAACCAATTTCACCCAACTTACTTCGTAATATTCATTGTAAGGCAAGGTTCGGTCCATCTCCTTTCCGACAAGAACACCAGTCTCGAATGCCCATGTACGCGCGACGTTTCGCATTGTGTAGCCACCACCGCCGAGAACAAGGGTAGGGAGGTTAAAACTCTTGACGAAGTTCACGCAGTTGGCGTGACCATCCATACTCAAGTTGAAACAACCCAGTCGATCACCTGAAAGACTATCACCACCACACTGTAGAACAACAGCCTCAGGCTGGTAGTACTTCATGACATTCTCAATAACAGGTTGGAAGATTGAGCGGTACGACGCATCAGTAATACCATCCCTCAGGGGGAAGTTCACAGCGTAGTTCTTGCCCTGCCCAATACCGGTATCTCTAAGCTCGCCAGTTCCGGGAAAGTACTCGCCATATTTGTGGAATGAGACAGTCATGACACGGTCGGTGGTGTAAAAGGCCTCCTCAACACCATCACCGTGATGGACGTCAATATCGATGTAGAGGACCCGCTTCTTAAATCGAAGGAGTTCGAGGATACCGAGGACAATATCTAGGAATGGTTAGGTAGTGCACTTTCGTTTTTATGAGAAAACATACCGTTTACATAGCAGAAGCCACTGGCTTCACATTTCTTGGCGTGGTGAAGACCACCAGCCCAATTGATGGCGATGTCGCACTTCTGTCGGTTGAGTCGCGCGGCACCCTCCATACTACCACCTGCACTGATACCGCAAAACTCGAAGAGGCCATCGAACACGGGACAATCATCTCCGACGTTGTATTTTCCTTGCTCCCTCATGAAACTGTCCATATTGTCTGGTGTGACTTTTTGCAGGAAATCGATGTAGTCGTCAGTGTGAAATTGGGTCATTTCGCCTCGTGTCGCAGGTTTCGCGCGCTTCAAAAATATCAGCATAAGCTCGAGACAATGATATAGGAAGATTCATGTGATAATCAAGAGTAGACTTACATAGATTTCCATCTTCTGGTAGAGGTTGTACTGCATGATCAAGCTATGCGCCAGTCTGATGCGATGGGGTTTCATAGGATGTCCAGTAACATAGGCATAGTTACCAATATCGGAATCGTAAAAGTAAGCGACCTTCTTGGGCGATGAGCCATTGAGCGCGACTGAGCCAAGCTCAACACGAATGTCGTCGCCCATGATTGTGGTTACTGGTGTGTCGCGACTCTCGGGAAATTGGTAAGAAGAAAAGGGTTAAGTCGAATGTACGCAGAATTGTGTATATATGATTATAAAGTAAGAAGCTGGAATGGCTCAGAGAGAGCTCAGCATGTTCGATCGAGACTTGGACGGAAGGTGGGCGAGGAGACGGTATTTTCTAGAAACAGCCTTGGATATAAGTTTAGTAGTAAGTACATGGCAGCGACACACTGAGAAGCCCATGTCGGAGCTCCATCAGAGTGCCGTTTACAAGGATTAACGTTAGGCCGTTCCCTGTTAAATTGACGGCACCTAGCGCCACAACTGGAGCCCCTCGCATGAGGCTGTGGCTAGGTAGACTCTCGACACGTGACTTGACTAAGCTTCCAGCTGTGGCTCCCAGGCTGCCGGGCTGGCGTCAACGTCAATAGCATTCTACCAAGCTCCGATCATAGCAACACCCTCCATCACCGCCAACAATCACATTTCCACCCACATCTGAACGCTTTTTGACGAACTTCAATCTTACGCGCATCTCACTTACTCATAAAACCTCGTCAATAATATGGAGCGCTTCAGGAGTTTGCTTGGTGGCGGCGGTATGGGCCTGGGAGGAGCTGCCCATGGAACTGTAAGCTACGACATTGCTGATTGAAGCTCCCGTATAACGAGTGCTTGCTTCTCAGAGCATGGGCTAATCCGTTCGATCACAGGACAACACCAACCTTATCGATAACTCGGAAACAGTTTACATCTCCTCCCTAGCCCTCCTCAAGATGCTTCGACACGGCCGCGCAGGTGTTCCCATGGAAGTCATGGGTCTAATGCTGGGCGAGTTCGTGGATGACTTTACTGTCAAGGTTATGGACGTGTTTGCTATGCCACAGAGCGGTACCGGTGTCAGTGTCGAGGCTGTCGACCCTGTTTTCCAGACCAAGATGATGGATATGCTCCGTCAGACAGGACGGTACGTTGACTCGGTCAATTATCAATTGTTCATTAGCTAACTGCTCAACAGACCCGAGTCAGTTGTTGGATGGTACCACTCGCATCCTGGTTTCGGTTGCTGGCTTTCATCGGTCGATATCAACACTCAACAATCATTTGAGCAACTGAACCCCCGTGCCGTTGCTGTCGTCATCGATCCCATTCAGTCCGTCAAGGGCAAAGTCGTTATCGATGCCTTCCGACTCATCAACCCCCAGCTTTTGATGCTTGGCCAAGAACCCCGTCAAAGCACAAGTAACCTGGGTCACCTGAACAAGCCATCAATCCAGGCTCTTATCCACGGCTTGAACCGACACTACTACTCGATTGGTATCGACTACCGCAAGACCGCTCTCGAGGAGAACATGCTCATGAACCTGCACAAGCACGTGTGGACCGAGGCTTTGGAGATGGATGATTTCCGACATGAGGGTTGCAAGAACAAGGACCGACTGCAACAGCTTGTCTCATTGGCGGATGGCTACGAGAAGCGGGTGAAGGAGGAGACCGAGTTGACTAAGGATCAGCTTAAGACTCGTTATGTTGGCAAGTTGGATCCCAAGAAGCATCTCGAGGATGTCGGCCAGGAGCTCATCGAGGACAACATCGTTTCTGTGTCGAGACAAATGATCGATAAGGAGGCGACCATGCCCAAAAGAGATGCGCCAGCAGGGTCCAAGGGCCAAGTGAATGGTGAGCAGATGGACGTGGAAGAGGAGTTATGAGCGAGCGGAAGCAGAAGCGGGTACCTAGTTGAACAGGGATAACGAGACCACGGGATGGACTTGTAAGATTAATTGGCGTTGGCGGTCGGGACGGACGATATAGACCTAGCCATGTCACGAATTATTGCACACAAGGTTTAGCATCGTATTATCATGCATGACATTAATTCTGCATAAGCTCCCTGTTTGTCAAATGTTAGTGCGCTTGAGACTGTTGTGCTGTCAGATCATGGGTGCTGTCCTATGGAGTACTATGCAATAGCCTTGTTTGTTCAACATCGCGAACATGGTCACATTTCCTATGTTCAACATGCACGAACAAGAGCGCCTTGTCTATATAAAAGACAAATATGGCGCGCGATTCTAGATGCCTTTGTTTATTTCTCTTCTTTCTCAATACTGTGTATAACAAACAACTTATCGCATATTGCTGTTATTCTTTGACTCCCATGCATAGTCGCATATCAACATCAATACGCCAACAAAGACACAACGCCAACAAGAAGCAGTTCGCCGTCACCGATATTCTACAAATCTAACCAAGGTGTCCTATCCGAAGATAGAACGCATAATCAATCTATTGGTAAGCTATTTTCACATCATTAAAACACTCGCAGAACCGTTCTAGAGAAGCTATTGTAAAATGGGTTTCCGTGTGGTTCTGCGCTGGCTCTTTAGAGAGTGTTTACCTTATACGGAGATGGATTCTGACCATGAGAAACAGAAAAAGTCTTCAACAAAAAGAAGACGATCTCTCGAAAAATGTTTTAGCAAGATACGAACTTCACGAAGCTATTCAGATCGTGCGCGATCGCCACAGAAGGGACCCTATTATTATAAGAGTCAGGCTCACAGCAAGAGTCAGAGTCAGAGTCAGGAGGATGATCACGCGTCAGGCGGTCAAAAGCGATTTCATGGTGTTAATAGGCCTGACCTTGGGAAGCCTCTACCTGTGGTTCCACGTCAATGTCCCCCACAACAGAAGTCTCCATACCGGGCACTATCACCCCTGCAGAAGCGCAAGCGCAATAGTCATGTCCAAGCCCAACAACTTGCATCTGCATCAGATGAATTCCTTCGCCCACTTACGGATAGATCAGGGAGCACCGAAGCCATCATCATTTTGGAAGACCGCTCAATGAACTACGAGGCCGTATGTGAGGTAATCGACATGATAGCCCTACGCTTCAGCCACATTCCCTACGCGGTAAGCGGCCTGGCTGCCATGGTTTACTACGGCTACGACGCGAGGCCATATAAAGTGAGCATAATATGCCCAGAGCACACGCGCGAGAACCAGAAATGCTGGGCGAAAGCGCTGGGCATGCTCCAGATGCCCAAGAGACAAGATATCTGGGGTGTCGCGACGCGCGACGGCATGCTACGTCAGATCCGCGTCAGATTTCCTTACGATTTCGAGCAAATGCACACTTTAAGAGTAGGCAGCTCCGGGGTCTCGATGCTCTCACTAGCGGGGCTGGCTGATGAGCTGGCGAGAACGTACGTGAACGAGCTCAAGCACTCAGACCAGGACCGCCAGGAGAATCTGGCAAGGGAGATGGTGTGGATTCTGAACAGAATCATTCAGGTTAAAATGCCTGAACATAGGCTTAAGCCTGAAAGGATACCTCATCTTATCAACGAACGCTTCTGGCTGCCATTCTCTCTCGCCTATCCTGAGGTGGTGCCTTTATTTGCGAAAGCTGGATGGAGAATTCCTATCGAGGGCTGGTCCTCACCATGAGAAGGGCCTTAATGAGGAGGAAATTTGGAACGCGCGACACGGAATTGTTTTGGAGTTTGGGAAATGGATGGATGGTACTGAAATTTGGTCACGGTTACGGGAGATGCATGATACCCTAGAATTTGATTTAACGAGCGACTGGACCGGCAACGATAATGAAGAATGTAACTAGAGAGATAGATCTACGAGCTTAGGCTATTGTTTTGGATTAGAATGAGCGACTCGTCCCCTATGGGCGATTCCACGAGCAAATACCACTACTTGGAATTCCGACGAAAACGAGTAATAAACCCCTGCTTTGAATGTGTATCTACCGGCGCTTACGAGGACTAGTCCAGGGTCTTTAACTAACAAAATCCCAGCAAGTAAGCGAAACCCAATCTTATACCCAACTCACCTTAGTACGTTCAGATCATCATCTACGACAACGTATGACCTCTCAGCATCCAACTGCTGGGTTAGCTATCAAGAACGAGGTGAGTATTTCATGTATGAACGAGACAGATATGGCCTGATAAGATCGCAACGCAATGTGGGCTGTATTCTTGACTACTACTGTATTCTAATATATACTATGCTCTCAAGTCTTCTCGCTCCGAGCTCAATCCAAGTCAAATACAAAGGGTCCTTCATGCCCCGAAACCAATAACCTCTCTAATACTGTTAATGCGTGCGTGCATGGGAATGATAACGCCAATACTCCTCATCCCAAATCATGAAAATTCGTCAAGAGTATTTACTGGCGGGCCTTGGTCATCTTGACGCCCTCCTTGACAAGGTAGTCACCCCAGACGGGGATGTAGCCAAGGTGAACGGGAAGATCCTTTCCACCCTTCTCGCAGAAGGGGTCGCCTTTGTCACAGACGGAGACGGTCTTGTCGGCGATGGGATCGCAGCCGGCGGGGAGGTTGCGGGGGAACATCTAGAGAAAGGTTAGCTGATGAAGAAAAGTGTTGTTCTTGATTGACTTACTCCGTTGCCAACGCTGGTTCCGACGTGGAAGGTCTGGCCCTCTGTGAGACTGGGGTCACCAAGGAGGAGGATGGAAGCGACTATTGAGAGTTAGTTACCCGAAAGTTGTATGCTGGTTTGGTTTTCACTTACCATTGTCGGTGATGTACGCAGGCTGAGGAAGGGTACCCGGGAAACCAGTTGAGCTGGTACCGCACATGGTGTCCATGATGACATGAGCGCCCTGGAAAGTGTTAGCAGATCGAACTATCAAACTGTGTTGTGACTCTTACCTGAGAGTATCCCATGAGGATGATGTCGGTGTCAGGGCAGTCCTTCACATAGTTGTTGATGACCGAGGTAAGAACGCGAACACCCTTGGGCTGAGACTCAAGGTACTCATCGTACAGAGCAGGGTAGACCAGAGCCTCCATGTCAGAACCGGGGACAGCCTTGAGGATTCGCTCGGCGAGTTCACCGATGGCTCCAGGGCCCTGTGGCTCAAGACTGCCACGAGCCACGATGATATGAGCACCCTTGGCGCAGGTAGTGGTGTTGTAGTCTGCGGCCACGAGACCGGCAAGGCAGCTGAGAACAACAGTGAAAGATTTCATGGTTGCGTTGTCGTGATGGTGAAAGCTTCTGAAAAGAAGTTAGAAATTGTATTTGTTGTGGTATGGTTGAGGGAGATTAGCTCACTGTTGGGTTGAGTTGATCTTCAGAGCTGGATATTCTTGTCGAATCTCGAGTGAGGTGATGAAGAGAGAAAGAATAGGACTGAAGAGAGAGCAGATGAATGACTATATAGATCTCTGGCACTGGTATGATCCCACCTACCACAGCCGTGCCAGAGCCAATGCCAGTGCCAGTGCCAGTGCCAACACCATGCAATTCCGTTTAGTTATCGAATCTCACGATAGCCGTCGTTAGTTGCCAGGAGCGTAGCAGTGACAGCCCCACAAAACAGAAATTCGGTATCGAAAAAGCAAAGAAAATCCAACGGGTCTAGTACATGTTCGTCAAATCTTGCGAACTTGCACCTGAGCTCTGGCCATAGGGCGGGAAACAACAAGGACATGGTTCTGATCTGGGGTAGTCTACTTAGATATACCTGGACCAGTCAACGGACTTATTTCTGCATCGGGCAATGTCCTTCTGCGTAACTTGACCATTGCGATGCGTTGTTTATTATATAAAAGGACCCATGTTCGAGAGAGGAAGGGTTCTCGATTTATACATTAGATTACATGACGTTGCCGAGCAAGATTAGAGTTAATCTTATAGTCCTTCCCCTTTGGTCTTTTCTTGCGAATTCAGGTGAGAGTAATTACGGGTATTAAATACTCATTCCGAGCTGAAGTAGATCAGTCAATTCTCTAAACAAACGTTTCAAAGACCTCGGTTGGATTAAAGCTTGGCCATGGCTTTGTGTCCATTGTCTTGGCAATCTCGAACATAGACTTAGTACTACTACTGCATGCAAACTTGCCATGCATATGTATGTATGTCTGTTAGAGATGCAACCACAAAGCACGGTAATCGATTGGAAATCAGTATTTACTTTTTTTTTTTTGCTTCCTTTTGTATGGTTTCACCTTCATCTGTTTACCCGCATTCACACGACCTTAACTCTACAGCCCAACGTCGAAACAATTCTGAACAATGGAAACTTACGATAACCGTGCGTTCTATATAACCTAAGTGCGGAAGTATTCTCGGGGATAACTTTCCTTCCGATCCAAGCTACACGTATCCAACGGAAGCTAGACTAATGTACGTCTTAGTGAAAGTCCACTTGAATTGAACCCTGACCCCATTATACTACTCAACGGTCAAGTCTAAAGAGCAAGAGATGCGATAGGCTACTACTAGTGGGATGCAAGCTTTAGCGAAATGCATACCTGATACTGTATAAGACGAGTCACTGTAGTTGCGGAGGTAAGAACAAGGCATTCAAGCTTAATGTGTTCAAGTGCCGGAGAGCCAAGCCATTGTTCTACGCCACGAACAGATATATGATAGCGTCGATTCTAAAGACACTCCTAGGAAAGATGGAACATGGAAACAGCGAAATCGGCAGCCATTTGTCCATATGCCGATACATATCTCATATGAATTCTCAAGTCGTGGCCTCCCGCCTCGCAGAAGGGGTCCCCTGCGTCACAAAATGAGATCGTCTTTCCAGAGACACATCGGCAGCCATCCGGATTCTGACGAGGAAGCACCTGAGAACCGGATCAGTAATTTTATTCACGATTGAAGGATGTGTGTTGACGTACTCCATCACCTTGGCTGCTCCCAACATGGAATTCCTGTCCTTTGGTAGTACTTGGATCGCCCATCAGGACAACGGCGGCAACTAGTTTCCAACCATTAGCAAACAAGGATGGTAAAACTAGTATGATTTGCTTCGACCGACTTTTGCTGGTGATGTTGAGAGGGAGTGGCTTCGTAGCTGGGAATCCGATCGAACTTGCACCGCACATGACGTCGCCAACGACATGAGCCCCCTGTTAATATCAAGTCAACATTGCAACTATGCCTCAAGGTTCTAGGGCTTTCCACTGGATAGTTTTCTGACTTACCTGAGAGTATCCGAGTAAAATCATCTTCGTCTTGGGACAGCGTGCAGCATAGTCCCTGACCACCTTGGCAAGATTCCTGACGCCTTCAGTCTGCGAGGGCATATAAGGCTCATAAATAGCTGGGTACTTGAGAGGACTTATATCAGAGTTAGGTGTCCTAAGCATGATCTGCTGAGCGGCAGCTCCCATGAGGCCGGACCCCTGAGGTTCGAGGCTGCCTCGGGCAACGATGATATGAGCCCCAGAGGGGCAAGTAGAGTTACTAGCAAGATTGCATCCTTTGGCTGCAACAAGAGTCGCGAATAGAATCAAGTATCTGAGAATAAAGAGCATGTTGATCAGACCTGTAAAGCATGTTAGAGACGAACAAAGGTTTCTGGGCAAAACTCGAGAAGGCTTGCTTACAGGTTTGGCTCCAGCAAAGAAACAGAACAACCGACCAAGGTAGACTATCAGAAAGGCTCTAACTGCTGGTTGCGAGATGTAAGAGTATAGCTTGTTCTGAGGTACTCATCTAAAGGCAAAAAAGAAAGAAGCGCAAATAGAAGAGAACAGACCAAGACGGAAGACAACAAACAAGCTTAGGTTCACAACACCAGCCATGACCATGTCCCATGCGGTCTTCGTGCATTGCAAACAGCCTCAACTGATAGAACATAGTAGTCTTCTATATGAGATGATGGCACACCGCAAAGACCTTTGTCCCACAGCCAAACGACAAATATAGATATAAAGATCAGGGTGTCAGAAGAATTAACCGCTAAGAACATAGTAGACGAAATAATTTGATCATTTTATGAGAGTTTAGGCCAACACGTATACCACTTTATTTCAACGCTCTAAGCCTTAACATAGAGAACAATTCTTCTGTTACCCACCTGAGAGTCAGACTAACGTCCCATCTCCGTACAGACTTACAATGTTTGGCTCAAACACCCCGATTTCTTTCATTTATTAAACATATATCTAGCCGATTGGGCCGTGTCTCAATATTTGGCGTTTCAAACACGGGAAAAAGCAACCATATTTCCTCAGCCGTGCAGGCGTGGCACTAGACTGTGTGGGTTGGCAAGGATGGCAAACTCACTTTCTCCTCATTCTCACTCTCGCACAAACCACAAACTTCATCGTACTTGTTTTCGCAATGCAAAAGCCAAAGTCTACTCTTGACGAATTACTGCAGGCACCTGAAGGTCGGATCCGGGCTGTCCTGCGCGCCCTCTGCCAAAATACACAGGTTCGGAACAGTGCACTGGGCCACCTCGACAGTTTGAAGATCTTAGACGAAGTAAAATCCAAATTCTCGGGTCCTGCTGCTACAAAGCGCAAAGCAGAAGATCAGGTTCTTATCTGCGTCCAATGCGACTCTGCATTTTTCGAGAAGAGCAATGATAAAGAGTAATGTCACTATCACTGGGGTAAGCGATTGACTCTATTTCTACAGACTGGGCTTGTTGGAGTTGTATAGGAGAGTGTGAGCCTGACTACGAGTCTGACTACTGGGCGGATCACTATGAGGGATCCCACGGGCTGATAGACACAAAGGAGAATCGTAAAGAATCCCCCATGGGCTTTGTATGGACTTGTTGCGATAAGACCTACGATGAACTAGGATGCGCCTGGGGGATGCACGAAGCAGACCCTAGAAAGTCCAGGAGGGAATGTGGTCATAAGCCGAGTGATTTTGATGAGTTTGAAGACGATGATTACGAGGATGATTTTGATGAGGATGAAGATGAGGAACCAGAGTTTCTCAGCGGAAACAAAAAGTAATCTTGTAGTATCATTATCTCATTAACTAGGCATTTCAGGTTTGAGAATTGAGCTGCAACAAATTGGCATCTTAATGAGGCAGAGCTATTGTGAATGAAATGTCTTATGAGAATAGCAGACATGGTCAAATTCCTCGACAAGGGAATTGTGTCTTATCGAGACTTCGAGAAGAAGCAAGTAATTTCGTCAGTATAAGTATCCCTGTAGGGCACTAAAAGCCCAACTCTAAGACAAAAACTCAAAACCTTTACCTTCAACTACTTACACACAACCTACTGCATCTACAAATCATCAAAAAATGTCTCTCCCACTAGACAAGGAAATGGTGCATCTAGCGCCAGAGCACCAGTTACGCGCCATCCTCCTCGCCCTCTGCGACGACCCAACTGTTCTCAAACGCGCACTGAACCACTACAGCGCGCTCAAGGCTGCTGATAATCCTACCACAGGACTTAAGCGCAAGGCCTACAATGACTTGTTTGTCTGTGTGCAGTGCGATGAGGCGTTTACGAATGAGGGTAACACTGAAAAGTCTTGTCGTTATCATCCAGGAACGTTATTCGAGAAAATAGTATTGAGTATATGCTAATACGCGGGATAGGAGAGCTTGAGGTAGATGAGGATAGCGACATCTGGGCTGATCATGATGAGAGATGTCACGGCAAGATAGATACAGACGACATGCGTGAGGAGTGTCCTGATGGCTTCATCTGGGATTGCTGTAACGAGCTGGGCGGTTCAAAGGGATGCACCGCCGGAAAACACATGGCTGATCCAGGTCGGTCGCAACGAGGCGGTAATGTTCCAGCGGGTAGTCAGATGAAGAAAAATGCTGGTTCACATCGCTGAGGACGTGGAGGATGAGTGAGATAATTCGGTTCAGGATTTATCAATATGCTCTTGGGTTACGCTTTGAAGGATTTGCCCAAGAAAACGTAAGTAGAGATGGTTCAGTGTATTGATCAACGGAATAACATGCTTCAAATATCAATTGTACAAGTGCATCTAGTCTTAAAACCATTTCATTTCAATCAAGGTAAAAGAGATTCCAAAAACTCCCAGCCTATGAATGATGTTGCCCAACGGAAAGATAATTGCTGTTCGACGCCAGAACATCTCCGCCGACACCAACAAACAGAGATATAGATAAATACCAAAAGACAAGAGCTCTGAGTTTCATGCATAAGCCC
Organism: Fusarium humuli; assembly: GCA_004366955.1. Classification (NCBI taxonomy): domain Eukaryota; kingdom Fungi; phylum Ascomycota; class Sordariomycetes; order Hypocreales; family Nectriaceae; genus Fusarium; species Fusarium humuli. The sequence continues at coordinate 349,897 of QHKN01000050.1, read as the reverse complement.
CTGGCTCCTGACAGATATTACATGTCATAAAACGTTGCAAATAGTCTTGAGTCCCAAATGAAAAGGGTTTCGTCAATGACCCGGTACTCCGTGCGCCTGAATGCACTCCAATATTCTTTCCTCCCCTTTCAACATGTGCTGCGTTTGTTTAGTGACACTTTTTCTCGTGTCACTAAACATATTTCCAATGAGTTAAATGTGTAACAGTCGTAACCCAGACCCGTCATCTTTCAGTCATGATCTTCAGACGCAGATGGTTGGTCTGTAGAATGCCGTCGAAAAGTTGTTGGCTTAGGTGACGCTGCACTATCGAGGCTCAAGCTCCTCGAAGTCGTTGTTGAAGCATTAGGTGAGTTCGTGTCATAAATTTTCTATACTCCCATGACAGGAACCTTCTTGCCTCGCTTGCCCAACAAGGTTGCGTTGTCCAAGTTGAGCTCGAATGCTCCACGCTGGCGGTTGCGATCACGAACCTGCTGTCGAGCAGCCGCAGCGACGGTTGCTGAGTGCTGACCGTAGCCCTTCTCAGCTCGCTCTCGCTCACGGCCCCTAGACTGTTGTTGCTGCTGCTGCTGCTGCTCTTGGTCTCGGATGTTGGTCTTTCGCATGCTCTGCTCAAGAGCTCGGGTCGCCGCGTTGGGCTTGGCACCATCGTTTTCTGGGCCGTCGACCTGCATAACATCCTCATCCTCATCCTCTTCGTTGAGGCCACCGAGGAATCGTGCGGGTGTACCCTTGGGTCCGATCTGCGCCCTTCGCTTGCCCTCTTCCTCCTGACGATGCACAGCGTAACCGACATCGAAGACCTCACGCAAGTTAACAGCACCAGGAGATCGGAAGTCGTATCGTCGGCCGGCCTCCTCAAACTTGGTAGCATCAAAGGCCTTGAGCGCAGCATCCGACTTCTTCACCTCATCCCGAGGCGTAGGTCCGTTTCCGGCAATCCAGGGGTGGGCCAGAAACTCGGTGATTGTGAATCGCTTCTCGGGATCCACGGTCAACAAATGGCTAATAAGATCCTGGGCAGACTTGGAGATCTCGTCCCACCAGGGAGACAAGAAGGTGAACTGGCCCTTGGCGACCTTCTCAGTGAGCACCTCGATGCTCTCATCGTAGAATGGAGGGAAACCGCAAAGGAGAGTGTACAGCACACAACCCAGAGCCCACATATCGACCGACTTTGAGTAGCGCTCATCCTTGACGATCTCAGGTGCTGTGTAACCAACAGTTCCACAAGGTGTCATAGTCTGGTTGTCCCAGACAATCTTGGAAAGACCAAAATCGGCGATCTTGATACGGCCAATACCACCAGCACCCTGGCCAGGGATGAAATCACCCTCGTCGACCTTGTCCTCATCACCGGGCTGCTTGGGCTTGGGGTGCTTCGAGGGCACCATAGGAATGGGCTCGAACAGAATGTTCTCAGGCTTGATGTCACTGGTAGGGATGTTAGCTATATTTCCAAGGCCGTGCAGGGGCGAATGACGTCAGGAGGGGCATCACCACCTCTGACATCAAGCGGCAGCACCAGTAGGATATCGACGTACCGATGAACAACACCCTTCTCCTCGTGGAGATATTCTAGAGCCTGGGCCACTTGAACAATTACGTGTCGGGACAGCTCCTCGCTGAAGTATGTCAAACGAACGATCTGGTGGAAAAGCTCGCCACCAGGCGCAAGCTCGAGAACAATGTAGTAATATTGCCGGGATTCGGAGAACTCGACGAGCTTGATGATGTTGGGGTGGTCAAGTTGACGCATAATTTGGACCTCCTTGAGGATATTTGATCGCTGGTCATAAGTTAGTATTCTGCCAGGCATATCCGCAAGTCTAAAGGCTGGCCATCACCGTCGACAAGACAGCAGAAACTGACTCTAGACGGGATAGCAACAGGCCTTGAAAAAAAAGAAATAGAAAGAAAAGCTTCTCGCACCTCTGCTGCCTTCGGGACTTTCTTGAAGTCTGGATGTAAATGTTTGTTTCCCTATAAGGGGACAACCCCGTGTTGGTAAATGGGGATCACAAGATGAAAAGAATAATTATAACAACAAAACGCATAAAAATCATCAAACACAAGGAGAAAGGCCACCAGATACGGAAAGCCCGGGTATGCTTACCTGCATGCTGTTCATCTCGTACTTGCGTACAACCTTGATAGCAACTTCGCCCTGTTGACCTGTTGTGTCGCGGGCGCGGTAAACGTTGCTGAAAGCACCATCACCCATCTTGTCGACAAGCTCCCAACGCTCGAGGCCAGGGTAGCGAGGGAATTTGCTCTTAGAGGCATTCTCCTCAGCAATTAGCTTAGCGAGCTTCTCATCGTCAATGCGCTTCTTGCTCTTGCTGCGTGAGTATTCGTCATCGTAATCATTGTTGGCGGGTTCTCGTGAGCTTGAGTAAGTGTTAGGGTCTGAAGCATTCTTGTGCTGGACTGCAGGCGCCTGCTGTTCGGTCTTTCGTGGAGCCTCTTCGGGGGCATTACGAGCTTGCTTGCCTGAGCAGTAGATATTAGTGTCTGATTATAAAGCAAGCCAAAAAGGCTGAAAATGGCGACTGATAAAACATACCGTGCCGAATGAAGTTCTTAAGTTGCTGAATGGTAGACATGACTGTGAAGAATGTCGCTTAGGCGCGACAATTCGCCTTTTAAAAAAGAAGAGGTAAAGAAGTCTTGGGCCAACTGTGGTGGCAGGGATTGGTAGATCAGACGTCTTTAGAGGCGTGGTATGCTGGTTTTAATGGGCGATAGAGCTAAAAACGGATCTCGGAGAGCTAGTCTAGAGCTATTCCGTCTGCAAGTCGTGCGAGTCGTGATCGTAAACGTTCGCTTTATGTGGCGTATCGCAAAGCGCGGGCAATATTATTATAAATGGAAGACGAAACTGAATGCCTTGACAGAACAGGGTTGGTGGACTGAACTGTACTGTAGACGATGCGGGGTTTAGCAGCTCTACTCTAGTGGACGGGAGCGATTCTGTGTGTATGACGGCGGTTTCTTGTTTGTGATGGCGTCGTACAAGGTCGTGATAAAGAGAAGAGAAGAGATGGATGGGTTCGGTCTTGCTTTTGTTTGTGATCAAAAGTGACACGAATGAGGGAGAATGGGAAGGGAAGAAAGAAAAGAGAAGTCGTTCCGTCTGAGAGGGAAGAAACAGGAAAAGGGAAATTGGGATAAAAACTGCCTTGCGCTGGTGCTGGTGGTGACAAGCAGAGCCCGGTTCTTTTTGACGGGGGGAGGACCGAGATTTGAGAGGTGACGGAAGGGAAAAGGTGGGCAACCCACTTTGAGTGGCAGCCCAGATTTTAGCAGGATTCTAGGCCAACGCCAGGCGAATCGGGGTGGAGATGGGGGCGTTCCCAGCGGGAAACCTGGAAGCACAGGGCCCTTGTTTTTACTGCCTGACAGGCCTGAATACTGTAAAAGACAGATACCCGGCCACGAATGGGAATCTGCGACCTGGACGTAGTGAGGTCACTGGGATCAAGACAGAGCTGAATCGAATTGATCTCCGCGGGGAGTAGGACTAATGATGGATGCCCTGAATGCTTGATGTCTGTAGTTCCTGGGGATATCCGACTGAAACAGTAATAATCGAGTCAGTCCTGGTGAATGACGATGCTAAAGCTAGAGGAACGAGGTAAATAGTGGTGATAGCGGGGTATATCCAATGGTGAGACTTAATCGTGACGTTGACAAAGCAAAGCTGTTCTAGGCGCTGATGTTTAAATTTACGATGCAACGGAACTGGATAGAAAATCGTTATTAAAAGAGCAGAGCCTCCCTTTCCCAACAGCGTATCCTTATTAAGAGTCAGCCATCCCGAATCTCAAAACTGTCAAAGATGATGATTGACAGACACGATGAAGTCACTGGAACTGACAATCAGTACCGAAACGCCCCGCGATATCGTCACAACAGCCGCAGTCACAGTAAGTACTGTACTACAAAGCACTACAGTTCCAGACTGCCAGTATCCGTCCCTCCTTAGCACTTAGCGGGAAAATGACACAACGCAAGAAGGGGTCCAGGCCGCCTTCGAAGGTGTCACACCCACGAGGACGGGCGATGATGATGATGATAATGATGGCATCACCTCTATGTATTCTATTCCCACATGCCATGGCTTCTGCTAGGGTGCCAATGCCATGCATGCATGTGCTTGACCCTTAGTGGCATCATCGTTTTATCTTTCTTATTTGCACATAGTTTAGAAGCTAATACCTCATACCTACATCCGTCGTTTCTTTTTCAACGTCTTCACTACGGTAACTAGAATGCAAACAATCGAACATGACAGAACCCTTGCATTGTTGATGTTATTGCGATTGCCCGTAAATGGTGCTTCTGGCGAGATCTCCGCCCTATGACGCCGGTGACGACATCACACTCTCTCATAGTGGATATCTGGCAGATTAATCTATCCAATTATAGTCTCTCATAAGCCCTGTGATATCTTGGCTCTCGGTGGCGGCTGTTCCAGTAGGTTGGCTGCTGGAGGATGAAATCACCAGCAGCCTCAATCTCAATTACAGTACAGCCCATGAGCCTGCTACTCCAAGGTTCCCCGGCACGGAATCTTTTTCCACTCCATATCTTACCGAAATGGACCTGGAACTCAGAATGAGCTTCTCATGATAAGCTACCGCCTCATGTTTTTGAGCCTCTTTATTTCTGGAGCTTTGATCGATTGATAACTTTCAAACCTCCACTAACAAGACCACTTTCAAGGTAACATCACTTTTACCTCTCATATCCGTCGTATTACTCTAATGAAAGCAGATCCGTTCCCCAGCGAGTCATGGATGGCCACCTGTATCACCCAATACCTCTCTTTTTGTCTATCTTCTGTTTGCTTCATCTATTGACAAGAATGGAAAATGTTGAACCCCTGAATGCTGATCATGACGATGCTGCACCTGATGACTGTCCAACCCCAATTTGCTATTATTATCCCATCAGTTTATTTCCCTCAAATAAGAGCACAGATGCAGCCTGATCCAAAACAGGCTTTCTGAGACCAGCTGGACTTTGGCTTACTCAATAAGAAACGGCTCGGGATAACTTAGAAACTACAATTACTTGGTGCATGTTGAGCCCGGTCTGGATCTTTCTTTCAAACCCTGGCTGCATGCAAGACCAAAGCCAAGGTTAATAATACGCCTTGTTGATTGGGCTAGATACCCAAGGTCGTAATTGCTCACATGTTAATACGGGAACATGTGCTCCGGATTTAAAAGCAAAAAAAAGGCCTCTTGACGATTTGAAACTGCACCATTGACAATACCAGTCGTGGGTTTTCGTCCGGCCTTGGTCAGTTCTCCGTCCTCAACACAGCCCATCCTGGCAGCGAGGAGCTCTGTGCGAGGGTCTAGACCATACATCGACCGATAGGCAATCGCAGCACTCTTACACCGATGGCGTACCCGAAAGTGTGTCTCTTGTCTCTGATAAGCGCCGTGACGCGGCGGTAGATTCTCCCATTTAAAAGAAACCTAATCCCCCGTCCTCAAATCATGTCGTGACGCGGTTAGCAACCTCATTGATACCATCCATTCAACTCACACAGTGTCTGGATAAGATTTACCAGGGTTTTTAGTTAACTGCTACAGTAAACCTTGAATTATGCTTGTTGGTTGGGCACTATTCCTGGCAGCTTGCCAATTATCTGCAGCTCAGATCTCGGCACTTGCAAGCGAGCGAGTTTGAACTGCAGTCCGGGTCCGCGAATCTTCTTGTTACCACCGAACCGGAATAACGGGTTTCTGAGACATCATTTTTCACTTTGTTCAAAGACATGATTCATACGACTTTAATTAGCAGTCATTATATATAAAACTGCGCAGTATGTATGTCTGAAATACAGCTATATGAAGCACTGGGTTCTACAGCGCCAGTTTCCATGAATTCATACTCATTGAGAAATCATCGCAATAAATAAAACACGCAAACATTCGCATCTTACAATTTGTAACATCGATAAGGCACTCCATGTGCCTCGGCATATTCTCTCAACTGCCGGTTCTTCCAACCGTAGAAAAACCTCAGGCCCAAGGACACCACAGCTACAAACAGTAGCAGAGCCGCATTGACCCAGTGTCCCGTTGTAAAACCTCCTTGTCGCTCTGATGTTTGGTAAATCCAGACACCAGGGATTTGTCCAAGTCCACCACCAATACTGACATTGAGAGCAATAGCAAGACCCGTCGAGGCCGTTGTGAACACGTTGGAACTAAGCCATCCAAGCATAGGTGGCATACACGCAAACGAGCCGGCGGTTGCCATGATCAGGCCTCCGTACCGGGCTGTATACGAATCAGCGGGAAGAGCGGCTGACACAATGAAACCAACGGCGCCAACAGTTGCAGACATGGCCGTATGAACGCCTCGGGCGTTGAAGCGATCCGCCGACCAAGCCACCAACACTTGACATACTGTAGTACAAAGTTAGAACCCTGACAATTCCAATGTCGTTCGTGAATGACTTACTGTAAGCGATGGCCCACGGGGGGACAGTCATTAGCTGCGCTTTCAAATCGAAATATCCCAAGCCAACGGTGATTGAAGGTGCAAACAAGCTCAAGCTCGCAAACGCAGGTCCAGATGCGAAGTAAATAGCGTAATGCGCATACAACCTCCAGTCCATCAATGTTTCCTTGGCTTCAGCCCAATTCATAGTCGGGTGTGATTCCTTAGAGCCCTCGTAGTACATTCGATGAATGGCCATGTCTTTCTCAGCCTCTGACAACCACTTTGCCCGTTCCGGATAATCGGGCAAGAAGAAGAAGACCAGAACCGCTGCGATACAAGACGGGATACCTTCGATGATAAAGAGCCAGCGCCAGCCTGAAAGGCCAGAAACACCGTTCATATGTCCGATGCCGTATGCAATAGCGCCGCCGAACTAGATTGCGGTCAGTAATACATCAAATGCACAAAAGAGTCAAACTTACTGCGCCTGCGAGAGTTGCAGATGCAAGAATGAAAGCAACACTATGATTTCACAGTCAGCATGCAAACTATGCATAATGCGCCAGCTCAGAGACTAGCAAGCACCGCACATAGCAAGACTCACCGAACACTACGCTCGTCATGCTTGTACCAGAAAGTCAAGTAAAACACCAGTCCAGGGAACAATCCAGCCTCAAACACACCCAGCAAGAAGCGCACAGCCGTAACGCTACCGAAACTGTTCGTCGCAGCCGTTAATATCGTCATTGCACCCCAGCAAAACATGAGAAAGGCGAGCCATCGGCTAGGTCGTAGCTTCTTGAGGAGCATATTGCTTGGGACTTCGAAAACGGCGTATGAGACGAGGAAGACCATGAGGGAAATGACGAACTGGTGATCAGTCATATTGGTCTCGCGCTGCATATCGTCGTTGGTCGAAGAGTTGAGAATCATGGCATTTCCAATATTCGTTCGGTCGAGAAAGGAGAGGAAGTAAATCGCGGCGGATAACGGGATGATGCGCATGTCTTGTTTCCATAGGAGGTCCTTTTCGAGCGGGCTCATGGACTCGCCATAATGAACAGGGACGCCCTGAAAGAAATATTGTTAGACACGAGACTCTATCTGGTATGCGCGCATGTAGCGCAAGGCATAGGGAGAGATGGGTATGTACATCGTCCTTTCCGAAGGTTGAATCGACGTCGTCAACAGCGGCCGGAGGAGGGAACGGCACCGGGATGTGAACCTTCCCCATTTCATAGTCCTGCATCCGGCCGTTTGTTTAGCAGCCGGGGCCGCGATAAAAAAGGTGGTGTTTTCGGTCCTGTCGATGGTAGAGTGTTGTCGTCGGGATCGGCAGGAGGGGGCAAAAAGGTGACCGGCCGTTTCTGTCTTGTGATACCGTGCAGTAAAGCTAGCTATGGATGCTATGCTATGCTTCCTTGTCGGGATGATAAGCGATAAGATACGAAATTAGAAAAGTAAAACCGGAGAATTGTAAGATGAGAAACAAACGCCAAGAATGAAGAAGAGTGGGTTATTCAATGTATAAGTAAGATATTCAAACCCTGGAAGACAAGACCAGGACAGAGAGTCAGGTCTTGCGAGAGAGGGAAGGAGGGAGAGAGGGTGGGTATGTCTCTGTTTAAAGAGGGTGCCAACGGATGAGTTTATTTTTCTGGGCGTTTGGCTCTTGCCTCTTTTTGGGGGGGCTCCACGATATGAATGTCGAATGAAGATCAGGCAAGGACAAACACAAGCACAGGCACAAGACATCCAGAGTCTTGGAAACGAAGGTAAAATGCGGGGGGAGTCACCGGCCTTTTTTACTGTAACAAGCTTCTTTCTTTTCTTTCTCTTGTCCTTGTCTCGTCTCGCATTGCCTCTTCCACTTCCCTCGCTCGGCAAAGAAGACTCCACTGCCGATCAGATCACCGCTTGGCTTGGTTCCATCCAGTTCGGCATTGCTTCAAATGACTCGCAGTGGCGCCTTCCATGGGGTCTCACTTGACTCTTTTCCTGAAGTTGTTATCAAACCTTGTAATTCCCGTTGACCGTTATCACCGTTCAATGCAGTGCTGTACTTCATCGTATCAGTCACTCAAGTAAGCTGGGCATTTCCCGGTTTGACAACTCATCATTCTCAGTAAGCATCAATACGACTCTCGTTTAATATCCACGGTATCTCTCTCGTTTCAGAAGCAGAAGTAGTTACACCAACTCACTACCCATTGTCAACTAAATGTAACTGTGATTGTGATGCAGGCAACTCTTCCCGCTCCTCGCGGAGGACCCCCAAAATCATTTACACGATCTTCTTGTCAGTGACTGACCCCCATGCATGATCCATGATCTTCACACGTATATCCGAGCACACGCAAGACGGCCCAACAAGGTAGAATTTTGAACCAATTCGAATGCTCATTCGCAGGGCTAATTAGACTTGAAAGAGTCTAAAAGTAAGAAAAATCTCATTCATCACAAGCGGAAGCTCCGCTTCACCAATCCTACAGTAAACTGTGACACAGAAACGCCATACCAAACCAAACCAAGCGGGGGCATAAGACAGGGAATATGAAAAAGAGGTGCCCAATGCGTAAACGGTTTCAACCGTAATGGCCCGATTACCTTATATTAACGGGTTTTTCTCAAGAGTTTTTCATCTTGCGAGTCTTTATGAATTCTCTGCTCTCGCTTCACGGTCCTTTTTGCTAGTTATACAACTTCAACTTCCGAGACAGAATCCTGAAAAGGTAGATTCTTCGGCTCCGGACTCCCGGAGTGGGGGGTCCGGTGCCGGAACTGCTGGATGAAGATCATTTGCCCATTTACAAATCAGTGTCGAGTCTGTCGACCAGTTGGAAACTTGCAGTGTCCTAGTTGGGAATCCCGAAGAGAAACAAGGTCACGAATTGAGTCTTCCCTGTTGCATTAGTGCTACCCACCCCCATGGCACGTCCTCTATCTTCAATTAAACCATCACGAACCTTCCAACTGGATGTCCGACCTCGGGTCCGACCATGTGTTCAGCTGATCAATTAATTAATTGACATCTCAGCTATACTATACTAGACTGCAGTAATATGTATGTAGACTATCCATGCGATGATACCTCATGTCGGCAAAAGTTCAATAAACTCCGAACGAGATTCCTGATATCGACATGATCAACGTGTCTGTCACCGTGGCATCAGTCAATTCAACTTCATGTCACTTGACCACTGCACAATGACGTTAAACCGGGAAACAAACTGATAAAATTTGCGTTAATCCCGTGCATCCGACCTAATCCTCTTCTGTCTCATCCTCCTCCTCTGATGGCCAAACGAACCACGCGAGGACCATGCACATCTTTAACCCGGCAGCGATCCATAAGGCTCCGGTAATGCCGGCAGAGCTCTGCGCAAACAGACCACCTACAAACACACCGGAAAGAAGCAGCAAAGGCGCAGCCAAACGTTGATTCCTCTTGACGTTATCCAGCGCAAACAGATCTCTGTCTGAGAACAAGTCACAATACACACTTGTCAGGACAAGACTGGTAAGAGCGTTCTGCTTCAGAGCTCGACTCGCAACAGCCTGTCCGCAGCTCTGGAAGGCCATGAGTACTATGGGCACCAAGACATTCCACGCAAGTTCATCTGTGTTTTGACCAGGTGGACTGAACGTGACGATGAGTGCGGCTGCGCTGGTGAGAAGGGCTTGAAGGGTGAATGAGGCACAGAGAACCCAACGACGTCTCGGTGAGAAGAGACGGTGAAAGGCGGCGAAGAGCGAAGATCCAACACAGAAGGATGCGATAGAGAGTGCGGACTTGTACAGACGAGGACCGGGAGTTGATGTCATGAAGCTTGCGAGGCCGAGACCGACATAGACGGTGTTTCCTGTTACTTATTAGCATGGATGTTTTGAGAGGTTGCTAAGATGTTTACTGACCAGTTTGCATAGAGACGAAAGTTCCCCAGACTTGAATAGAGGAACTATCAAGGAGTCCAGTAACGACATAACAGGTGAGCAAAACGGCGTCCGCCCACGAAATGGTTACATCCTTTTGCATTTGACGCGTCCAAGATTTTCTCTTTTGAGGTGCATTGCCAAGCAAAGGTGTTTCCTCGTCTCTGGCAACAGTGCTTTCAGCACCGGTACCTGTTGTCAGAACCATGGCGATCACTCTATGTGGGATATGAAGGCCTCTATGCCGCAATTGAAGAAACAAGAGAATTGATGGATGAGGTTGAGAAGACGTGAGGTTCAAAGAAAGCTTTGGTGCTAGAGACCCTTATGACGCCAGCCGAGCCCAGCGACGTGTATACCCACTTGCGCTAGGGACCAAGAAAACCGCCGAGATGATCGCAAAAAACCAGTCACTGTATTCGGCTTAATTGTCGAAACGAAAATCTTTTATCCTTGAAAGGAGAGTTCAAGAGGGGTAGTCGCACGACTTATCTTCTTATGGCTCGAATGGAAGTTATTTTGTCCAAACGATACATGCTGCTTAGGTGACAACCCATGTATACGTACGCGCATCTGAGACATCGTCATATATATTCACAGGTATTGCTGGTATGAGAAGGGATAGATGGGACAATAGCTGTGAAATACGGATATGTGAGCTAAAAATGAACGGCTAGGTGACAGGAATGAAACTTTGCCTTCTTCTAAGTAATAACTATGTAGGTTAGGATTGGAAAGGAATCAGGGTTACTTCAGGTTATGAGAATGAAACCCCTGAGGAGTCTTCCATGGATAGCTTACAATGGCAGAACCATGTTAACAATACCATACTGTTCACAAGATAATGATACATAATGAACACGATTATTCAATACTTACTTTTTCTTAAAGAAGTTTTTCTTCTTAATAAATCAGAATGACCGTCTCAAAGGCCATTGTGTAAGAGTATGTGCGCCATGTAGTAGCACAAATCTCCTCAAACGCAGAGCTCATTAGTCTGTTCTCACTATAGATCGTGGATCTTTGACACCTTCACCTTCTTGGGATCACATCTTAAACTCACGTTTTGGTCATAAACCAGCCTGTTCTTGGTGATTTTGAGCAATATTGGTAAAGACATTACTCAGAGGAACAACATCGAAATCCGCTATAATAATGCAAGATAACAAGACGCCTACGGACGGGTTCCCTCATAGATTACTTGTCATCGAACTTGGGTACGAATCACCCATCCCATGACACGAAACTAGAGGGTGAAAGTACTGTCGTCACTCAAGCTGGTATCATGATAAGAGTCTGAGACAACAGAACAATTTTCTCTCGATATCAGCGTGCTCACATGAGCTCAGGTTTGAAGGGCTCAGATTATTGAGAATGTGAGCAACATGAGAGCTATCTCTTTTCTTCACAACAACCCTAGATCTATCTTAAGGTACTGTCATTCTTATACGAAAGCAATCTTATTATCAGACGGTGTAAGGAAGCTCAGAAAGGTTAGGTTCCGTGACTGCCGAGAGTATGAAGAACGAAATATTAAGGTCCCGTCACTCTATGCTAGCTTCGACTAGCATCCAATGGCAATTTTTTTTTTTATAGCTACCCAGTAGATAAGATCTCTGGCCGGCAATGGCTTAAAGATACGTTGTTTTACCAAATAAGCAAGACAGTATCGATTCTTTCACTTTAAACTCATTAGACCAAAAGGCCAAACAGAATGTCTGTAAGTCACACGATAGCTGGCTAAGCTATAACGTTATGCGACTTCACCCAAGACTTGTGATTCAGGCTGTTATGGTTGGTACGATGGATGGTCCGTTGCTTCCGTCTTGGCGTATACGTGTGTTTCTATGTAAGCGGCACAGCAATCCTGAACAACTGCAATCAATATCATGAGTCTGAGCTTGACGTTTCACTCCCGGATGTTTTGTGTCTGATTCGTGAAGGTATTGTAAGAAACAGCCAATGACGGGCGATTCTTTAGCAGAAATTCCCGAAGGAAGAAGTAAACATGAGCGTTCATGTTGAAACAAGGGTCAGAGACATCTTAAGTATGCGCCAACCATGTGACAGGTTGTTTGTTGACTTTCTTTGGTTTACTGATTGATAAGAGGGAAGAAAAAGACGGAGGCCTCAGAGATGGTCAGGGGCGGCAGAAGGTCATTATTAAACATTCGATTCGAGAATGGAAATTGGGAAATGGAGTTATTGAATATCCATCAAGGGGTCTCGACCGTGGCTACACTCGCTTCGGGGTTTAATAAAAATCCGGAATAGAAAATAGAAGCTTGGCTTTTCCGTCTATTCCGCGAGATTGTTTTGGGTCTATAATTAGTCTTAAACGAGAACTGAAATTGAGGATATACTCGATAGTACTATCTCTTGTAGTTAGTATTATTGGGATGGCTGCGGTTAGCGATTAATAGAACCATTTTTTTCAGTTCAGTTCAGTTGATTCAGGGTCTCACGTGTGCTGAAGCACCCCCTGAAGCCTCCCGCCTGAATCGTAACCGCTAGGCCCAGTTTGGTCTTTTCGCTTGAGGTTCCCCCTCCTCGCGTTGTTTATCGTTCTGCCTAGTAATATCGTGATGAGAAGAGCGAGGCTGACTCCGACACACCCAATACATGATTAATTTGAATAGGGGCCAGAAAATCATCAAGTTCAAAATCTGATTGTGCCTCTATCTTTCCAACTCATTCTTCCTCTCATATCCATGTTCTGACTAAAAACAAACCCTTCATTGAATCTTAGCGCCGTAACGTCATCGTCTGTCAGCGTCGAAAACCTGCCTTGGTTTGAATTTGAGCTGGGCTCTCAATAGCTCTCTCATTCATATTTTCACTCACTCATCAACAATGAATCTCAACAGGTATATCACCAAGGTTACGAGGAAGGGCGTCTCTGATGCCTTACTCATTTTGGCTGTGATTGGCAGTGTCATATCAATCATACTTGTTTTCATCGTCTTTATCGCTGGAACCACAATCATCCGTGGTGATCCTGATCATCTTTTATGGAAGCCATTGGCTCTGGTGTCGGTATGTCTCATCATTACTCTTCCACATTTCTTTTCCGATAACTAACCAATTCTTCAGTTTGAGGGTATTATCCCTAATAATGACACCTCGCGCTTCTTGGTGCAGCTAAATTGGTATGCCAGTTCTTTCGGATGGGAACATCCCACAGCGCCCAGGGGTCTCCCCAAGGCTGGAATCACCTCTTCCGGACTACGGTATCAGTCCACTATTGTTAACGATCTTCATGAGATCGCTACAATTCTTCGGTTACCCGAAGACTCAGTTAGTTGCCCACGACCCGGTCCATATGAAGACCCATGCGGGAATATCTTCTTCGAGGCTTGGCGAAGCTTTATGGCTAGCGGCGGACTCCCCATCCGTAGCTGGCTTGTCTGGATCAACATAGTCGCTGCTCTATTCCTGGGCACCATGGATATCTTCCGTGAGTGGATTATTCCCAACAGACCTCACTGGATGAAGTGCCGCTGCGTCATCGGTAAGCGATGGTGCCCTCTTCCCAAGGGTAGCAAGGAGGAGATCGAGCAGTTCGACGACTATGTCTGGGACAAGGTTCGCATGTGTTACTGGGCTATCTCAGCCACGTTTTTCGGAGTCGCTGCCGGACACACATGTATGAATTCAGTAATGTTTGTTCGATACTTGACGTACTTTGGGGAGCGATTACCAGATGGCATCAACATGCACGGAAGGAGACGACTGGCCTCCGAGATCCTGCTCTGGGTGGCCTTTGGAATAAAGACATTCGGTGCGCTCTGCATGGTAGTTAGGTGGAAGTTGAGCAGGAGGCCAAAGGGCTGGATGGATGGGCAGAATCTTGGACGTATTGAGCGCTCCAAGCCCAAGATCGCTGACGGAGGACAATACACTGATTAGATGAGACTGTACAAAGCGACAAATTGTTTATACTTGGTAATATAGGACAAGGAGTATATAAGGATCTTGAATTGAACTCGAATGGCCAACAGAATTATCGGCAAGTGATATGCAAGATCATGCTTGACTCGCTGATCAATCGTATTAGTTCAATGCACCCCGCAAACCCATTTCCCAATTAAGTATGTTAACTGTGATCCTATCTGAGACCTTGTCTTATAATTTGAGATGTTATTCATTACTACATGTCTCTCAAAAGTCGCCGAGGAGTGTTGCAACAATACTTAGCTGTCTCCAAGATTTGCATCAGTGAAGTTTGCAAGCATTTTACTAAAAGAACCATGAAGTCGCCAAGACTAGCCTGGCCTTATCTCCCCGCGGGGAAATACCCTTATAGTGTGCCAGTCTCGAAGACCGGGCCGGTCCGGTTACCATTTTGGATACTCTATCAGTCTCCGTCCCGGCTTTTGGACACCGGCTTGTATAAATGAAGATAAACCTGTTCCTATGTAACTGACCTTGAACGAAACTACTTTTTCTCATCTGAAATTCAAGACCACACTTTGTCATATTCTGAGAATAACGATGCTCTCATCAACACCTATGCGAAATAGAGCGCTCCGGCGATTCGTTTCGAAACAAGTCTCTCACTCATTTAGCACTGCTCCAGTCACACCTCGCCTCATCACCGCCTCGACACAACTCACCACAAAGACTCCATCAAGCTTCAAGGCATCTGTTCAGTCAGCCTCTTTCGCAACAAGTGCTGAAGCAACTGCAGAGCCAAACCAGAACTTCGCAGCAGTTGCGACAGGCGGAATTCCTTACCCCGGCATCCCCAAGATCGAGGATCCTTATAAGAAGCGCCAATGGCAACTCGAGCACATGGCGGGAGCCTTTCGTGTGTTTGCCCGTTTGGGGTTTACTGAAGGTGCGGCGGGACATATCAGTGTGAGAGATCCTGTTGATCGTAACACCTTCTGGATCAACCCGTAAGCGCAACCCTCGTTATGAGCTAGGTTGGTATACTGATATATGGTAGAATGGGAGTCCACTTTGGTATGCTCAAAGCGCGTGACATGGTCCACATCAACGAAGACGGCCAGGTAATCGGCGGTAACCGTGTCGCCGTCAACGCGGCCGGTTTCACAATTCACGCAGCTATTCACAAAGCTAGACCCGACGTCGACGCTGCGTGCCACGCGCACTCCAAGTTCGGCAAAGCATGGTCAACGTTTGGCAAGCCCCTCGACATGATCAACCAAGACGCATGTATCTTCTACAAAGACCACAGCGTATACTCCGACTTTGGAGGCGTTGTGTTTGAAGATGACGAGGGTGCTCGTTTAGCTAAAGCTCTAGGTCCCAAGAACCGATCTGTGATCCTGCAGAACCATGGACTGTTGACGGCTGGTGGGACTGTTGATGAAGCAGCGTATTTGTTCTCGCTTATGGAGAGGACGTGTGAGATTCAGCTTTTGGTTGAGAGTGCGAAATTGGAGAGGAATATTATTGATGATGAGGCGGCCGAGTATACTTATCGATATAATGCTGACCCGGTAAGTTATTTTGTTGAAAGCGAGTGAAGTTTGGCTGACTTGTGAATAGGCAACATTGTATACGGAGTTCCAGCCTGACTTTGAGTATGAAATTTGGAAGTCTAATGGAGAGCTTCGATCGGGACTTGACTAAGGGGGCAGAGGGGGATGATTCAATAGCTCAGTAACTAACATCAATAGAGCCAGAATATATGCACATCTTCTGGAGTCACCAATTTTCTCATTGTTTTAGTTACGCCAATGTTTACATGAACTGTTCAAGGGGTCATAGTTCATAGCTTAGCAAGTATCAACTCCTCCTTGGGCACCATGGCAGTCAGAACCTCGCCTGCAGCTCTACTTCCAGAGGATGAAGCCACTT
The DNA here is from genome assembly GCA_004366955.1 of Fusarium humuli. Classification (NCBI taxonomy): domain Eukaryota; kingdom Fungi; phylum Ascomycota; class Sordariomycetes; order Hypocreales; family Nectriaceae; genus Fusarium; species Fusarium humuli. Next base: position 333,664 of record QHKN01000050.1, on the reverse strand, counting down.
CCAAACGAGCTTTCAACAAATCATTCGCTTCGAAACCCGCAAAGTGAACCCTACTATTCGCTTCCTGGCCACCAGTATCTACAAGCTCTCCGAGTCCCACAATGTCTGAAGCCCACCTGGTTCTTAAGGTGTCCTTGGGCTCAATCCTCAGAATGGGATCTGGAATCGCTGTAAACATGGAGAACACATCTCTCAGATGTACCAATATCGCTTCTCTTCGCTGAATCAGGTCTTTATTCCACAGTTCGTTGCCTGAGTCACCTGCGATGATACACGTAAGGGAATATACCCCATCACCGTCGTTCGAAGTATCATGTGTCTCCCAAATTGGACCATGCTGGCTCTGGGAATGTCCGCTAAGTCCATTCGTTCTCCACCATGGCTGGTCGTATATCAATACTGTCTTGATGCAGAAGTTGGAAGGTTCATAATCCTGCACCCACTGCCCAGGCTCTTCAAGGAAAGGGCCAAAGTCGATATGTTCATTAGGTGGTGGGACAGCCATGATGACTCTTGGGCACTCAAATGTATCCCCGTCAGTTGTAGTTAAGACACACTTGAAACCAGACGTCTGGTCAACATTGCAAATACTTTTCGAAAACAAAACAGATCCAGGACTCAAACTCCGTGCAAGTGCTTCTCGCAGATCTTGCGGCCTTTTAACTCGCATACAAGCAGTCCCGCTAGACTGACAGTTGGTTTCATCCATCTGAAGAACCCAATTAGACCAATATCAACATCACTGAGAATGAGACTTACAGATAGGATATTGCCATTCTTGTGTTCCCCAAAACCATGCATTATACTCTTGCCAGGTGGTTCCTCAACCATCTCAAGCCCCAGGTCGTTTACAAGATTCCATGTACGCGGATGTTGATCAGAATCAACCCAGACCCTTGGATACTGCGCAGCTCTGAAACCACTGTTGAAGTTACCTCCGACTCTATTTCGAGCTTCAAGTACAATGCATGAGACGCCTGCTTGTTGGAGGTCGTGGGCGGCCTGAAGACCGGCGAGGCTGGCCCCGACGACTATAACTTGCGGTGAGTGCTTCAGTTAGGCGCCGATATTACTATATGAAGCCATTGTATTCGTTTTCTTATTATATCTGGTCAAGTAGTTGTTTTCGTGTCGAATTCTAAACCTGGCCCTTGTTTTCCCACTCGGTGGTGCAAGACGCCAGCTTGATGAATCATCACCAATAACCTAGGGAATAAATCAGAACAAGATTCAAAGCAGTCTATAATTGGCTAAACTAGATTGATCAGAATATTGATCTGATCAATTTCTGGACCTGTAGTAGCTGCTAGATTCCGGAGACGTTGTCTCGCAATCCCGAAACCGTCCCGTATCTACCGAGTCTCCTCCGCATCCTTATAGCAACGTCTTTCTCCACCACTTCTCTTCCTCCTCCAGCCAAAGCCTCACATTCTTCGGCTGCCCAAACCCATGACCTTCTTCAGGTACGACTATGAGCTCAACCTCGCCGCCTGCCTCTTTGATCGCATTGGCCATCTCTTCAGCTTGGTCCAGAGGCGTGATCTTGTCTGAACCGCCGTGCAGGAGCAGTAATGGAGCAGTGATCTTTTGGGCTTCGAACAGAGGACTTCTCTCGCGGCATATCTTGTCCTTTTCGCTCTTGTCTACACCTGGTGCGAGAACCAAATGGTCGGTGTAGTCGGATTCCAGCTTGTGCGTAGAGTCGTCTAGGCGCTTGATGTCGCTGACACCGGAGAGGCATACACCGCCAGCGAACGTATTTGCATGACGAGTTAGACTTCGAAGGGTGTTGTATCCTCCTGCACTGACACCAGTGATACCAACCCCTCCAGCTTTAACCTGGCCACTTTCCGTCAAATTATCTGCGAATTCAGCAGCATCATCCGAATCCACCAGTCCCCAATTTCCCCAAAGAGCATTGCGATATGCTTGGCCATGGGCACACGAGCCTTTATAGTTGAAGGCGAGAACTGCATAGCCTCGTGAGGTAAAGTATTGGGTTCGGGGGTTCAGACCAGGACCAGTGTAAGATGTCGGTCCGCCGTGACTGGTCATGATGAGAGGAGGAAGATCCCCTTCCGGTGCCTGGAAGTTAGGATTATGCGGCAGCCAGAGGAACCCATGGATTTCCCGTTGAGGTTGTCCTTTTGAGCGGATGGATTTCAAGATAGGCTTAGAGCAGAAGTCTGTAGGAAAGCCGTCGTCTGTAGAGCCTCGCAGTTGAGTGATTTGGCTTGTGCCTTCGACATCGATTTTATACAAAGCCTTACCAGAAGTCTCCCCAGCTCCAATGATAAGAACTGAAGTATCACTCAAGCGAGCGACTGCATCCAATGTGACTTCTGATAAGCGTTCAGCGTCTCCAATGTCCTTCCAAGAGTTGGACTCTATGTCAATAACAACGACTCTGGTTTGTCCGAGGATGACTGGTGCTGCGACAAGATGTCGATCAGATAAAGGTGCGTAAGTGTGACTAGAGGCCATCAGTATAATCCCAAGCTGTAAAGTCCGGGTCTCTCACCATCCTTGGAACCATCGTAGTCCGCCGAATTCGGCGTTGTCAAGGCCATCCACCTTCACTTCGTGTTGCTCATCGCTGCCAGGAAGGATGCGGAATAAACGACGGTATTCACCGATCTCTTTGCCAAAGAAAAGCGATCCATCAGGCCCCCATCTGGGCTCCGCGACGCCTTCACGGTCTTTGCCTGCTATCAAGCGAACATCCGAGATGGAGCCTTCGTCGTGCCATACAGCAGTATACAGTCTCGCGGCGTCAAAGGGCAGCTCAGGATGGTTCCATTCCAGCCACGCAAGTTGAGAACCATCAGGGCTGAACGATGGCTCGTAATAGAAGTCGGCTGTATCAAGAATCCTCTTCACTTCTGCAGTCTCAGTATTGATCGCAACGATGTAATTACGGACGCCATCGGGAGTATCATGCTCATGATCTTCTTGAGTAGCCAGAACCCAAGGACTCTTCAAATTGGCTTCAAAGTTGGAGTATCGCAGTTTGGGATCGCCAGTCAACTTGGAAACTTCCTTGGTGTCAGGGTTAATGATGTGAACGGTGTCACCCTTGTTGGAAAAGACGATGCGATCGTCAGGTAGAACAGCGTATGGAGAGCCGCCGTACTCATAAACGGTGTTTTTAGCGCTGTACTCAGAAGGAAGAATTTCTCTTCTGCCATTTTCGAGAATCTCGACGATAGTGGTGCTTCCGTCCTCGCGACTCTCAGTGTAGAAAGCCCTTCCCGATTTGAGCTGCGTCTGTTAGTAACTGCCGTACTCAAAGATAATGAGAGAAAGCACATTAGCTCGTGGTGCGGAAAGACTTCTAGTCTTAGATACAATGGAATCTACTGAGATGGGTGACTCCCAGTCCCCGTAAGGAGCTGTCTTTTTGGACGACATGACTGTAGTTGTAGTTGCTAAGGTGAGGTCGAGTCACAGATGCGGGGGCGAGAGCCGAAGAACAACACGAACTGCAGCATTAAAGAAATAGTATGTCAACCGATCCGGGTGCTTACTTTCATAAATATCTCATCTTGCATAATCCAGGGAATGAAATATTTCACTAATCTATGTGAATTACCGGCATTCCAAATGGAGACCTGAAAGATAGACGTAAGACTTCTGATGCCCGCTTATTGCTCTTCATCAAGGGCCCCCCATCAGGGTGCCAGAAGAACTAGTCGCCGACTTCTTAAGAGACGAAACGATTCGTTTATCTTATGCCAGCTTAAAGTCGCATTTATACTACTTTATTTTGGTGGCCTAAGCCTTACAGGACACCTTTTCTGTTACTCACCTGGGCCACGTATCGTCTTGCAGCAATACTCCAAACAAACGAGGTAACACAAGCCTTGCACGCCTGCTGATAGCTGCCTTGAGCAAGTTCTGAATAAAGCGATAATAGCTGACTGAAGATCTTGAGATTGCAGAGTATTGTAAGACTTCTCTTATCGTTCATGTTTATCGTAGAACTTTACAACAGATATCGTACATAAGTCGCAGGTTCATCCTCGACCACTTCGTGTGATTGGTCTTCCTTCAAAGATGTTCACAACGAAATAACGTATCAAGCCCTCTTAAACTTACATTTACTCATTTACTCATTTACTCGTTGCTGAACAGCCTCGCATAGACAGCCCTAATCTTCTATCGTACAATACTACCCAACACAAACTTACAATGTCGTCGTAGCAAACTTTGCGTGGCGTCCCTGACAGCCGCCGCCAGGAACACCATGCAAGGTACCCTTTGATCTTGATCAACAATCATCAAGAATCATATCGAAAGAAGGTTCTAGTATACGTCATTAATCCACGTGGAATACTGTACCTAGTGCTGGTATGTACCTCGTGATGTTGCGCCGTCGCATGTCAACACCAAAGCCACATGACCACGTGCCGTGATACACGCAGGTACATCAGGCGCGGAAACGTACTCACTCAGTGTGCTAAAAGCAGGGCATTCTCACTTGAAAATGACCACCAGAGCCTCTCTATCATGGTCATATATATAGCAAAGTGATCATGTCGCCTGTGAAAAGTTGGAAGAGATGATTTAGAAAAACAGTTAAAAAGTCATAAGATACAGGTATCTATCGCTTGCTTCAAGTATATACAAAGCACCCTGCCTCCCCAAACGCTATTCCAGCTTTCTCCTAATTACCGGTCGCTTCCTTTGACTGTCGTGCATAGGTTTCTGAATCTTACTCAAAGATTCTTCAGGACTCCGGCGTATGTCCTTCTGGACAAAGCCGTCTCGGCGGTAGGTGTGGCTTTTTGGCGAGGGGGAAGTTGAACGACGAGGAGACGGGATTCTCCATGCCGAAATGGACTTGTACTCAATATAGCAGGACGCGATAGTCTCCTGTCGAGGAGTTGGTGTGTCATCGGACTCTGGGGTATCGTTACAGAAATCGAAAGCGTCGCTAGCATCTTCAGGAAATTGAGCAGTAGGAAATTCGTCCTCCTCCTCCAGATCGTCCTCATACTCGTGAGGTTGCTCCCCTTCGTCCATGGTGTCCAGTGACGACTGGCTCTCTACACAATCCTCGTCCGAAATGATAGCATTATCATTATCGTCAGACTGTGAGGTCTCATCGTCGTCGTGAACGAGTGATCGAGGTAAGTCAGGACGGAAAGACCCTGACTCGGACTCTGAAAACGACATGGAGCGAGATGGGGGGTTAGAGGCGTATCGGTGCGACTCCAGACTGGCTGGGGAAGAAGCCGAAGACTCATCTGAGTGAGCAATCTCAGAGTGGGGCGGCGAGGGAGGCGCCTGCACGATGGACCCTGGTCTAATATCAATATCGGTATGAACCGACAAGGGGGTCTTGGTCATGACAGGCTCATCGTCAAAGAAATTGGCATCATCGACACTGCTGGCCGTGGTGCTATCGGTCTTGACGCTGTTGGTCTCGGAGAAGGAGGATGAAGCAATAGAAATAGCGTCATGATCACGTTCGCGGTCATGACGATCGATATAGTTGGCGGGGAGATAGCTTGAAAAATAACGGACGATCGAGTCAAAAGATTTAGTGCGGAAAAGTTGAAGAGCATACTGCCAATGCTCCGAGTCCATCAACTTGGGGTTGGCGATAATCTCAACGGCAAGAGATTCAAGAGATTCGTGTAACTCGTAGATCCGTTGTTGTTTTCGCTCAGCCATCAAGCGATGGAACTCGTCGACAGTATCGGCATCGCGGGAAATTTCGTAAACGTCATGATGGAAGGCTTCGGGGTCTTGGAGGTTAAAGGTAAAGGTGTTGTATTGGTCGTGAAGGTTGGTAAAGAGGTCATCCCTCTTCATGCCGAATTTCCAGGCAGGCCAAGCCCAGCCTGGGTCGTCCATGTCGAGGTCACGGTATGAAGTAATGAATGGATTATGGTGGTTCGGTATTCGTGTTAGAGAAGAGAGTGTCCAGTAAGAGTGCCCGGGTTGTAACGCGTCGAAAGCTCGTGGGAGCTGCAGAATCTATATCATAGCCATCGCGACAAATTCCTCAAAAGATTTTCAGTGATCAAGAAAGTATGACACTGAAAGAAAGCAGTAAAAAACTGGCTTATAGGGCTCTTCTGGGGATTTTAGGTTGTTGTTTTTTTGGTTTTTTGGTGAAGATCGTGTATTTGGGAGTCGGGGCTTGACGAGAAACAGAATTCAGCAGGTTCTGGGGGGGCAAGAGCCATACCCATATCTCAGGGTGCGCTCGGCCCCCAGCAACCTAAAGGCCACGGGTGCAGCCCAAGATGCCTGAGGCAGAAGACGATATAGAGTCTGATTGGTCGTCAGCCCCGAAAAGCCGGAAACACAAGACTTGCGTGCATAACTAGTGACCAATCAATCAATTTTGAAAGCGGCAAGTGGGACGAGCTTATGCAATCTCTTGGACTAGCTGCATGATGGCGTCCACTAAGATCTAAGCCCAGCACACCCTTTGATCTCTTCAGTGGTGTTCCTTTGTGAAATTTGCGGCAGATTTGTTTGGGCTCAGCCGGCGTCGGAGTTCCAGGAGATTCCATCAAAACGGCTGTCAAGCATGTCATTCACACACAAAATCTGAGGGCAACACCAAATAATTGCGCTTGTTAGTAAATCTGTAACTCATAGCGAAGTGAATCAAGAATAATCCTCAAATTGGTTGAATTACGGGACATTCTTCACCAGTCTTATCGACTCATACTGACAACAAACTCTCCGCATGACAAAATATCTCCACTAGTTGCCTGTTCAGTTGGGTCACAAGGGATCAAAAGCGGCAAAAACCCACAGAATCACCATCACTCATAGAAACTCACGATGAGACAATGACTGACTTAGTAAAACAATGTCTTGCTGTTAACTACCGTGACAATCTCACGTTACTATATAACATCGCTCCTCTGCTGTATATAACCTGTTCTTCCCCCGGATCTCGATAGCAGTTCAGTCATGCTGGGGTTCTTCTTCTCTTCAAATGCTTCAGTGTCGTCATAGTAGATCCGCCTGAGCAGTGTAAGAGTAGTTCATGCCTGGTAGAATTGCCGTCTTCCAGGTGGTTCTTACTGTACTCGCCTTTCGATTGACAACGTGCAGTCAAAGGGCTTACTGACGTTAGAAGATGATCAATCCTGCTTGTTACCAAAATGCCATGGGATGTTGACTCTCAAATGTATCTGCATTCACAATTTAGCGGCTGGTATACATTGCATCTATTCTTAGGTGAGATAGGATCTCTCCACAGCCACACTTGGTAAGGTTGTGGCTATGACATTCGTGTCCTCTTTTCTGGGAATCTGCCTTGTCTCGTCTTGTCCAGCCCTACCCGCTTAATGGAGTCCTAGAAACCCACACTCCAAAAAGTTCCCTCCCCCGTCCCAGAGGACAGGTTCCAGAGGAGAGGGGACTTCCAGGCTGCTACCACAAGTTGGTCGCTACCTACCGTTGGCTTCGCTTCGTACCGTTCGTCCCGCTCCCGCTTCTTTCTAATTCTGTCTCCATTGCTTTTTATTAGTTAAAACGATCATCTTTCTCCATTCTTGGCTCATCGGATCAGTCTCTAGTCGACATCTGCTGTATGACTCGACCCCGATTCCGTCTTGTTCCTCGTGGAGTCTGAGACGCTATCAGCAGGCCTGTCTGTCTTCTTGTCCTGGACCTGACCTGGGCTGAAAGTCCTTTCAACCCTCCTAGAGGAGAAACCCCCCAGCGTGTCCTGTCCTTCTGATATGCCCCGTTCATACTATAAACCTGTCCTGTAAAAGTCCAACGTTGTCTCTGTTCCTGCATCTGCATCTCTAATTAACAAACCTATTTATCTGGCATCCATCCATCTCTCTCACCGAGCAGGGTATTACTGCATCTGGTACATATCTATTACTATTACTTAGCCACAGCCCACTTCCCCAGCTGCTATTAAACCCTTCCACAACCCCTCGCCTTACGCCCAGGTCCGCCTTGTGTCGTACTGTACTGTGCCTTTAGAGTGCATCGCCTCACAAGCGCACCTAGTTTGTCCGATTGCAATCCATTGCATTGCTGTCTCAGCCCCTCTTACTCATACTTTCAACGACTTTTATAATTTTCAGCCTGGCGCAACATCGCACTTCATACAGGCAGCTTCATCGTTCACGAAGCAACCGCACAAACTCAATTTATTTTAGATATTTTGTTTGAACCTGCCATTCGTAAGCGTTTGGTTGGTTCATATCTATAGCAGGTACTCAATTGCTTTTTTTATCTCTTATTCTTAGCCTCACCTTCCAGGCTCCTACATCTTACGCTCAGGCTGCTTACCAACATCAAATGGCGAACAGAGATAGCCAAACTCATGGCTGAACCAAGGCTCGGGCTCTCTGAGGCCATCTCGGAGGAGCGTACCGAGCCGTTTTCACAGTCCGAGATTGACGCTCGCTTCAAGGGTGTCCGCGTTGAGGAGCCGGTCCCTACGTCCATCTCTTCAGCTGTTTCATTAGACGAGCTTCACGTTGAGGATCACCACCACAGACAAGGCATCCGTATCCTCTTCCGCCCTTTGGCTAGCTTCCCTAACTCGCGGTCTGTGAGTCCTGGCAGTGACAGTTGCCAGTGGCTCGCTCTCCGCGCCGAAGTTGCTTCACCAGAGCAGCCCGAGCACAAAGTGCTAGCTGTGACTCAGACCTCCAAGGATATCAAATTCTCCGTCCGTATACCCGGTGAGACTCAGGATGCCTCTCCGAGGCCTCCTCTGTGGTGTGAGCTATACTATGATCCTGCAAGTGACAAGGTCATCTTCTTGAATAAGTCAGACGTGCCGATTTCTCTGTCAAGTGTGTCGCCGACGCCGTTGTCGAGTCCTCCCGTCAGCGCTACTCACATCATCAACCCCGGATCAGCCAAGGCTTTGAAACCTGGAACATGGCGCATTACCGTTAGAGACATTGATGTTATTGACTTTCGAGTACTCGAAAAGCGTCCAGTGACGCTATATCAACCGAAGCAACCAACCATTCCCGAGGATGTTCCACCAACCTCAACCACCGCCACTACTCCCCTTAACTCGAGTGGGAAGCGGGCTCTGTCTCCGGAGTATGACGAGAAGAGAGTGAAACGTCGTGTCTCAGACCCGGATACACCCGGCGATGATGGTGTGGTTATGTTCTTGCGGCCTTCTGCAGATCCCTTGGTTTTCTCTCTACCGAACGGCCGTGAAAGCAAGGAGCTCTCCACTGTGAACGGACATGCCTTGCTGGACGGCGAGAAGGGCGACACCGTTGCGATTCCAGGTGTTTGTGAACTCGACGAATACCAGCTTACCAAGCGGGAACCCATCGCATCGACATCGTTATCTGCTGTGTACACCGCTACACACTCCCATGTACCAGACAACATCGTTACAGTCAAGGTACTAAAGACACGCGTCGCCAACTCGAATGACAAATCACTACTACACGAGCGTACCGTCATCCGCCAGGCCGACATGTGGCTTCGTGAGTGCAGGAGTCAGGAAGACCTGCAGCACAAGTCCATCGTCCGCTACTACGGCGGTGATGCGCGCTTTCTGTCCCTTTACATGGAGCACATCGACGCCAAGGATCTTACTGCAGCACCTCGTTGGAGGAACAAGTCCAACGACGAGTTTATGGGTGACAGGAACGATGCTATCAGGATCTTGGGTGATATTGCCGGCGCCCTCAACTACATCCACGGCCGCAAATTGGTACACAACGACATAAAACCTGCCAATATTCTCTACTCGCCAGAGAGGGGCGCTGTCCTCTGCGACTTTGGTCTCTCAACGCTGGCCGCTAATTCACCGACGACTGGCGGAACACCGTACTACATTCCTCCCGAATTCATTGGGCGGAAGCAGCGCGGACCTGCGTCTGACATCTGGGCACTTGGTGTCACCATGCTCTATGTGTTGCGCAAAATCTCCTTTCCCGACTCTCGTGCTCGTCAAAGACATCCCCGGCCTCTGTACTGGTTAATCGCCGGTGTGAACAGTCCCAACACCCCCCACAAGCAGCACGGAAATGGCCAGCCAGCCATTATCCAGATGCGAGACTGGCTCACCGAGATACACGAGGCTAGAGAGAAACTCAACCCCAAGGATCGACTCGAGCGGATCGTTATGGAGATGCTATACCCCAATCCTAACCAACGTATCACCATGGCTAAGGTGTTGCAAGAGTTGGCTACCGGCCAAGTTGCTGTTGCTGCGGGATGAGCCCGAGCAGGAGCAGCAGTTCATTACGTTACAAATGATTTTGCAGAAATAATTACGTTTTCCTTTTGATTTACAGGACTGGAGTTTGGTTTTACGCATGTTTCAGTGTTACTTGCTGGATTTATATGAGTAGGAGGGTAAGTCTATATACACCTCGTATTTACAAAGGATCATACTAACCAACTCAAGATTGGATATACCCAGTTGATGATTTTAGACGTTATATATCTGTTATTTATTTCAGCACATGATGCGATTGGCTAGTTGTACTTGTTTGGATGTAATTTAGGTTGTTTTGGAAGCCTTCTATCATGGCTGTTTATCATGCTTCATTACATATGTATCTGCGCTTCGGGTATACTATCTATAGGCTGAATCCCATTGCAAAAGCGGCGGCGAAACCTACAACAGAGGTCAAGGCCATCGTGTTCACACCCAAAATACCTGCTCCATTGCCATTGTCGCCGCCCTCCTCTCCTGAAGATGAAGAGTTGGAAGCGCTATCAGTGCCATTGCCATCCTGCTGCTTGATCATCACGTAGTCGACGTCACCAGTCTTGTTGCTGGGTCCCTTTGCGTTCTCCTTGAAGCGGATGTCCGCACAGTTGTAGAGAGCGCTGCCGCTGTCGCCAATAGTCACGACCTGGATACTGGCGAAATCACCGTCCGAGACCTTGACGTCTGAGGGCAGGGCAAGCTCTTCGATGAAGAGAGTGCCGGGGTTGGTGGCGTTGAGGAACTCGGGAGTGAGGGAGATGTTGAAGTTGGTTGTGTTCTCGCCGAGACCGAGGTTGACAAAGACGTAGGTCCAGTCGTGGTGAAGGTCGAGTGTAAGAGAACCACCCTCGAGGGGCCAGTCAGTGACGTTCTTCTTGTTGTAGTCAACACCAGCGCCTGATGTACGTTAGTAAGAATCAATGCAAGGTCGGGACTTGGGGTTTCGTACAAGGGTAGGTCCACTGGCTGTACTTTTCCTCGTTCTTCTCGCTGAGAGTATCATCTCGCCATGTTGGGAAGACAAGTCCGAAGTGGGCAGAGACGGCCTGAACGGTAGCCAGGCCGAGGAGAGTCTTGGAGGCGAACATTGTGGAAGATTGGGATGGTGATCAACGCAGGTGAGAGGATGAGGAACAGCAAAAGTGAATAATACAGGAGCACCAATCGACTTTATATGCATCTACATTCTCTTTTTTTCCCAGGGTCCAACTAAAGTTTAGCTCCCTTCAAGTGACTCTAGATCTAGAAGCTGCTAAATACCATGCAGTTATTGGCTTGGCGTGAGGCAGTTTTCAGTGATGACTTCCTGCGGTGTCACTAGTATAACTTCATCAAGGAAGCATTCCGGCCCCGCCTCCGGAGATTCGGAGGTGGGTGTGAATATGGACAAGGTGGGTGCCCGGTTGAAGACGGGTCTCGGCCGGAGCGGTTTCTATGGGCTCGTGGATACCACTATACAACCCACTTGTTCACCTTTCAAATACTCTATTATATGGAGCTTTGACTGCTGGTATACAGCATGAAATGGATATTCTACATAGATTTAACTCGGAATCAGTTTCAAAGTTCTCACGTACCTGGCATCACAGTTGTCCCAAAACGGGTTGAGCTTATGCGGGGATGAGAGCGAGTTTGAGATGATAATAAACTTGCTCAAATAAACGCAACGATCCCTGTTGGGAAGGCGGCTGGCACGCCGTCGCGTAGACAACTCCGGGGAAGGGAAGTAGCTCAGTTCAATTCTCATACGATGACCTCTATTCGATATGCTTAATGGCTAGTGGCGCGAATGGCGGTATGTTGTTCTGGGCCCTGTTGAGTCCAGTTAATCCCTGAGGTTGAAAGAAACATGCAGGGTAAGCTAGACGTCAATCGACGTAGCCAAGTTATCTCTCAGCTGAGTTGATCCCCGTTTGACTCTTTGAGTCTGGTACATCGTTCGTTGGCTTGGGAACTATCTAGAGTCATCCAGATACAATGTGAGCATTGGGTACGATGTGAATGATGTCCCCTTAGAAGATTCGATCTGTAAGTGGAACTCGTGAATGGAATGATGGCGTTAAAACTCGTTGAATATGACAAACGCCAACACACGATAAAAAAGCATAGGAAAACGGTCTAAACTTCAATAAGAGAATAACATGTAAATGATCTATTATAGACTTTTAATTGATTGCTGCTATTACTTCGGCGCATTTTGGTAATGAGGATGTGCTGCTAAGTGACGTCACGTGCAGAGCAGAAGTGCTCCTGTCTGATAAGATTTCTTGTGATATCCACTTTTTATCGATAAGATTGACGGGTTCCTTTGCGCTTCAATATTTGGTTCCTGACTCCCTTCCATCACAGCATCAATCAACAATCATCATCGTCATTATGGATCCTGGGCGCAAGGCAATGCTAGCGGGACGAAGATCCCCTAACCGTCGAGACGTTACATCCCCCCGACACGACCCTACCAACAGAATTTCCAAACCAACAAAGCCAACTGCTTCAAAGGTCAACCCCAAGTACTTGACCCAAGATGAGCAGTCGCGCCAATTTGTCGCCGACGAGGACAAGTTCGTACTGAAGCAGTCCAAGAAGAAGGCAAATATTCGCATCCGCGAAGGTCGCGCCAAACCTATCGACTATCTTGCGTTCAACTTGCGATACATCGATACCGATCGCGACGTATTCGACGACGACGAGGCCGATGTTGCGATCGACATCCCTGCACCCGGAGATATTATTGCGCAGTTGGATAGCAAGCAGATCGCCGAGCTGGACTCTGATATCGCCTCTTATCACGTACTCGAGACCAATCCTACCAACCGCGAATATTGGAGGGCGCTTCAGACCATCTGCGCAGACAGGAAGGCAAAATTAGACCCGCACGGACATGAGAGAAGGGTTGTGAGCAGTGTTTCAGACGACATTGACAAGATTCTCGCCCCCAAGACACACGACCAGTTGGAGGCCTTGGAAAAGCAGATCAAGAACAAATTACAATCGAACGAAGACATCGATACGGATTATTGGGAACAGCTGCTCAAAAGCCTGAGAGTGTGGAAAGCTCGTGCCAAGCTGAGCCAGGTATACGAGACAATCAAGGAGATCCGCGTCAAGCAGCTCAAGGAGAGTGACCCGGCCAAGGCAAAGGCGTTGGGCCAGGCGACTTCTGCCCCCAAGGTGACATTCGGCGCGCAGCCAGGAGCCGCAGCGTCAGCTTCCCCAGATCTAACGGCGACGCCGGCATATGTTTCATCCTCAAGCCATGCAGGAAAAGCTCCCCCTCCTGGCACTGAACGCTTTTCTCAGGCCGACAATGAGGACTTCTCTCAGGCTACCAAAGCACTGTATGATCGCGAGGTTGCTAGAGGTGTTGACGAGAACGAGGAGATATTTACGAGCGAAGAAGCGGTGACCACTTCCAAACCGCAGTGGGCAGACAAGTACAAGCCTCGAAAACCCCGTTATTTCAATCGTGTGCAAATGGGCTACGACTGGAATAAATATAACCAGACCCATTATGATCACGATAACCCACCGCCCAAAGTTGTCCAGGGCTACAAGTTCAATATTTTCTATCCAGAACTCATCGACAAGACAAAAGCACCAACTTTCAAGATTATCCGGGAACACGGCCGCAGACGTGGAGAATCGTTTGCTGCTGCTGGCGAGGAGGACACGTGCCTGATCAGGTTCATTGCAGGCCCCCCATACGAGGATATTGCGTTTCGTATTGTCGATCGAGAATGGGATTACAGCGCCAAGAAAGATCGAGGCTTCAAGAGCTCTTTTGACAAGGTATGTTCGTCCCTTCTTGCTGCGCTTCACGTGGGTGGGCTGGCCATGCGCTGGCCCTTGCGAGCTCTTACTGTGGTAACGTTCTTGGCCGTTGGTTGAGATGCACTTTATGCAACCTAGAACGGACCACATTTATGACAGCCGTTTTAAGCATCGTACCTGCAAGCGCCATGTCCTCCACTACACCCTCAGGAACATGCGAAACTAACCAGCCTCACTCAATAGGGTATTCTGCAGCTGCACTTTCAGTTCAAGAAGGTATGACTCTAAAAACACACATCTGTTGATCCTGCTCGATCTATCATACTGACACACGGTTCTAGATCTATTACAGGAAATAGACACGGGTATGCTATCCATTGCTCTCTTGCCATGGATTTGTTCCGGACCTCGCCTATTCGTGCAAACCCTTGCTATCAATAGCTGCAAAAGTGACAATTCAGTTTTTGCATTCTCGCCTTCATCATGGTTGAAAGTTGGATAGCAAAGCAAAACAAGTTTTCAGACGGGTTTGGACAGACCGCCCGTCACATAATGATTGCATCACCATGGCTGTTAATGGCTTCCTGCATGTGTGGCTTATCCGACTCATGTTGATTCTTATTCTTGTACTACCTATTAGAAGCATTCTCATTCGGGACCTGAAGCCGGGACTAGTGTAAGGCTGGTGTTGGGCAGAGATAGGCAGGCGATGATTCAGCAGGTGATCAGAATGAGGCACAGCGAGCAGCAAGTGCTTCCTGCTTTGTCCTCATGTCCTCATATCTGCGGTTTCATCTCATCAGTGTGGCATAAGCACAAACGAACCAGCTAAGAAGTTGCATTGTTCCTGCAGCATCAACACAATAATACGAGATAGCAGAGCTTCAAGACATGCAGCAGCAGTGTTTCGACTGCCGCACCTGGACGGATATGGCAGGCAAACTGGAGTCATTGGGCGATATGCACGCGAAGTCTTCTGGAAGACTGTCAGTCCGAAGCGTTCACGGACCGCGTGTCGAACAGATAGCACCAAGCCTCGTGGGCAACTTGATATTGATTTGTTTGAAGGGGGAATCTGCGCGGATCGTGAGCAATCAGCAATACAACAGAAAAGCTCGGTGCAGTCCATCAGTCGGAACAGCTGCCTCAACCCAAGCATGATTCCCTGACCCATAGTCTTCAAGATGAAGCTTCGAAAGATTGTTCTATATGTATTCTTTTGATGCATCGGTCCGCAGTGCAGTGATGAGATGATTATATGCTCCAACAATCTTCTGGCGGCTTCTCCGGCTGCTTCCATATTGCTTCACAACAGCAAGAGATTGAAAACGGCGATTCAAACGGGACGGGCATCGACCGACGATTTGATTGGTGTTGTGATTGGTATTCAGATTGGTGTCCCGATTGGTATCGTTTGAAATGCAAGGTGCCGTTTGAGACGTATAGGTCCCGCGATAGCCCCGTTGACCAGTGTACAAGCCGGCTGAGCTACCATCAAGTGACTTGATGCCGTCTTGGTAACATGTGCTATGGTATGGAGGGTGCGGTCCCGATACCAGACTTACAAGATGAGCCCGGGACGTTTTGACAGGAGAGAAAGGCAGATTTGACGATACGCAAAGGGGGCATGCAACACAAGTCATTCCGGACCGGTCCAACGAGCATCGGCACATTTCTTGTTAGTATCTACAGGGTTGCACGTTTAGTTCTGGACCGTGGAAGAGGACCTCAGACCTTTCCTTACTGAGGACGCAATTAATTACTTGTCGTCCTGTCCACCCTTGCAAGGTTAGGTTACTCCACAAGCTGTATTGTGTATATACATACAATCGATGAGGCAGCTTTTCAGAGACCAGGGTATACATATGCGTGTACCTCCTGGCGTGGACAGTGCCAGCTGAGCAATGCAAACCCTATAACTTCAGTCAGAGAAGACAGAAAAGTCCCAGTGGGAACTCGTTTGCGCGTCCAGTCCAACATCTTTCAGATTACTGTATGTATTGTATCTGATGGCCGCACACAGCAAAGCACAGCAAACAAAAGTACAAGCGCACACATACACAAATACAAATGCATGTTAGTATGGTGTGGAGGTTGGCTTGCCGTGATGGAGCTCCATATGTATGAGCTATACCCCCCCGGGCGTGTCTGAGATATGTGTGTCCCTGCCCGTTTTCCCTTGTATGCAATTGACCCCAGACCTAGTTGAAAATGGCTTTTCTGGGCGCCTGTTGGTTGTCGTCGTCCTGTCTCGACCCACACCCATACATACACTCTCCGGTCCTGACTACGATCTTGGGGTCCATGTCCATAGCTTAGCTTTCGATGGGGGTTATTGAAGGAGGTGTAGGAGGATCTGAAAAGCCAAGACTTCTGAATCTGTCTACGGGCAGTTGCTTATCAACGGATCGCCGTCTAAACGAAGCCGTTGTCCATAAAATCAGCCCTGCAACTTCAAATCTACGCCCTACCCCAAACGAGACGGACTGGAGGCACAAAGGTCTTTGCTTCGGCATCATATATCGCCATCTCTGCACTCTCCCCCCCGTCCTTGCCTTGTCCTATTGTGTCTATTGTAACGTTTTGCTATCTCCCCGTTTTCCTCTCTTCATACTCCGCCTCATCCATCTCATCTTGTCTAGTTTCTTTTCCTCGCTTCCCACTACTTGGAAATCTACTTTGTCACCGAGAACCTTCATCAAACGACCACGAGACCTTATTGTACTTCCTTCCAAACAGTGGTCCTTGACTTTGACTACAACCGCCATGGATTCACCGTTTCCTGGCGAAGGACAACAGCCCAGCTACACGAATAATCTCCCCGGTCACGGGCAACACTCACCTTGCGCGCCAGAGCTCACCGGTATGGAGTCATACTATTCCCTCTCTTCGGGTCCTCAAGATGAACCATCTCATCTTTCATCAACTGGTGCTCTCTCTCTGGGCTCGACCCTGTCACAACACCAAGAGAACCAACAGCGGTCACATCCGGGTCATGATGCAAACCCGTACGCCTCCCTGACTTCAGGTTTTCACTATCCGCCTCGAAGCCATTACCAGGCCTGGCCTTCACCTCCACCAGGACCTGATGATTATGACAACTGTTCATACCAGAGCTCTCCAAGCAGCGGCAGTGCCCCAATGAGCTGCTACAACCCTTCACCCATCTCACCAAGAACGTGGCCTTCCCCAGAATTTCCTCTGCCTCAGCCGGAGACGCTTCAAAGCCAGCAGAACTCATTCAAGAACCTTCGAGTCTGCACTCCAACATCAACTGACGGATATCCAGTCAGAGGCCCTCGGGTCCTGACGCCTCTCACGAGTGGCTACATGGGCCCGGGTTTCGAGAATGAGCATGACGGTCTGCCACGAATCTACTCTCCAGCAACAATCGCCAGCCCTTCAACCGGAGCGTTGTCGTGCACTAGTTCCCCACACGACCACCTTCTCGGAACTCCTGTGCATATGAAGGCTCGACCAGAATCTCCAGCAGGCCAAGCAGGGTATCGTGCCAGCCTAGAGGTGAATGGCGAGGCCCTAGAACCTTCAGGTGCTGCAGCGAACGCCAAGACCGATGAACCGTACGCTAAGCTCCTTTGGCGAGCTCTCATGAGCACTCCAGACCATGCCATGACTCTTCAAGAGATCTACCAGTGGTTCCGTGAGAACACCGACAAGGACATCAAGAAGGACCATTCAGAAAGGCGGCCAGGCAAGAACGCGGAAGGTTGGCAGAACAGCATCCGCCATAACCTAAGCATGAACGAGGTATGTCGCAATCTGCATTCTCCATAGTTTCCCGCCCTCGGATCTCGCTTCAATACACTCCACTCCCTGCCGAATTCCAGGTATAGCCTGCTGCATCTGCATAAGCATAAGCCCACACACACGGGCCAATTCTTTTTTAGTGCTTTAAGGCTGACAGTGGATCCTGATGCAGGCTTTCATTAAACGAGAACACAAGGAACAACGAGAACAGAAGCTCAAACAGCACGAGCAGTCGTCAGAGCCGTCGTCAAACGGAGCAGATCTGTACTCTGCCAAGCCCGGTGAACCTAAGAAGCCAACAGAATGGATGCTCGAGGATTGGGCCGTCAAGAATGGGGTTGAAAGCACGACGAAATATCGTAAGAACAAGGAGCAGCCACGCCGAACTGTGACAACTAGACTCCACCATCACCCGTACGATCACCGACTCCAACACGGCAGTCCCACAGCCAAGATGTCCATGTCGTCTAGTCGAAAGGGAGCCCTCGATCCCTCGATGAACAAGTTTAGTCTACGCGGGCGTCCTGGTCCTAATCATTACCCGCATGAGATGAACCCGAACACCAACATGCTACCGACGTTCCACCACATGATGGCCCACCCTCGAGCTCATCACATCCGACAGACGATGCCGGGAATGTATCAATCACAGTCGCATCCGCAACAACAGGGCTACGAAGACGTGATGATGCCGCGGATCGAGAGGATGCCACAAACGGTCGTCAAACAGGAGTACTCTCCAATGACACCCGACTCAAATGCGTTTGGTTTCATGCTGCCAGAGCCGAACCTAATACACGCGCATGCAGCCAATTCCAGCCCTAGCGCGACCACCCATACCGATGGCACTACCGTGTATGCGCTCCCTCCTAGTGGCGCTCACGCTCAGTACCTTGGCTCATCTCCGTGCGAATATCCGTACAGTATGGCAGACGTCACAGGCGTCTATCAAGGCAGCGGTCATAATACTCCTAGCGTCGGAGTCAACGAACGCCTCATGGGGATCGGCCCTAACGTTAACGTCAACCCAGCCTACAACTGGAACTGCCAGGGACTCTGATCTCATGGACTGAGTCCTTGAAATCCTCCGAACGTTAGTGTGGTCTGAAACCCTGCGAATGCTTCCTCTTAGTCTCTTTTCCACCCATTGGTGGTTGACACAATGCTTGGTCATTGATATGACCAATTCCTGTGTATCACAAGAGAGACAAGAGAAGACATGGAAAAGAAAAAAAGGAAAATACAAAAAAAGAAAACTACGACAAGAGTCAAATTCCCCAGTCCATTACCGCGGGAAACGCGTGTGTGAGAAAAGGCGAAAAGATGGGCTAAGACTGAACATTACTGGTCCTGGAAAAAAAAGCAAATCGACTTCTCTCACAATGGCGTAAGATTATGAAGATGGTGGCAGTTTGGAACCGACAGGGATCTCAATCTCAACTGCACCCAGAAGCACAGCACCAACAACTATCTACCTACTTACCTACTCAAGAATAGGTGAAGCCCACGGAACACATATCATCCGAACCAGATCAGACATGGCCCAGTATTGGGAGTCGACTCGCGGTCATGGGTTGGGCGCGAAGCGCCGAGGCTGGCTGAGCCTGAGCCTGATGTTCATACAGTACCACTACCGATGACCTTAGTAATTACAGTTGCTGCGCAGCTAAACTAAACTGGTCTCGGCTTGGCAATTATCATGGCTATGGGCATATCGAGGGGACGACAAGGCGAGTCCGAGAGGTGGACACTCCTGTCATATGTTGGTTCCCCCCTCATGCGATACCTGTCATATTTCCAGCTTCCTGGAACGTGGACCTTGTGTTCATATTACTGCATTACAATACAGCAGGCACAGAGACTTGAGCTTTTCATATTACTGCATTACAATACAGCAGGCACAGAGACTTGAGCTTTGGTCGGGCATCATTGTCGTCATCTTCGTCACCGTTACCCGTTTTACCCCTTCTCCTTTCATTTCCTTGTCTCTGTTTATGGGTGGCTTCATGGATCTTGTCTAGACGATGCGCTTCATCTTTCGCTCCCCGAGGAGTAACAAAGAGGCATCATTGTTATTGGTTGGCCATTGCCTGAGCGAAACGTCTCTCGCACAAAGCGTGCTCTTAATGTCTTTTGCTCTAGTTATTGTTTATTATCTATCACCATCATAAATGGCTTGTTATTCCCATCCACCCCTCTTGTATCAATGACCTCAACACAACAAGCGCTTCTTCCCACCCCCAGTGCATTTTCCCATCCATGCCGCTTGCGGTACCAATACCAATACCAAGAGTACACATCATCACCGCCCTTTCTTACCACCAACATGAATATCAGGCCTCTTTTGAGTTGTATTGTTGATTTGCGCCCGTTTATTGTTTTAACCTCATCCGAAAACGCTGAAGACAGCCGGATATGGCAAATCGCGAATGGGATAAACACAGTCCGATAGAAGGATACATAGCATTGTTAGACCAACAAAAATACAACACAGTAACTCTAAACTATTTCTGCCACTTAAGGATCAGTAATCTAGACACTTATGACGACTTGTCAATTACCTCTGTGCTCTCGTACGGTTACAGTAATATCGAGTCTAGAAGGCCATGTCTTGCTTCCCCCCACTCGACCCTGTATTGATCGCTCAAATTCCGTAGATGCGAGTGGGGAAAGGCTGGGTTCATGAGGCCATTGTTGAGAGATGCAACACTATCATTGGTTACCAATCTGTCGGGTCAGGACAGCTGAGCCAACGGGAAATGATCCGGGCCCCTCATTCATGACATCCTTGACCCCTGTAGCGATGCGACTTTATCGCGCTGAACAACAGCATGTGCTCTTAAAGTGGGGGGAGGAATTCCACGAGAAGTGAAAGGGCAAGGCAAGTGAGGCTAGGAAGGTTATGGAATGGCGTGGTATGATCGCCAGGAGCTCAGACATTGGCGTTGCTTCCTTTCTTGAAAAGGCAATCGCTGAGAATCAATGGAAATGAAGGGGAGATAACACACAGACATTTCAAATCTAAGAGCGGGATACCGATGTTCCCCGATTCTCCACTTGCTAATAGGATCAGCAGGGAAGAATCGAGCCGCAGATGGATGTCAGGATCATAAACACAATTGCTTATCGGTTCCAGGGCCCGTTTCGACCACAAGGGGTCGAGGCCATCTACTGTGCTGCGGGCATTCCACCTTCCAAGGATCCATAGTGACGAGCACTGTCCTGTATTGTAGAAACACATACAGTACGTACAACGTCTGCCGAGCGTTGTTTTATTAGAAGCTCGGTTAGGCTCTCAATAGAATAGGACACACCTTGCCTGCATACCCACGCCTGTCGAACCCCAGTCTTGCCATTGCAGTACGGATACAGCAGCGACTAAGTGGAAACAGACCCCGAATTGTATTCCCCGTGCAGTCAAGCCTCATCATGTTTCTCACAGGGTTGTTTCCGGGTCCGAGTCTCTTTCCAATTTCCTTTTTTCTTCAGGATCCCTGTAGGCTGCAGTTTTATGAATAAAGACGCCTTGCCTCTTTTCTCTCTATGTCTACATGCTGCCAACCAAGTAGACGCTGCTTCAGCCCATCCCTTGCCTGCCCAGTCCACGATATGGAGCTGGTGGTGTGGGGCTATCCAGCATGCCTATCACTAAACAAGATGTTGTCTTTGCTGAGACCTTTTGTCAGTTGCGGGCTCAGATCTCAGTCATGAAGAGCCAACAGGTTCCGAGAATATGGTCACTATTGTGACACAAGATTCATACAATACTGGAGTATGCATATGCACTGTGCGGTGTGCGGAGTGTGCTGTGAAGAGAAGAGAAGAATTAATGATGAAACAGACGACAAAAGCATGATTGATGGAGTTGTGGAGTTGTCCGATATGTAGGTGGGATCGACACAGAATAGAATAGTATCTCCATCTTTCTTTTTCGAATTAGACTTCAAAGTAGCGGCCGCTGGTTTTGCACTACTCATCGTCAGTGGGCGTTTGACACTTTGACAGGTCAATTACAGTACCTTAAACTCAGCCAGGAACGGGCCGGGTAATGACCATCGTGCTTGGGTGTAGCTTCTCTAGACCAGGCCAAGTCCCGCTGTCCCTTTCTTCGTAACACCTCCGAGCCCTAGCTCTTCTGCATACCCAGCTTGATAGGATGAAGCTCGAATAGGCAGAAAAAGCAAAGCGCCTCTGCTTTTGGTGTGTGCTCCGATATGCTGCACCGTTTAGAAAATGGGGGCACTTTGTCAAGATTAGCTTTGAAGCCAACAATGACAATAGGAAGAAGGCGTTCTGCACCAACCATGGCTTGTGATCAACCGTTAGCGGCGCTGCGAGTTCAGCACGTACTCTAGCGCTTGTCTGCCTGTCTAGTGATTTCTGCAGCTCGACGACCAGGGAATAAGAAGCCAAGAAAAGGATGACCGCATGGCATTTCCTGGCTGATCCCACCAACGGTTTGTTGAAACAAGAGCATCTCGAGTGAGCGGGGCATGATTAACCTCCAGGATGTAGGAGTGGATCCTCTTGAAGCTTTCAACCATTAACACTTCTTCTTATTATTGTCGTAGCATGGAATGGTTTCCCTTGATTCCCGAACCGGTTTAATCTGCAGATTAAAGCCTGCTGCAGCTGTACAGTTGACGTTACCGATGATGTACCTTCAATCAACTTTCAAAGCTGAAGGTCAAACGTTCAAGCAAGGCTTCGGAGTTCACGACTCATACATCCATCGCGGACGACCAGCGTCGCAATGCACAGTACTCAATGATCGGAGAAGAATGTCCAAGATCATCCCTGCTCACATCGAGAAGTTACGTAGAAGGTCAGCACCGAGTAGTATCGATGCAACCCTGCAGCGTGAGATGGAATCCCGATCTCTCATATAGTGCTGCGGCGTAGCATCTCGATATCCCATGCCCGATCATTTCGTGCCCTGTGAAGCCACGGTGACCTATTCTCGGTCATGCTCTCACCAACAAAACATGCAATTTCGTGTTGCGAGATGGTGGTGATCGCCTGTCTCAGAAGCATTCATTGGATCTATCTTTGGCCAGCTAGTTGATGTCACCAACATGACATATGCCAGGCGCTCGAAATTGAAGTAGTCTGATTTGCACGACTTCCAATTTGGCAGATTCCTGGCCCTTGATCTGCTATTGATTGCGTGGTACGGGGGAGTTGCGAATCATCAACCATGACTGACAATATCCCATCATTTGCGCAGGTTTAGACTGGCTAGAAGTACAGTACGTAAAAAGATCTCAACAATGCGCGATAAGCAGGTAAATGAAGCGCCAACAAGGTATTGCAACTCTTGACTTGTCCTGGCGCAACCAGGGTGATGCTAACCGGCTAATTGTCGATCATGGTCCCCTGTTATTTTGTCCCGTCCCATTCATCAAACGACATCGGCGGTCGGACTCATATTCCGTAACCCGGTACCTGGTACGATCTAATGGACATTGGCAGCCACTTGATCCACTATCGAGATATAACCACGATCTGGGCAGATTCCGCTACCAGATCGCGACAACAACCAGGCTTGTTGAGATTTTAACAGAGCTCAACCAACATCTGACCCACCCGTGGGTCCAGTCGAGCCTCCAAGACGACGATTTGCTAATTGCAATGATCTTCAAGCCACCCTTTGAGGTAATATTGATAATCAGAGTCATTGCTCATTTGGATAGTAGGCCGTTCTGACTCGAAAGTTCGCCGACCCGTCTGTGTCTGAGAGCATCCTTCTGGGCCAGCTGGTCCACCAAAACACTTAAGCCAAGCAACAGGAAGACGGCATGCGAGATAAGGTGTGGCCTTGATCTGTCAAGAGTTGGTCCGGAGTACCAACCCTCCATATCAGCCCTGTCGATATTACAGCCAGCCTGGTGCGATCCATCAATCGTCCGAATCGCTGTGCATCAACCAACCCTTCTTTCCCTTTTCTCCTTCGTCTCTCTTCGCAGCAACTCTCGTCGCCAGGGCCAGATTCGGGCCCGTTGGGTCTTATTGTTATTGTGCGTATTTCTTGGTCCCTGCAAGACGACCCTTGTTGTAGGGGACTCTGTAATGCCACACTGACATGGTCTTCGGACTTCTCCAGCTTCTGCACGCATCTTCACTGGTCGCGCCTAAGCACACTCCTGGCGGCGTTTCTTGGCAACTTGCGCTAAACTAGTCTGACATGGATCCACCACCCTTCGAGTACGAGAAACCACCCACTGCGTGTGCCACCATCTCGTCTGTTTGATGCATTGCCGTTGTATGTGCGACTGCCGCGTGATAGATGGTGTATGGGGCTACGTAGGCCCAGTAGCTACTGGTCGCAACGTCCAAGATAGCCCCTCAATTAGAACACAATGCTTTAGGGTCTATCCAATTAGAGTAGATCACTGCGATGCGACATGACCGAGTCTGGCAGTTCTTCATATTATGGTGTCCTGGAAATTGAAGAAGTGTCTTCAGCGCCTGTCCAGCCGTACGCTATGGAACGCCTCATTAAGCCTCAATCGTACGATTGTTGTAATGTTGGTCATTGAGCCTTGCTATCTTGTGGGTAAGCGCAACCCTATTGCTGTAAATACTGTAGCACTTGCCCAGAACCACTTCAATCCGTAAATGGAAGTGTATTCCAGGGCTAATAATGAAAAGTGTCGTTTCTGAGACCAAGCGGACAATTAGTAGCAATTTGTGTGCAGGACCTCCATTGTCTTACATGAACATAAGACACGAAAACTCGGGACTCTAGAACTTCAACCGGACGAGCGTTCAATAGTGTGGTCTATCGGAGATAACTCTGGTTCTGGCTGGCATGTAACGATATTGCTGGGTCGGGATTCCGGTAGGCATCGGGCATCAGTATGCAGATTAGGCTCATCGAAATCTGCTTGGAACTGAGGCTTTGGGTAGGTCACCAATAAAGAAGAGGATTCTCACGACAGAAGCCGGACGAGCGGCGTATCTTGTTGCCTGAGGAGCGTGTGCCGATTTGGCATCGATTCTTCAGATACCGGTGCAATTGCCGTCAATGTATAGTCGAACAGTGGTGCTGGTGTGCATATATTGAAAGGTTCCGCCGAGCTAATCAAGGCTTGATGTGTAATCGCAAATGTTGGAATTTGTACATTGGATGGGGTTCCACGAGTCTGATCCTGCTCGGCTTTCACAATATGAACACATGTGGGTGCATTGATGGCGTTCTGCACCGGCGGGTAGATACTGCGCCTTTCCATTGTGTACACATATGAAACGAATGATGCCTTTCGACAAAGCCGCTCGAACGCTGGTTGAAGTTGAAAATGCAAAATATTGATAGCTGGCCTAAGTACGATGCGCTTGTTTTGTGAGAATGGGTAAAGTAGTCGCTGATCGCTTCCACGCAGCCCCGTAATGAAATCACATGGTTTCGAGGCTGTGGCAGCGTGGCCAGCAGAGTCAGGGGAATCATCGACCTGAATGTTCTCATGGATCTGAACTCGAGATACTCCAACATTCGTTCTTTTTAGTATCGCTGATGTCAAAGGGACTGACCTTGAGGCCCTTGTCTCTCGTTTCAAAGACCATAACAATCCAAAACGTGAGGTTGGCGATGAAAACATAATTGAAGCTAAAATCTTCGTTTCTTCTTCGCGGGACCAGCTGCCGCCTTCTTTTCCAATTCCTTCTTGAGTTCCTCTCGTCGTCTATCCGCCCTTTCCTGTGAAGTTTCTCTTACTTTGGGCTCCGGAGTGGCATCCTTTACAGCGGACCGGCCTCGTTGGACGCCTTCGTTAGAATTTGACACTGGATCTTCCGCATCGGCCTTCTGTCTCCCAACAGCACCCAACTTCCTGGGAGGGCGATGGGAGACTGCCGCTGTGCTGGGTTCCACGGGTTCAGTCGCCTCCAGGTCAATAGGAGCAGTGTTTGTTCCAGCCGACTGTTTCGATTTGGCACCTCCGATACGTCCAAGGCCACTCTTCTTTGCCGCAGGCCGCGCTGGGGAGACAGGAGGCGGTGTTGGGTCTTTCGCTGGAGATGATACCGCTGCGTCCTCCTCCTCCTCTTCGGATGCTGTCTCCGAATCGTCTTTCTGCTGAGGCACTGGAAGTGACGTGCTCTGAGATGATACAGGATCAGGAGCTCGAGGTGGAGTCGACTGCTTCTTTCGACCCAGTGCACCCAGACGGCGGGCTGGCTTGTCCACCCTTCCTGCATTTCGGACGGGTGATACACTGCCTGCTGATTCTCCCTCTGTAGAGCCATCGTCCGTGGCCAGTGTTCCTTTTGCATCGGTCGACTTCCTCTTAGAGGCAAGGTGTGGGGGTGTGGATTGAACTTGGAAGTCGTCATCTCCATCCTCGAAGGCAGACCTCTCCTTGTTATTCGCTATCGATGAACTGTCCGCGACAGCTGCCTTGGGCTGTTTCTGACGACCAGCAGATGAAACACCCTGAAAGTCTTTCCACCATTGATCCAGCAAAGGTGACTCGGTGCTGTTTGACATCGGCTCGAATTCCAGTCCTCCTTGTTCAAAAACACTTTCCACTAAGGACTGCGGGTTATCTGGACTCTCTTGATTGTATTCGAGATCCTTCTTCCATTGTCGGCGGTCGAAAGGCGCGAGGCCAGGCACCTTTTCGGCTGCCGTTGCCCTTGAAACCTTCTTCTTGCCAGAAAAGGCATTGAATACATGTTCCATGCCCGTGCCCATGGCTTCCAGTTTGTCCAAAAGTTTAGTAAGAATCGCATCTTTCTGCCCCAGGCTCCGAACTAGAGATTCAATTTCCAGATTTTTTGTATGGTGTGCTTGAATCAGTGGAAGTACCAGGTTAGTGGCTATGTTGATAGCAGGCAACTTCTTCAGAAACATTGGCCACTTGAGTGGCTGGAGCCCAGGAATTTCACAAGTAATGTTGAGGACAAGATCGTGGTCGCCTGTTGCTTCCGACCTGGTATCACGGTCTAGGCGAAGACTCGTTTCATCATGTCCTGGCTGAGAAGAGTCCAAAGCGGTACTGATACTTGCCAGGAACTTCGCCATGTTGTCTGGAGTATCACTGGGGTCGATGCTGGTATTCTCATTCCAGCCTCTCATGCAGATTGCCTTGCGTTCAAGTGTCTCAGCCCACATATTTGCCATGTCGGTTATATGGATCGTGTAAGCAGATGCTTCTGTATGGAAAGACACTAAGAGCACAGGCAAATCGGGAGACGATTGAAGCGGCAGTGGCCGCCATGACTTGGTCTGGGGCATGATTGATCGAGCCAAGGGACGGCTACAGTAGTGTGTTGTTCAGTTAAAAATTGTCGTAGGAATATTGTTGTGTAATGTGATGAGTGGTGATAATACAGAGTAGAAACGCGTGAGATGAAGCGCGCAGGCATCAGAGGATCTGCCGTGTGGTGAGCGGAATCCAGCCAATCACAGAGCTCTAACATAGGTAAGTATAGAAGGTGAATCAAGACTGCCGTGCCTACCTAATCCGATGAAGCAAGAAGCATCGTGTTTTCCTCCACTACCCGGCTGACAAGCATCTCTTCAATGGATATGGATGTTTAATTAAAACAGACGATGAGAAAAGGCCTGTTCCTCATGGATTCACTGGACAACTTAGCAACCTGCCTTGGCGTCAAGGTGACAGAAGAATTGGCCGCCCATAACGTAAGAGACAAAACAATTTTATTACATTATGACAGCTTAGTAGGCGACTTAGACCACCTTATTCTAGCAGCCTAGGCCTTGGAGGACAATTCTCCTGTCACCCATCTGCCTGGCCGGGCATCTATTATTCAATGGATCCATACCAATTTCGACAGCACGGGCCCGTCCAGACGGTTACAGACCGTTCCCAACCAATCAGAGGAATAAACCGGTCACTAAACCCCTAAGGATCTATGAATCTCAGATCTGTTCTGCGGCAGCTTCGATCGCCAGGGACGTCATGACGTATTTCAAATCGAAGCTCCACGCTTTCTACCTTATTAGGAGCCAGCCACGAGTGTTGTTTAGTACTCGTTACCGGGTTGTAGTAGGAAAAGCAAAGGAATAATTTGCATAATGAAAGTCTGGCGCATTTTCTCCTTTTCTTGATCAACCATCTCTGCGCATTCGACCAAAACTGCAAATCGTACACGCTTTTCCATGTCGCGACTTGCATCGCATATACGCCTATTGCATCTAGTAAATTCCCGATCGTCCCTTGTACTGAAATTTCAACCACACCGAAACAGCATATTTTCGTCCTCTGCTAGATTCACAACAATGCCTTCCAAGCGACTCAAGCGCGAGTCTTCGTCCCCTTCAGCAAGTACTGCTAAGAAGGCAAAGACGTCCAAGACAAACGGTTCTAGCTCATCAGATGCTTTGCGCCAACCCCATCACAAAGCCAATGAAGCAGAGGAGAACGGGATTGCAATTCGCAAGTTCTACCCACCAGAAATGAGCAATGCGCGAGCTCGCGCCTACAACGATAACAGTCTTCCTCGTCCAATTGAGCTTCTGATCGACGCCCTGGAGGTCACGGCAAAGGAGCGCAAAAGCATCGATGTCAAGAAAGCGGTAGTTCACTGGTTCAAGATGGACTTGAGGATATCGGACAACAGAGCTTTGGCTTTGGCGAGTGACAAGGCGAAGGAAGCGGGTGTTCCCCTGATCGCCATATACATCATTAGTCCCCAAGACTACGAGGCTCATCTACGATCTCCCGTGCGAATCGATTTTATGTTGCGGACACTCTCAGTCATCAAAGAAGACCTTGCAAAGCTCGACATCCCACTCTACGTGGAGACGGTTGAGAAGAGAAAGCATCTTCCAGATCGGATACTAGAACTCATGGATGAATGGGGTGCAAGTCACTTGTACGCCAACATGGAATACGAGGTTGATGAATTGAGACGAGAAGCCACAATGATCAAAGATTTTGCCGAGAATGGTAAAGCATTTGAAGTGGTTCACGATACCTGTATCGTCCCTCCAGGAGAGCTTCATACCGGTGCTGGAAAACAATACGCTGTTTACACCCCTTGGTTCAAGACGTGGGTCGCTCATATCCACGAGAACCTCGATCTGTTGGAGCTGTACGAACAACCCGAGAACAACCCAGACAGTGCGCGCAAAGACTATAAGAAGCTGTTCAATGTTGAAATTCCTGAAGCGCCCAAGAGCAAAAGACTTGGCGACGAAGAAAAAGAACGTCTACGCTCACTGTGGCCATGTGGAGAGCATGAAGCAAAGAAGCGCCTGGAGAAATTCTGTGAAGAGCGAATCGCAAATTATCAAGAGAAGAGGAATATACCGGCCGAGGCAGCTACTTCTTCTATATCAGTGCACCTAGCCGCTGGAACCATCAGTGCGAGGACATGCGTGCGAACTGCGCGTGACAGAAACAAGACCAAGAAACTGAATGGAGGTAACGACGGTATTCAGACTTGGATAAGTGAAGTTGCTTGGCGCGACTTTTATAAGCATGTTCTGGTTCACTGGCCGTATGTTTGGTAAGAAAAGCTAACACCTTACTGAAAGAAACCCATTCATCTACTGACATGAGCAGCATGAACAAGCCTTTCAAACCGGAATACTCAAACATTTCTTGGTCATACGATAACGACCACTTCGCCGCATGGTGCGAGGGACGGACAGGTTTCCCAATCGTTGATGCAGCCATGCGACAGCTGAATACCATGGGCTACATGCACAACCGATGCCGCATGATTGTCGCTTCGTTTCTGGCAAAAGACCTTTTGCTGGATTGGTAAGTTACTCACTACACTGCTCCCCTTTCTTGTGTTCCCCTATTAACTTGTAGCCAGGCGAAAGGGTGAAAGGTACTTTATGGAGCATCTTGTCGATGGTGATTTTGCCTCGAACAATGGCGGCTGGGGCTTCAGTGCCAGTGTTGGTGTCGATCCTCAACCATACTTCCGCATCTTTAATCCCTTGCTACAAAGCGAGAAGTTCGACCCTGAGGGTGATTACATCCGCAAATGGGTTCCCGAGCTGAAGGGCATTGAAGGTAAAGCGATCCATGATCCTTACAGTCGAGGTGCTGGTCCCAAAGCCAAGAAGAATGGTTATCCTCAACCTATTGTGACACACAAGGACTGCCGGGAACGAGCACTTGCTGTGTATAAAGAGGGACTCGCGGTTGACGAGTGAGGAGTGTCAGGCGGGTAACAGAAGAATTGCCCTCAATGCTTAGGCTACTATAATAAAATAGCCTAAGTGCTCGTCTAAGCTAGCATAAAGTAACCACATTATTTCGTTCCTTATGCTTTTGGGGGCCAATTCTTCTGATATCCTAAGTGCTTATGTATCTGGATCATTGGTGTGGATAGACGACATACGGGTCTATGCTGGCGCTCTGCCACCTTGGTTCAGTCTTAGCTTCCTGGGTAATGTGGAAGACTAATTACCATGACTTGTATCCGAAGGAAGAAAGAAAGCTAAGCTGAGGTAGCTGAGGCATAATCGTAATTGAGCGCTTTGCCATTCGGAGTACCATACATCGTTACCAGAACGACCAAAAATTGGCATTGGCAAATGATCGCGGGCGTTGAACGGGAATCTACGTTACGGCCGTAAGAATGGCTTTGGATAATCATATCAAATCAGAAACAACTGCACATGCTTAAGATAGTCACATAATTGAAAATTCATGTTAGACCCGTATCTGTACCATAGCAAACGACTTGAGCGCCACGGCTTTTTCAGAGCCTAGTTAATCTGCGGCATGGAGACCATCAGAGTAGCCCCAGAATCCTCGGAGTGGGTTGACTTGTGAGGTCTGTCCGAGGAGACTTCGCCAGCCGTATCGGGTGCATTATAACCAGTTCATCACATCTTCAAACACAGATTCGGGATATCGTAATGTTGTCTCAAAATCGAGCCGAACGCCTCGAAGTGGATTTGCTAGATGCAGCCAACCCTAGTTTCTTTCACCCATTGCCTTCGTGCCCGAACCCAAAACCCTGTGGTTCATTCGTATCAGAATTCCTTTTGTCGAGGATTCTCAGAACCAGATGTCGATCAACTTTTTCCCACAATTTGATTGATTTATCGCTGTCCGCTCCAGACGTTCTTGAGGAGGCCGTCACGCTGGGCCAGTCGGTTGAAGGAGTCGTCGCTCTCGCCCATAGCTCGGATGAAGCCGCAGAGGGCGTAGACGTGGTTCTCGCCCTGGATGGCACGGCCGTTCTCGTCAACCTTGGCGACGGAGATCTGGACAGAGCCGTGATCCTTGGCCTTGATGATGCGGTTGGTGGCGCTGCACTTGCGGGGGACGTAACTGGTGATGCTGCATCAGTATCATGATTCTCCCATCGCGCATCCTACTCAAATGTTCCAAAGTGATGTCTTACAGGTCCACAATCTCGCCGCGGTCGTTCTCCATTTTGGCTGATTTGAGGGGGGGTGGTTTTGGGTTTTTGAGTGGTTGTGTCGGCGGGAGTGAAGTCGAAGTCGTCGCAAGGTGGGAGGAAGAGCAATTTCAATTTTGGTGCTTTTGGCAACCAGTCTGTGGTGTGGGTCATAATTTCCTGCCCTACTGCGTTGGTCGCTCTTTCCCTGTGGAGAAGGTCACGCTCGAGATCACGTGAAACGGAGTCATGTGATAGCGCGTAAAGTACTCGCGAAGGCAAGTGTTCAATTCCTAGCGTGGGTCTTTTTTTGGCGACCCCTTGCTTGCCTCAAGGCGAACCATCTCATGACCCCAAGACTTTAAATAAGGCAAAATAATACGTTTTCATATTATGACCCCGCCGTTGCTCATTTTCAACGCCTTTTCAACCTCGACATCATTCTGTTACGAATAAAGGGCCTGAGATGCGCTCTGCGCTCTCGGTCCATAATCTTGAGCGCTATGGCATCCCCTGATCCCTCGAGGTTGTCGCCACTCAACGATAGAAATCGCCAACCACTTCATGTGAATTCTTCATCTCCTGACCTTCCATCTCTTCGGGACGTTTTAGCAGCAAAAAGCTCAAGTCAGCATCAGACTCCCATTGAAGCACCTGGCTTCAACTCTGCACGCAATCTGTATTCTTCAACAGAATCGACAACAAAGGCCAATGCGATGCCCTTGGTCGAAACACCTCTCACTGCTGTCAACTCAAATATCCTTGCGGACCCGGCGTATGAACCTCCTATCGACGGGGGCTTCATAGCAGGGGACCCTACTCCTTTCAAACAGCCCGAAGATGATATAGTAGTAGTGAAAATCACTGGAAAGGGGACCAGGAAGCCTCGACAACCGAAAGTATCAAAGCCAGCCGCTCCGAAACGGGCCAAGGCAAAACCATCGGCTAAGGCTGGGTCTTCAAAAGATAATGACGACGGAAAGGATGCCGACGATACAAAAGTGAAGTCCAAGGCAACAAAGGAAACCGACGTCCCCGAGAAACTTGATCAGATCGATGTGAATGAACCCCTTCATCTGGAACAAGCACCTGCACGGAGATTGGATTGGACTCCTCCCGCTCAGAAGACCGTTGTCAATATTGACTCGGATTCATCCGCATTTAAGACATTGGGCTCTTCGGAGGCAGGTCAACCACTTCCCATTTTCAAGAATCTTGTTGGGGGCTATGCTCGTATAGAAGACCCGTCGGAATCAGCATCCCACTCTGCCCCTCCTTCGGACGAAGATTCGAGTTTCCTCAAGAAACGAAAACGTATCGAACTATTAGCGACTAAAGGTGCCAACTCGTCAGTGACAGAGCCTGAGAAGTCGCCCACGAAAAAGCCACCAAAGAAGAAGAAGCCTAGAACGATCACAGAACTTGCCACCGCTGCGTACAGGGTGCCTAGTCAGCCTGACCCTGAACCCAGCGCTTCTATACTGGATCACTTCTCGACAACAAAGAATGACACTGGCTCTGCAGCTGATGCGCAGCCAGACAATGCCAAAGGCAAAGCAAAGCCGCGACGGAAAACCACAAAGGCCACCAAAAAGAAGGTGCCCCCTAAACCGATTCTGCTATCGCCAAGCGCTGCCTTAGCACAGGTGGCTAATCAAGATTTTGTTTTTGGGACTTCTAGTCAGCTAGCCAGGGAAGAATCTCCAACAGTCTTGAGAGATCTTCAAGCTGCTTTGAGACAGTCAAATCAGAACGACGACATAGACTTTGCTATGCCTCTCCATAGCGACGGCATCGAACCACAGCAGCAACGAACCAACCTTTGGAACGCGGCCGCTCGGGATGCTGAAGGAGACCTCTTCGATGTGGAGGTCATAAACTTAATAGAGGATACAACATTACTACAAGATGAGGGCGCTGATGCAAACCCCTTTGGTTATAATATGGGCGCTGACCAGAGCGTTATTACGATTGAAGAGAGTCACGTTCTTGACGGCCCCGATCACAGTGTTGAGCTACCGGAGTCTGCAGCATTGCCTGGTGAAAGGGCTATGTCTGTCTCTGAGGGTGATTCACCCTACTTTTCCGACAGCGATCTTTCGGTCAGCACGAACATCGGCCCATCAGTACCTGGACAGGACACGAGTACCGACAAGAACATGGCTGAAGAGGCTGAGAAACTGCCTGAGCTTTCACCGCAGCCACCGCGACCTAATTACGAGGGCTTTACAGACCTCCGCCTTGCAAGGGAAATCAAGAAATTCGGTTTCAAGCCTATCAAGCGAAGAAGCGCGATGATTTCCTTACTTGATCAATGTTGGCAGAGCAAGGCTCGTCTGGGCCAGGCAAGCTTTCATACCACAGCTCATGTCACAGCTAAGTCGCCTTCCGCCAAGTCCAAAACCCCCAAGACTTCCAAACCAAAAACATCCCCGAAGACCACAAGCAGTCCCAAAAAGGCTACAAAACAAACACGGAGGAACAGTCCCAGTGCCTCTGAGCCTCAGGAGCCACCGCCTTCCGCCCAACCCCCAGTCACTCCCAAACGACGTCCTGGCCGACTACGAAAAGACAGCTTCGATTCTTCATCAGCCACTGATTCTCCCTCTAAACGACGTCCTGGCCGGCCACGAAAAGATAGCCCGGACTCTTCGCCACGAAGTCCTTCTCCCTCAAAGCGCAAACCAGCCTCGTCATCAAAGCGAAGCACGTCACCTCGTCTTGGCAAAGCTTCACAAAAATCCGTCATAGAAATACCTGACTCTGAAGATGACGCTAGCAACTTCGCATCTTCTCCACAGACCAACCTTGAACCGACATTCTCTTCCGAGCTTCCGTTGGATATATCTCTCACAACCAGTCAAGATATAGAGTCGGACGACCTCACAGCAACACCCACCGATGCGGAAGCCGCTCTGTTTGAGCACATCACCAATGCTGTCAAGTCAGCCCCACGGACTACAGACCCTCAAGAACCCTCATGGAACGAAAAGATTCTTCTCTACGAACCCCTCGTACTGGAAGATCTTGCAATGTGGCTCAATACGGGCGAGCTCAGTCGTGTCGGTTTTGACGGAGAGGTAAATCCTGCCGATGTCAAGAAATGGTGCGAGTTCAAAAGCGTGTGTTGTGTGGCGCGAGTAAGCCGCCGCGGTAAGGAGCGAAAGCGGTTTTGATACCATCAGATGGCGACTACGGCGTTCTTCTATGGCACTTATCATCTTGGTATTACTATCTACATTCACATGGCGTTCGAACCCTGCCAAAGCTTTTGGCGAGTCTGGCGGAAACTTGAATGAGTCAACTCACTGTGCAAATAGATAAAGACGAGCTTCATGTTTATACGAAGACTATAATGAATACACTCATAAACGACAGAACCTTTCTGAGGCGTCATCCCACATATACATTCTGGTTCCTTCATGTCCAAGTGCGCCGGCGCGGGTATCAATTCGTATCCTCCATTGCGACCTAGTTCTTCTTCTTCTCAGGTTTATTGTTCTTCGGCTCAGATTTCTGATTTGTTTGCCCCTGTCCTGCCCAAACGTCGGGCAGATTGGTCTCTCCCAGCCAGGTACCCATGCTGCTACCATTAGTTGGGAAACAAAACAATGTGGGAAATCTCACGGAGTTTGGTCAGGCATGCTGTGTCAAGAACGATTGAGTCGTTTAATGGTTGTGGTATATTTTGCTGAATGCTGGCAGTGTTTGAGTTTTTGTGGAAGAACTCATGAGAACGACTTGATTGAAGAAGAAAGCTCTCAGGGTATCGGGTGAAAGAGTCGGCAATTTATATTCCCAGGTTGTGGCACTCACCACCAGAACATCTCCGCTTGCTACAACACAATAAGAGGACCAACCTCGACCTTCGATCACGAGCTATACCGCCAGACACCAATGATATCACTACACATCTGTTGCGGCTCTGCTCTTGCCCTTCTTCTCCACTGGAGGAATTCAAGCTACACCATCAAGGAAAGAAGATGTTGCATTTCTTGTCTACTGCCGCGATGTGGGTGTAGCTCTCTCATCGGTCTACCCGCGATGCATATGATGGTGCAGATGATGCGCCAATGACGACTCGCGAGCCTTGCTCGCGCCGCTGTAAAGCCAATCTGGGGCACATGAGATACATGAGATGGCTGCGTTGTCGGCGCATAGCAGCTGGGGTCCCTTATCGGGGTAAAGGATGCGGTTGGCACATCAGCGTCCCTACTGCTAACTTGGGTAATGGTTGCAGACATCTTGGAAAGATTGACTGTCCATGTCTCTAGCAGATCATGACAGCTCATCAAGCATCTTGAGTACTGCAGCTAACTTCCCTGGCTTCTGGGGTCTCTCGTGGGGCACAATGAACCGGTGAAGCCTCGTTCACGGATCTATCCTTTCAATTCCGTTCGCCGGATCTGGTTTCATTATCTCAATCTGTGGGGAAGCCACATCGAACCCAGAGAACTTATTTGCTTCTTGTTATCTTTATCGATGGTCATGCTTCCAATTCAACACAAGCTTCGGCGCTTGAACCCCGCCAGCGGCCCGGCTAGCCTTGGGAAACCCTTACTTACATCCATGACATGCATAAAACGCACCACACTAATAGCCGGCCCTCATTTAAGCCAACGAATCAGCTGGGATTACTTACTTGGCAATGCTACAGTCGGGTATCCCAAACTGGCATTCTGTATAGGCGACCTTGATCACATCTAATGGCTGTGGCAAGAATGAGGCTCTGCTTCGAATCCCCTCCGAATTGGCGCCCACAACTTCACCGAAAGTAGTATCTCAGACCGTTATTTACCATACATGCTCGCCATAAGACTCTTACTTGTCGGTCCCTTACTGGTGGGATGTTTGATTCACATAGGGCAGCTGAGCAATGATCCCATCCTGCATTGGTCCCCCGCGCCACGCCATTGAGCGAGGATCGGGACTGCAGAAGGGAAAGTGGCAGAATATTGAAGCTCATGTTAGGTGGGAATGCTGGCAGGTATCACGTAGAGGGTTGCGTGGGTGCGTTAGCTCTTGAGCTAAAGCGACCATATTGTGACCATGATCCGAGCCAATATTATAGTGCCAACAAAGAAATCATCGAGAAAGGGAGCCACATATCTGTTGCTGTAGACTCGCCGGCTCCGATGCGGCTTCTTTGGTTGAGTATATCCGGCCTGATTCGTGTTTCCGCTCCGGCATTAGTGGGGCCGTACCGTTGGATGATATCGGGGTCTTATGGTATCCCAGATTGATCAGTTCAACAGTCCATAGGCATGTTGGCATCCAAGGACATCTGAGCAGGCAATGGCTTGTTTCATGCAGATGAGGGCCATTCTAGTTGAGTTGTATGCCACCATCAAGTGGTCAGCTGCCAGAGAGCACACAATCTCTAATCAAGAGAGATAAGGAACTCCGGAGGCACATCACAGTTATCACCAACCAAATGAGTTTCGATGTGTTCAACTCCGCTGTCAAGGAGAAAGCCGCATATCCACGGCATTGAAGGCTACCAATCGCATCCTTCAATTGGCGTTGCATCTCGTCTAACTTAGCGGGATGTGTCAAGTGATACCAATTGCCTTAAACCTTCAATCCCACTATCATAACGTGCGGAAGGCGATCTCACTTCTTAAGAGCTGATCAATGCAAGGCAATTGACTTGTGATATGTCACAAACCCCCATCCTTCGTAAGGCGTTCATGTCGAGCACCATCTAATGGAATGAAATGCCGTTCCCGTTTATAATCACGAGGTCAAGTGCCGTATGGGCTGTGATATTGATAAGTTTAGTCGATTGTATCGTGGGAGACTAAACTTTCAGGGTTTGAATGGGCCGCGATTAGACGTCATTGTCGACCTAGACTCCGCTTGCATGTGAAGATCACCGATTCTTAAACTTCCATACTTACATATCTGCGTTTAAACCACACTAATATGCAGACCAAATTGCTTAAGAGCCTGAAGGGAAGGTCTAAAGTGTCGACCTTCCATAAAATAACGGCCATCCATGTCTGTAACTTGAGCTCGGTGATACTGTCGGTCTCCGTTTTAATTGTTGGCTGATCTGGACCAATAGTGAGATCATTAATTCGGCACTCTTTACAGATGTTATGACAGCCTCATAGAACCCCTCTCCGGATGAATACTAGGTCGGCAGCGGAGGCAATGGCAACTGATATAGAAAGCGGAAGCTTCGGGAGCCCGACACCGACGATGACTTCACGACTATTATTAAACAGTAAACCCCGGAATTAACCATAAGTTTATAGTTTATAGTTATCGATAGCATTGAAGAATTGTGAAGAATAGGTACTGTAACACAAGTTCTGCACTGCAGCACGGGCATTATTCAGACCAAAACGTGATTCTTTGATGACGACAACAATCGATTCTGGTCTCTGGTGCTAATACCAAACACGGAGTTAGTGCTGACTTGGCCGATATGAATGAATAATCATAAGAATGAAGCCATCAAATAGGAGCCCCAGCCTCTGGCAGGTTCTGCAGGCTCTGAGACAGATTTGATGGTTAGCGTCAACCCCAACTCTTTACAGGCATTCCGCCCTATGGCCCTACGATAGACGACAAAAAAGTCCCCGGTATTTTAGTGACCCTACTGTACGACCACGATATTGACTGTCACTGCCTGCCTGTCTGTCTGTCAGCTCGGGTCGTTTATTGACTGGCGCTGGTGCCAAGGCAGGGCAGGCACCCCGGGGATCGTCAATACGACCTACGTTACAGCAGAACCTAGACTGTACTAACAACTCCCCACCAACTAACTCCATTCTCCCAATCATTCTGGCTGTCAAGCAACGCATTCGTCGACTCCTCAGGTACCCAGACACAGACCCAGACCCAGACAGACCCAGACTCCAGTCTTTCTCTCTCCAGCCAACGTCTTATGTTTCACAGCTACAGCCTTCTCAGCCTCTTCTGGCTTCGCGACAACCAGTCCTGACAGTCGAGGTTTCGCCTGCGTTACCGCACCTGGTCGTTGATGGCCTCGCCACGCCCGCATTCTCTTCATTCCAGAGCAATCTAGCCTACCGAGTTTGAGTCCGCAAAGAATTCCTCTGTCCATCCTTTGGTCTGGTCTGGTCTACCGTCTGACCAACCCCACGCATTGCATTCTTACTGCCGTAACTCAAATTATCGTCATTATCGCGCGCGTTCGGTCAACGTAACACAACAATGTCCAACTATATGGATGGTCTATCCCTCGGGTTCGGCTTCAATAACGGAGTCATGTCTGAGGGGCTTGACTCTGCGCAACAGTCCACAACGTCGCCCGCATCCAACACCAACGCCCAACAAGATGTTTCCTCCTTCCACGTCCAACCGAATTCTTTCCAAGGCAACGTTACTGTCTATCAGACGACAGGGCCCGAAGCCCACACGAGCCCGATCCAGCAACCCGGAAGCAATACCCCCGCCCTGAATCCGCGATCATGCGTAACCTGTCGCCGTCGGAAAGTTCGTTGCGACAAGCAGATGCCGTGTTCCAACTGTCGTCGAGCACAAATTCCATGCGTCTTTCCCGCCCCTGGGAGAGCACCACGGCAGCCGCGTCGGAAGGATCCAAATGCGCCACCTAAAAACTCAAGTCAGCGTGAGATAGAGTTGATGAAGAGATTGAGAAAATTGGAGGGCATCGTAGAAGAATTGAGCGGACAGATCGAGGTCGAGTCAGGGGGCAAAGGTCAATCCTCAGCCAGCTCGCCCGAAGTACATTCAGCTCAAAATTCCTTTGAGACATCAGCGCATAATACTCAACGACACTTATCAAATGCATCCTCTCAGCAAGGCAATGCGACAATGACTGGAAGTCCGCGGGGAAGCGACGCTACAAGCGACCAGAGCGAGAGCACGCGCAAGGGTATGCATAAGCAGTTTGGCCGATTGGTCCTGAACGACAACGATACCAGTGGAAGTCGAAAATATGTCAGCCATGGTCTCTGGGCAAAACTTAATGATGAGGTTGGTTTATATTGGATTTGTAAAGGTTCGTGGCTGACTTGTAAACCAGCTTGACTCCATAAGAGAAGAGACGCAAAGGCTCACTGATGAAGACTTTGACGAATCTGACATGGAAGAAACCCCAGATAGTTCACCTGCAGTTGCGCTATCAGCGAACCACAACGCATTCATCTTTGGCTATCGCTCCACAGAGGTGGATTTGGACAAGTACTGGCCTGTCCCTTCAGTTATTCCATTTCTATGGTCTGTATACCAGGAGAATGTGGAGCCATTGCTTAAAGTGCTGCATATCCCGACCATGGAGCCTGTCTTCCGGGATGCTAGAAGGGACCATAAGCAGCTCTCTCCTGGCAACGAAGCCCTGGTCTGGGCGATATACTACGCTGCAATCACGTCATTAGATCCTGACGAGGTACGTGAGATCCTGTGTGTATGATGACAAGAAATACTGACTTTTTGAACTCAGGTGCGTGCCAACCTCGGTGTCACAAAAGAGGATATCCTTGTGCAATACCGTTTCGCGGTCGAGCAGGCTCTCGCTAAAGCCAACTTCCTCAACTCGCTGGACACCCCGATCATGCAAGCTTTGCTCATCTTCCTTCTTGTAGTCAAAGGCCACGATGGAAGCCGCTTCTGTTGGTCTTTGACCGGCCTGATAGCCCATCTCGCCCAGGGTATGGGACTACATCGGGATGGGTCACATTTTGGTCTGAGTCCCTTTGAAACAGAGATGAGAAGACGTCTCTGGTGGTCACTACTCTTATTAGATCTCCGATCCGCGGATGAGTTGGGCACTGACCTCATTATTCAAGACTTCAACTTTGATACACAAATGCCAAGCAACATCAACGATGCCGACATTAAACCTGATTCGACAGAAGCCCCTGAACCCAGAGAAGGTCACTCTGATTGCGCGGTGGCGATTGTTCGTTTTGAGATTGCAGGTTTTGGCAGACGCCTTGTTCGCCTGTCATCCGCATCAATGTCTTTCTGTCCCAAAGGCATGCCTTTCGAGAATACTACTCTTGCTGAAAGAGAAAGGATGCTCATTGACGTCTATCGAAAGGTTGAGCACAAATTTCTGAAGCATGTCACAATTGATACTGATCCATTATACTGGATGGCTGCGTCGATCGCTCGTATCATCATGGCTAAGATGACTTTGGTCATATACCAGCCGGTCCTCTTCCCAGGCTCCGATGGCGAGGGTGCACTTTCAGATGAAGCGAGAGAGCGTGCATATATGGCGGCAATCGAGATTGCCGAATACAATCACATCTTGAACAACGACACAAGGTGTAAGCAGTTTAGGTGGTTATTCAAAACCTACACCAATTGGTCTGCTATGGCCTACTTCCTCATAGCCAGTTGTCGCCGGCCGTGGACCCCTCTTGTGGAGCGTGGTTGGGAAGCGATTAATTGCTACAAGGATCATCCAGCCCAGCTTTGGAGATCTGGCGACAATACATCTGTCGTGATGCCTATAAGGAAGCTTTATATGAGGGCACAAAGACATCGTGCAACAGAAATTGTTCGACTTCGCGGCAACCCCGAAGAAGCCCGTCGTTTGGAATTTGAAGAGAGGACAAACCCGCGATACCAAGTTCGATTCGGACAGGAGACTGATTTGACCGTCAACAAGATGGATGAGGTCAGAGAGAAATGGATGAACCTAGTGCGCTCTGATGGAAGCAACGTACCGATTTCTACACCGGCTGAACTCAGCCCCGTGGCACTACCAGATATGCTGCAACCACAACCACAACCACAAATTCCATCTCGCCCTCGGACCCCGTCAGTCAACGATATTCCAGCAAGCTTTGATCTTTCTGACACGACTATGAACTTTATGAACGACATGATGGCACAAGGGACCAACTTCAATATGACGGGCTTCTGGCCACTAAACGATGTCGGCGCAGCCCAAATGAAAGCCATGAATACTGAAGCGACGCCTATGACCACAACAGCCCAAATACCACAGACACAAGCATTAGACATGGGTCAACAGTTCAATCCCCAGTCTATGCAACTACCAAAAGAAGAAAATCAAGCGCCTTATCTCTGGACGGGTGGTTACCCGACCATGAACTCGAATTATGATCAGACTACAGCAAGGATGGATGACATAGACATGCTGGGGGAGGACTTTAATTGGCACCACTGGAGCCAAAATGTTCGTGGTATGTAGATAGATGATCCACCACCAAAAAAGATGGTGAGTTAACCAAGACTTTTGTTAGTTTGGAAAACTATAAATGGAGTGTATTGGGGGTGAAAAAGCCTGTATGAATTGATACCCATTGGATTATGATATGTGAGCCGATGAATCTAGACAATCTTCTTTCTCAAATCGCTATGAATGTTACCTGCTTCGGACGTGTATTTGTACCCTTGCCAGGTCTTTGTGCTCTAAAGACGGCACACTTTTTAAACTGCTTTGTCTTATATTCATTCCACCCTATTTGATCATCAAGGCCACGTCTTGTATATCTATGCTATAGTCTTTCTTCCTGAGCTTTACTCTGTCTCTCCTCTTCCAGTACATCCTCTCGCCTCCTAACTTCGACATTCGTCGGTCCACCTTTGCCGAAATTGACGAGAACCACACGTTCCCAATCACCTCCTCTATCCGAGTCTCTAAGCTCCGGCCCTGGCTTATCCAGACCCAGCACAATTCTCTTGTCCTGTTTCCTTATAAATAGATTATGCGGACTCATGACTTTATCGCTCCAGGGGATCATGGCTGTCTTATGCTCCTGGCCTTTCTTCGTCTCTGCCGTGGGTACCTGCTTCAGGAAAGATAGTAGCTTCTCTCGTTGTTCTGTGACTTGCAGTGGTTCTGCGCCTTCTGAAAGGATCTTGGATACTAGTGTTAGGAGGAAGTGCTGTGGTGGGAAGAGAATGATGCTGTTGGTGGAGGCGCGGGAGAGGAAAGATTGTGCTGGTGCGAAGTGCGCGGCTGTGTGTTCGACGCCATTGTCTGGTGTTGGGATGAGCATCTCGGATGGCATATCATCCCGTGACTGTGGGAGCATATACAGATACATCTGTGTTGTGAAGCGCTTGTTGTTGGCAGCTGGTGTTATCCAACGTGTAAAAGGAATGAGACCATCTAGACGTTTCGTCAGTAACACTTCACTATATATCAAGACGGTTCATCTTACCCAAGTCTGGTTCAGCGCCTACTGACTTCAGCCAATCCAAGAACTTGACTTGATTTCCATGTATCATCTTCCTCGCAGCGTCTCTATCCTTCACATCCAAATTTATGAGCTCGTTGTCCTTCCTGGCTAACAAGATGCCCGTCTCTTCAAACGTCTCCCTAATTGCGCCTACTCTGTACGCCAGTCCATCCTGATGCCTCTCTGGCGAGTTCTCCCCTGGGATTACACCGTCATGGTAAGGGTCTAAGTTCCCACCAGGGAAGACATGCGCAGAGGCAAACGAAGAAGACGTATGTACGCGATGAAGTAGCAGAACCTCATTAGACGGTGAAACAAGCAGTACCGATGAGCTAGGCCGGGGTACTGGAGGTGGAGGTTTATTTGCCGATGTTGACTCTTCTCGGAAATACATAACAGGCAGATATGGTTTGGGAATGAAATTACATCTATGAATAGGTTGTCGCGACAAAGAGCGCCTGAAGGCACGGAATAACAGAGACATTGAGGGCCGGGTATAAGGATGGTTGTCTATGACATGGCCAATTAATGCGGAGTAAGGCTGGAGCTGAGATGAGCATGTGAGGTGTTGGGAGACGGGGAGCCGAGGCCCGTTTCACGATACGGTGGGGTGAAGATCGGAGCCGAATTATCGGACGGCTATGCAGGTTCCGCCGGGTATGACATAGACTTGTACTACATGAAGGGCCGCACAATCCTCCAGAAGACGAGAAGGAAGTGCTGTAGTTATTATGATTCAGTTTTAGAATTCATGCATATTTAGGTGCTATTCTGGTCTCCAGGCTCAGGAACCAAGCATTGGTCATTTGTTCTAGGGTAGACTTTCAACAACAGACAGACAGACACTTACTTATCCACACCGAATTGTTACAATGAAAGAAAGGTCTCAACTTCAATGACCTACCTCTACATCTTTACTAGCCAGGCAACAAAAAGAGCAACGAGTAATGCCTTCTAACCTCATGATGGACTAGTGTAGCATGTATTCAAGCAACAAATAAAACAAGAGACAAAGAGACAGAGACGTTGGAACAAAGAACAAAAAAAAGATAGCACTTCTCAATCATGATATAGTATAGGAACAGCCCGATGCGGGGGTCGAACCCGCAACCTTGAGATCGCGTACTCGTAAGAGTCTCACGCTCTACCGATTGAGCTAACCGGGCGTGCTTTGCCGGGTGATCAAGCCCTTTTTTGTTGAACAGCGAGTTGAAAATTCGGAATATGTAGCAAGAGTTTTCTTGGAATGTGTGGTAGAACCTGGTTTTGGTGGGCTTGATTGGGTCTGACTTCCATGGTTGTGTGGTTCGCTGGGGCTTGGGCGTGAGGGTTCCACCGGGAATAGTGTCGGAGGTCAGACAATCTGAATTTTGGCAGGTCGGCAGCACATCAGCCAGTGGAACAAAGTAATAATGATATTTCTTTATGAAGATAATGAGAGCTTTGTACTGAATGCCTCTTGTTCATTATATATCAATAATTTGGAATGCACATTGAGAATTTCGCCTCTCTATTATTCCTCATTGTTCTCAGTGTAATTCAAGGTGAGCCCTGATTGGCTCTTGCGCTAGACCCTCATTCTGACTTTTGCGGCAGGAGCATGAGTCACGTGCATTGGATCCCACCTTCCTCGTCTAGGGTTTCTCCCCACGAAAATCAAAATAATTTCGAAAGACTGTTTGATCTTGATCCTCGAGCCCGGCACGACACGACATCTTCACGAAGTAACGCCGCACTAACCCTTCAGACACAATGGCCAAGATCTCGTAAGTCCTCTCCTCTGCGGATTGATAATAGATCTCGTTCTCTCGTTTTCGCTCTGGATATTCTTCTCGTCTCTGCCAACTTTTGATCGATCATCATGCGCAAAAAAGAGCTGGAATAAATGAGGTGGTGGTTTGGCGGGGAACGTCTAGACGAATTCTGTGTCGATGCACACAACGAACAACGACTACAGCATCGATAATACGGTATTGCTGTCTCGACTGATGACGACGGTATTCAAGGCATCATGTCTTGAATTTTTTCACATTCGATTTCGAAACCAGCAAGCTTGGCACACATCCGCTCGCCGAACATCTTCGTCCACCCGACAAATTTTGGCAGAGAAAAATTCGACATCAAGCGAAAACGAGAGCGCGAGATCAAGACCAAGATCTCAAGACAACAGAAATACTGACATGCTTTCCACAGGCGTGGTGCCCCTGGTGGCAAGCTCAAGATGACCCTGGGTCTCCCTGTGTACGAATTCTCCCACCTATCACTCATCCGATCCAGCAAACTAACTCCCTCTCCAGCGGTGCCGTCATGAACTGCGCCGACAACTCCGGTGCCCGAAACCTCTACATCATCTCCGTCAAGGGTATTGGTGCTCGCCTGAACCGATTGCCCGCTGGTGGTGTCGGTGACATGGTCATGGCCACCGTCAAGAAGGGAAAGCCTGAGCTCCGAAAGAAGGTCCACCCCGCCGTTATCGTCCGACAGTCCAAGCCCTGGAAGCGATTCGACGGTGTCTTCCTGTACTTCGAGGACAACGCCGGTGTTGTACGTTATGGTCCACATGTGAAAAATTGGCAGATGGATGACTAACATGTGTTACAGATCGTCAACCCCAAGGGTGAGATGAAGGGCTCCGCCATTACCGGCCCCGTCGGTAAGGAGGCTGCTGAGTTGTGGCCCGTAAGTTATCTCTTAACTTCTCATCGAATCAACCGCTAACACTTCCCAGCGTATTGCCTCCAACTCCGGTGTCGTCATGTAA
Organism: Fusarium humuli; assembly: GCA_004366955.1. Taxonomy (NCBI): domain Eukaryota; kingdom Fungi; phylum Ascomycota; class Sordariomycetes; order Hypocreales; family Nectriaceae; genus Fusarium; species Fusarium humuli. The sequence continues at coordinate 288,681 of QHKN01000050.1, read as the reverse complement.
GGTGCTTGCTTGCGAAAGGAAATCAATCAAGGAAAGATAAAAGGGCGTGCGGTGCGTGGTGGTTGGGTTTCTGTCCCGAATGCGATCAGATAGAGCGCGGTAAAGAAACATTATCCCCTCCTTCCCCGAGACTCCTATTCCCTTTTTTCATCTGCCCTGGGTCAAAGGGGAGGGTTAAAACAGGGGAATGTTCTTTTTATCTACTACTTTTAAAGTCGCTGGATTTGGCACAAGGCTCTTGCATTTCGGTTGCGGCGTGTAAGGATGATTCACATACCAGGCATTCACATCAAGGACAAAACAAAAGTCACTTCAAAACGATTCTCCCAAGGCGTTGTGTGATGTTTTTCGGTTTAAATATGTGCAACTCTCCCCGCCGTTGACCTTGTGATTAATGTGATGTGATTAATTCGTATAATTGCCAGTTACCCCAGTACGTGCATGCGTCTCACTTTTGTAAGTGTTTGCGTCCGCACCGCCTGGTACAGTAGAGCAGAGTGTACAGCACCCATATCGTATTGACTGCCTCTACCCTGTGGTAAGGATCTGCTTAATACTTGGATGTTGTCTTCCAATCTCAAGCATACAACCGGTGCCTGTACATGATGGACGGTTGGCAAACGCAATTTACTACTGTGGATGGCATGCTTGCGGTAGTATTGTTAATGCTCAGTATAACTGTTTGTATATTTGCTTGCACCGGTAGTCGGTTGTCCTTATTGTCACATGTCCTGTGTAATTTTGGTTGTGTTGATGAGTTTGTGCCAAGAGGTCAATCTGGCAACACCAATCAAGGTTCAACTCTACCCCATCACAATAAGCACATACAATCAGCTCCTTTCCCCTTTGTCATTAAGCAAATTTGACATACCAAACTCTTGCTTTTAATCATGGCACAAACATTCACAAAGTATTAAACACAAAGGCGCTTTGATATGTATAACGTGAACATTAAGTCTTCTTTTAGGTACGCTTGCTACCCCATTTTCTTTTCCACGCTTAGCCTCCCAAGTATGAGGCATTCGCCGCTGTATGATGCCGAACGATTATGCAAAGCCTCCCCTGATGCATATATATGTGGTGAACAACATTAAGAAATAAGCAGATAAACAATTCGAGGAACCGCACAACGAAAGGAATTTTTTTGTTCGCATCTAGTGTACAAGAGAAACAGCGTAACGGAGAAGCAGAATCCAAAATAAACCTCTCTTGATATTCGTAGTATACAGAGCGGCTGTATGTACTGGGTAAGAGACCGCGCTTGTCTCTTGGTGGTTCGTGAGGATGATATCGAGTCAATGGGTTGAGAGCCACCGACTTAATAAGTGAGTTTTTTTGTGGAGTGTTTCGTTTTTTTGTAGACATGATCACACCGTCATCAGCAGTGAAGGGCAAGCTCTAATAGTGATATCCCATCCCGGGCATCCCGTGGCCGTGACCATGGTTAGGATGTTGACCATGGCCATGCATGAAAGGAGGTGGTGGGTTTCCAGGCTGATGGGGCGGCGGTGGTGGCGGGTGGGGAGGCAGATGCTGAGGGTGATGCATCTGCTGCATGTGAGCTGGGTGAGGAGGAGGAGGGTGCTGATGATGGTGCTGGGGGTGTTGGTGATGAACAGGATATTGATGAGGATGGTGTTGATGTTGATGAGGGTGCATAGGAGGTGGCTGTTGATGTAGCATATGTGGTGGCGGTGGCGGCGGCTGCTGCTGCTGCTGCTGCTGTAGTGGCATCTGAGGCTGCTCTGGTGCCATCTGCATCTTGAGGGTGGAGTCTCTCTTCATGGGAGCCTTGCCCTTGGGCTTAGGAGTGACGACACCCGTTCTTTGTTCGGCTGCCGCCTGAGCAGCCTTCTTAGCTGCCAGGGTTGCCTTGCGCTTTTCAACAGCTCCAGCCATATTGCCGTTGGCCCAACGGTCTGTGTTGTGTTAGTTTGTGGAAAGCGTAAAGTAACAGATTAAATAGCTTACTCTTCATGGAGGCAGACATCTTCTCGGACTTGGTCATCGACTTGTAGTCCTTGGGAGTATCATCGTTGTCATCGACCGGAGTAGGGGTAGGAGTAGCTGGGGCAGCTGGTGGTAGAGGAGGGGGAGGATGTGCTGGCTGTGCTTGCGGCGTGCCTCCATTCTTGATATCCTGACCAGACCTGACAACCTTGATCTTCTGAATCTTGCGGCTGTTGAGGGCCTGAGCTGGTTCAATAGATGGAGCAGGTGTTGATGCAGTCGATGGGATCTCGGCAACAGTGGTACCGCCGCTTGTTCGTTTGCCTCTCTTCTTGGGTGGTGCCTGGCCTGACTCTTCAGTTTCGTCAGGGTCATCTCGGAAACGCTTCTGTCTTTTGGGTCGGAAAGAGTAGGATGACTCCACAGTCTGAGAAGATTCTTCAGAGCAGGCAGTAGTCGGGCGCGAATCACCATTGTCGACAATCTCCATCTCGGGCGTGGCCTCGAAGTAACCGCTGGGAAGTTTGAGGGTGACGAGATGTCGTCGGACCGTTGGTTTCTCCTCTTTGTATTTCTCATTCTCTTCCGGCTCCTCCACAACCTCTTCTTCCTCTTCTTGGGGTTCTTCATCGACAAACTCGTTGGGATCTGCCTCCTCGTACTTGACAGCAGGTCTGGCACGGCCCCGGCGAGTGGGCTTTTGAGGCGATTCTTGAGCCGCTTCCTCGGCATCTGGGGTCGGCACGGCCTCTTCCTCTGGTACAGCGTTCTTGCTACGAGTACCACGTTTGCGTCTGGTCTTGGGACCTTCGCCATCCGAGGCAACTTCGCTGGTGAAGCTCACTGCAAGATTGGTCTGCGGTTCATCCTCAGCGTTGGCATTCTTGCGTCGACGACCAGTGGCTCGAGTGGCGGGCACAGGTGTCGAGCTCCTGCTGACATCCTGCGTCGTGGGATCGAAAAGCTGAACGGGCTTTCGTTGGCGTTTGCCGACCACCTCCTCTCCCTCTGTGGCCTTGGCAGTTTGTCTAGGCTGGTTTCGCAAAGATCGACCGCGGGTCATGACTCCAACCTGTTGTGTCTCGGGGTTTTGTTTGCCTATCTTTGAAGGATGAGGATCATACTCAAAGCCGTAAGTAGCGGCCATGATGCGGTCCTGTCCTTGAAGATATCGTGTCTCGGTAAGGCCTTCCTTTTCACGAGACTTGTAGCCCTTGACGGCGAATTCAGGCTCCTCGTAGTTGATACCATGCTGGTGCAGATTGCGGGTACGGGCTTCATATTTGGAATCAGCCGCTCGTCTACGAAGAGAGTTCTCATAGTCGTCGACAATTGCGCCTTGCTCAGTCCACTCGTCCTGCCACTGAACCATAGAGACATTGATGGCTTCGAGAAGTTCATAAAGTTCTTCAGTGGACATATCTTCATAATTCTCGAGAACCGAGACGTACTCTTCGGGGTCTCTTAGTTTCCGGTATTTGTAGTATCGAGTGCGCTCTGACAACTCTTGAGACTCGTCAGCCTCATCACCATCCTCACCAGCAGGAGCAGGCGAATTGAGGGCGGTTGGATCTGCGGAATCTAGGACAGGAGAGCCGCGAGTAGGCGTGTTGAGTGCAGGCGTGGGAGCTTCAAGTCCTGCATCATCTTGATCATCGACCATAGGCTCCATGTCGGCGTCTCGATCGGCATCCTTTCCTTCTGGGGTCACATCATCATTGCCATCATCATTGCCCTTCTTTTCTGGATACATCGAGAACTCGCCTTCGACATAAGGCTTAAGATGAGACCAGCGCCCGACCGGGGTAGGTTGTGGCATAAACTCTAAGGGGACCCGAGGAGCGACAGGTTTCTGAGGACTAGCCTTTGTTTCTGAAGGCGCAGAAGACGCTGGGGTTTCGATAGTCTCAGCGGGAGGGGGAGTAGGAGCTTTCGGTTCCAAAGGACTCGAAGCAATGGCTGGTTTCTCTTGAGGGATGTGATTTTGAGGTGAATCTGGGACCTGCGGCTCATCTGCAGTGACTGGCATCTCAACTGGTTCTTTGTCCTCGTTGTTCTCCTCAACAACCTCTTTGTTCACGTTCTCAGTCTCAGTTTGGTCGTTACTCAACTCCACAGACATGCGGATTTCATCATTATCGGCGTTTGGAGAGGGAATGATGTTTTCCTGAGGTGGTTGTTCGGGTTCTTGAGCCGGTGATGATGACCGTAGTTTAGCGGGCGATTTTGGTGGTGATGAAGGGATTGTATTTGATGGCAACGGTGATGGCAAATCTGCAGGCCCAGGCGCTGATGTCGATGTAGGTTCAGGTTCAGGTGTAGAAACCTTGTCTTGCACGGCTGGAACATCAATGGCAGCGGCATCAGTCATTTCGATATCTTGAGGGGCATTCTCCTCCAGAAGAGGATCTATATCCATCTTGTCCATTTTGTCTTCTTGGTGCTGATCCGGTAGCTGAGTAGGTGGTTCTGGTATTTGTTCTTGTTCAACCTGTTCAACGATTGGTTGGTGAGGTGCTTCCTTTTCTTCGGTGATAGTTGTGGTGCTGCTGGTGAGAGATTCGGGTTCTGGATTAAGTTGCGAAGTAGGTTCAGCGGGAGGGAGTTCGTTAATGATATTTGCAGGCTCTGGCTGGGGTGCGGGAACAATTGGTAAATGAATAGATTCACTCTGATTGATCTCCTCGGCTGTAATAGGCAATTGTGCTATTGTCGGTGCCAACTCTGGCGCTGACACTGACACTGCCGTGGGCTCTGCCTCTTCCGCTTTAATGCTGATATCTGGCACTGTCAGAGCAGTGGCACTAGCAGCTGGCTCAGGTTTTGTACTTGGTATCGCTGTTTCCAAAGGAGTTAATGGATAATCAGCTTCCGCTGTAGTCAAAGATTGTTGCTGGTAATCATAAGTTGCTGGCTCAGGTTCCGCGTTAGGAAAGTTTTCGGCTTGCGGCTCTGCAGGCTGAGATACAAGTTCCTCGATAGAGTTGCTTATATGTTCCACAGCAGGATAAGCTTTTTCTGGGAGAACTTGATTGACTTCAGAACTTGAGGCAGCATTTTCTGTTGAAGGTCCAATCTGAAACCCGTTATGAAATTGCGGTGCCGGTAGCTCATTTTTTGTCGACTCATTTTGGGGCGACTTTTGGGGTGAGGTTTTCGGTGACATTTTGGATTGGGGGGATGAGTTATTTGAATCAGCACCATCTCTGAGTTCAGAATCGTCAACATCTGAGTAGTATGCACCGACTTCGATGGTGTCTTGGACTTCGTTATCGTCATCCTGCAAAGCAGCCTGATGAAATGCTTTCAGGTCACTAGATTTGCGTGTCGGATTTCTCCGGCGACTTGAAGGAGTATCGGCACCCATAGAGGCGCCTCTTCTCTTTGAGTCGTTGTTGTAAAAGTCATCCGGGTCGAAATTGACCTCTGACCTGCGCTTCTTACCGCGTGCTGAAGACGTTGAGTTGGGGACAACGACATCATCGTCAATGTGCTCAAAGGTGTAATCCACACGAGCACGCTTACGGAGACTGTGTCCGCCCTTTTTTGGGCCATGCTCACCCTCATCTTGCATTGGAAAGTTATCCATAGTAGTTGATCGCCTCTTGGGATTTGAGTTACGACTACTACTTGGAGGTGAGAAAGTGAAGGCGTGTTGAAGGGGTTTGGTAGAGCGGCGACCACCAGGCGTGGTATTAGTCTGAGCGACAACAGGACTCGTGATTGGGTTAAAGTCAAAGGAAGCCTCTGAAGTAGAGGTAGGAGAAGCAGAAGCTCCTAAAGGGCGGCGACGTTGAGGCATCCGGCGCGAGCGGTCCATTGTCAGTCAAGACAGAGCAAGACAGGACAGAACAGAGGACAGGCTCTGAGGTGAGGCTGGGATGTTACAGCAAGGACGTGTAGCGACCAGCCGGGCCCGCGAGAGGCGTCATGCGAGTGAGTCCACAGGCACAGGCAACTTAGTGCGCAGTGTTAAATGGTCAACAAATATCTGCGAGATGAGCAGAAATTGATGACCAAGAAGTGACAGTGAAAAGGGTAAGGGAGGATGAGGCTCAAAGTGCGTGGATATGAATGATTGAGATGAGCGTGTCGGATGGAGTAAGAGAAACAAGCCAGGGCAGAGAAAGAATTTTGAAGTACAGGGAACTGGCGGCAATAGGTACAGTACCTATTTGCAAAAGCGCAAGAAAGAGGCCAATGTAAAAAGAAAACAAAGGCGTCTAATAACACTGTAGCCAGAATTAATCAACTTCTACTGCCCTTGATCCTGTGGCGATGCGATGGTTTAACCAAGAGTTGCCAATATACGACTGAAGTCGCGGGTGAGTGATGAAGACAGTCAGTCTCCTTTTGGCTCTGATGTTGGTCTCTGTCGATTTTCTCGAGGTGTCGTGGTCCGAATAAGCCAGCCAAGGCTAGACCAGACCCGCCTGGGGCCTTGCTGTTAGTGGCATCCTGGCCACTGAAGGCCACTCTCTCACAAGGCTCAGGGACCTGGGAAACCACTGGTACGTATCATCCCCAGCAACCCCTTCTCCGGGGTTCGCCCAGGCCAATCAGAAACTACAAATGTTGCGGAACTACACGACGCTAGTACAACTCGGGAATGAGCATGACATTGTCGTCTGCTGTAAATCACTGCGTGTTAGTGGCTGTTTGGCTGTGTAAGTCGCAGGTGAGCCAATGACTGTACTTTATGAGTACTTGGGCTGAGTTCCAGGTGAGGCTTCCAACACGCAGAGTCATGCGTCCTTGGTGGGTAGCCATAAAGTACATGTTTCAGACCATCAGTCATTACATCTTAATACACTCGAAATAGGAGGCTTTCCAAGGAACGTAATGATATCATTAATGGGTAGTAGTTACTATAGTTATCAAATTTATTGAAATAATACTATGCACTTATTGATTGAAGATGCTCCTGTGCTGTAACCCATTTCTCCATATTCTGGTGATGTAACTGTGGCTATCTGCTTGGAAACCGCACGTGTTAGATGTTCCTGCCTTCCCGGCGTCCATGGACCCTTGCAGCTGTCCCGGAGCTCCAACCATCTCCTTAGATTTCCTCACCCATTTGCGCCAGACAACCTTCTTTCGACCCCCGCCTTCGACAAACCATCACCACGAAAACTTTCAATAGCCCCAGGACCATATACGATTCACCACAGTTTTGTCCACTTTGGTAGATACTATTTGCTACCATGGCGTCAAAAAAGACCAAGCCCACCGCTGGCGACGATGTCGACGAGCTCTTCTCTGGCCTTGACCTTGAAAAGAAGCCCAAGAAGACCACCAAGACCAAGCCTACTTCTGCCGCATCCAAGGCAATTGCCGACCAGGACATTCTGGCCGACCTCGAATCAGAGCTGGCCGAGCAGCCTTCACGACCTCATACCCCTCGACTCAAGGATGCTACCCGCCGTTCCACAGCGACACCTCCTGCCGGCGACCCCCGCAAATCAACAGACAGTGCACGCAGTTTGAAAGCTACCTTCACACCGAGTGCCACGAGCTCAGAGCTTCTTGAGAATGAAAAGAAGCCAACCTCTGAGCCTGTCCAGCAGGATACTACTCCCCAGGCCTCTGGTGGGGGATGGTGGGGTGGCATTCTGTCCACAGCCAGTGCTGCCATGAAGCAAGCTGAGGCCGCTGTCACCCAGATTCAGCAAAATGAGGAGGCCAAGAAGTGGGCGGAGCAGGTCAAGGGAATTAGAGGCTTGGACGTTAACACCTTGCGAAACTACGGTATGGTCAACGAAAATCGGCCATGGGTCTAAGCTAATTGAGATTTTAGGTGACGAACTCCGACACCGCGCTCTCCCTACATTTACCAACATCCTCCATACTCTTGCGCCTCCCATTAGCTCCCACGAGCGTCTTATTATTCACATCACCCACGATATTGTCGGCTACCCATCCCTCGACCCTCTGGTTCATAACGTGTTTGGCCATGTGATGGCACAGGTTGAGGGTGGTGATCTCTTGGTCATCCAGCGTGGGCAGGAAAGCCAGTCTCGACGTAGTACCGATAGTTCTGCTGGATGGCACGACGGACCTTGGTGGAGACAAAGCGACACTGCTCGCGAGTTGGGCTTGGTAAATGGAATGCCAGAGGGAACCAAGCTTTGCCGCGCCAACGCCGAATCGCATGCGAACGAATACTTCTCCGCCAACGGTGGCGTAGAGGCAGCCAAGCAGAAGGCCACAGAAGACGTCAGCGAAACCAACCCTGTTCGAACATCCGATCTGTTCTTAGCCATCCAGGCAATTGCTGTGGATTCCGATGAAACTCTGTTTGCTCGCACTGCTTCTGCAGAGAAGGAGAAGGAATCCGATGTCGAGGACCAGGAGGACGACGAGGAGCTTATCTGCTTCGCAGTCTTCATCTTGGACCCTGTCCATGATATCGAGTTTTATACCGTCAGCCAGTCTATTCCTGCTCGATGGGTTCAGTGGCTGGACACCCCTGCTCCTCTCACCCCTCATTCTGGTGAGGAAGGCGAGGCTTCGGATGCTAACATCCCAGACGAGATCAGGGATATCATTGAGAGCGGCGGTGTTGATCCTCGAGAGTGGGTGGCCGAGTGGCTCGAGGAGCTTCTAAACCTCTCTATCGGCACTGTCGCTCAGCGATATGTTGCCCGTCGCATGGGTGTTGGTGAGGGCGGTCTCGGAAGGGGCAAGAAGAGGATGGAAGAACTTGTGCAAGACAATGCTGGAGAGGCTGCCCGTGCCGGAGTTATTTAAATGATATAAAGACGATTAAGATATGAATGTGTTATGCCACAAGGTAGGTTGGGCGTTCGGGTTTGCGTCTGGTAAATGTGACCCCCTGGACTCGAAATGGTCCAGGTATATGAATAACGGGTATTCTTATCATGCAGTTTTAGGACTGAATTGGAAACCAAACTGTCTTTGATACGTAAAAACCAGCTTATAAGTGGACTCGCAGCTACCGTAAGCTGTACGACAATAAGCGATTAGCCATTATATTATATACCATCCTAGGCTAGTAGATCTATGTGTGACCAGTTCTATGTACCGTGCCGGCCTTTTTCAGTTCGCCTCTGGCTTCCCTTGTGGCACTCTCCAGATCAACCTGCTTCAAGGGCCGGTACTCGGGATCCCACATCTGTTCCTTGATCCACTCCTCCAGATCGTCCTCATCATCAGGGATGCCTTTTTGTGTAGCCTCACCATCCTTGACAGCGGCTTGTATCACATTGCGAGCAATTCGAACACTTACATCCCGCACAGAACCTACGTCTGGCAAAAGAGGAGCTGTCGAGTCTTTGAGAATGGGGCTTAGAGAAGAGACACCTTCTACAGCTGCGACGAGCATGCGATCGGTGAGATGCTTGGCGCGGGAGAGAACGCAGCCGAGACCGATTCCGGGGAAGACGACTGAGTTGTTGCACTCGCCGACATTGATGGTGATTTCTTCGCCGTTCTTGCCCCATGGACCTTTGACGGCTGGGAAGGGTGAGCCAGTGGCTACGAGGGCCTTTCCGTCGGTCCATTTCAGAATATCTTCGGGCTTGGCCTCGTGAAGACGTGTTGGGTTGGAAAGAGGGAGGACAATAGGACGTTCGTGGTGCTCGGTCATGGCGCGGATAATATCTTCGGTAAAGGCTCCGGCCTTGGTAGATGTGCCGATGAGGACGTTTGGACGAACTTCTTTAACGACAGAGAGCAGATCGGTATCCTTGTCTTTCCACTCCGACACGTCTTTGGTGTACATCTTTTGAGAATCGGTGACATCTTCAGTTTCCGAGGTTAGAAGACCAGGCTTATCGATCAACCTATAATCGGTAAGTACTTGACTTTCAGATGAGTTTCGATGAGGGTCTTACCAGATCTGCTTTGCTGCCTCTTCGTGGCTCATGTTTCCTTCTGTAGCGATAGCATCGCGAACTTGATCTGCGATACCGAGACCGGCACTTCCGGAGCCGAAAACTACCATACGCAGATCTTTGAGCTTTTGATCACTGGCTTGGAGGCCGGACATGATGGCGGCGAGAGTCACGCAACCAGTTCCTTGAACATCATCGTTGAAGCAGGCGAAGTCCGGACGATAGCGTTCCAGAATCTTCCTCGCTATATTCAAGTCAGTACTGTCCTGTCGAATCTAGTAGGATGTCTTACCGTTGCTGAGGCCAAAGTCCTCGAAATGGATGTAAGCGTTTGGGTAGAGCTTCCTGGCGGATTGAACGAAGTTGTCCACAAACTTGGTATACTCTTCGCCACGGACACGCTTCTGCTTCAAACCGAGATATAACTCATCGTCGAGAAGCTCCTTGTTGTCGGTACCGCAGTCTAGAACTACAGGAAGTGTTCTGTTAGGATGGACACCTGCGCAGAGCGTTGTGAGGACCAGTTTGGCGACGGAAATGAGGATACCGCCAACGCCTTGGTCACCAATTCCGAGGATCTCTTCTCCGTCTGTTGATCTATTAGTTCTTTGCTACAGGTTTCTTGATGAGGCGAACAACTGACCAGATACCACAATGTAGTCAATGTCCTCTGCGTTGCCCCATTGTCCAAGGTCCTGCTCTACATGATCGGGATCTTGAATGTTGAGGTAACAGCCTTCCGGGCGTCGAAACAGGCGAGAGTAGTTCTGGATAGCATCACCTTCCGTTGGTGTATATACTATGCTCATCATCTCTTCAAGATGAAGCTGAAGTAGCTATCGGACAGTTAGTACCACCCTACGATACAAACCAGTTGCAGCTTACCTTGTAATAGAGGATCTCATTTTGATCCTTGAGTGAAGTCAAGAAAGTGTTCTTGGCCAAATCATCAGGTTGGGATGAATACTGCTCATAGGCACGCTTGCACTGCTGATCGAGTGTCTGAACACCTTGGGGCAGCAAGCCCGTAAGATTGAATGTGCGCCGCTCATCCGGAGGAAAGGCAGAGCCTTTGTTCAGATAAGGCGTATTCAAGAGCGATGTACCGCTGAGTGCACAGTTGATAGGACCGCTAGTGCTCAGAGGGAGGTGATCAAATTTGTGTTTGGATTTAGTCTTGGTAGTGGTAGACTGTGATTTCCCAGCCTGGGAAGCGTAGTTGCTGGTGAGATATCGCATGGGCAATGACGACGATGGACAGAATCGATAGACACGAGAAGACGAAGGTTTCGTTAATTTGAACATGGCGATTATTTATCTGCAACCAGCAGTATTAATATGAAGTAATAGGGCTGTACTGTAGTCTAGTAATCTTTGGAAGTCCTAAGAATTCATGATCGGGCCTTCGGATACGGCACACAATGACGTCGTCGAGATCTTACGGTCATAAATCCACTCTGACGAAACCTTGATACATTCACATGGCACGCAACGTTGGTAATATTATGTAGATTCACAGTACTATAAATACTATATAAAGAAATGTCGGTGCTCCTGGAGCCTCGCCCGTGTAGAAATTGAGACAATGTTAGCCACCGAAGTGACCAACAAAGACGAGACGGACGCGGACTATGATGGCCCTGTTTTTCTAGCAACGACAACGGAAAAAGGAGACGAACTCATTTTTTCAATCATTAAATCGACCTTCAGACTACTTCGCAAAGACAACACAAAACGTGCCGTCAGAGGAAGACCCTCCCGTGAGGGAGGACTCGTAGGGAGACAGAGTGACTGAAGGAAGAACGCTGCGGATGGAGAGGTTATAGACGAAATGAATGTCTGATGACCTTGATTCAATAGCAGAAGTTCTTTTACTTGTTATTATGTGCAAGTTACCTTATTCTGTCTTATAGAAAGCAAAAAGTCATTTGTTTTCTTTAAAACAGAATAAGGAACCGGCACATTATAACAAACGAACAGAACCTCTTCCGATGAATCAATAACGCATTTTGTTAGATCTTGTCTTAAAGATCGCGTCTTTTGGACATCGTTGCTCTGCTCGAGAGACTGTTGGTATGTTGAGGTGAAAGAGATGCACAAAGAAAATTTCACGCGACGGGTTTTGGAGGTGGAGCTATTCCGAATTAAAAGATCCACCGGTTGGCGGGCCACAAAACCCAACCACCCGGTGCTGGTTCAGCTTGAATCGCTATTGGTCCATCAACTTACACCAGAAACTTCATGTCTGGGCAAGCCGTATACCCTACAGCAGCAAAATGATGAGAATGTTTTCGCGTTGACTTGTCTACTAACAGTTTGCTTAGAATGTGTGAAGTATAACTCAATCGTTGCTCGGGATAAAATATAAGAGTTAGACTGGTAAATAAAACGGCGTGTCGTTGCCGTTGTACGCAAATAAAGCCCGATATTAAAATAAAAATAAAAACCCAATTTATTCACGGTCAATATTCATAACTTCAGCTTGACCATGAGCGACTGGCCTACCTTGATCCAAAGCTACGTTGTGCTAGCTAGGACTGCAATATGCATCTTGATACTGAATTTACTATTCTATAGCCAAGTACAAGATATCACTCAAGGGCATCAGTGTGCTGATATGAAGACTCGAGATGTAATTGGAATAACCAATAATACCGCACGAGTGACAATGTGAAAAAGGTCGACAGGGTTTTGACATTTAATGTGGGAACGATGAACAACGACTTAACAAAAGTAACATGGTATTGGATAGAGTCGTATTTACTACTTAGGGTCTTGGTAGAGAGTCACAACTTTGTATCACATCCAGCATGCTAAAGTCAAACATTCACAAGACACGAGCCCATATAGTTTATGATAAACGATCGTCATCTTAAATTGCGCAACATGATATGTACGGTTGTATGTACAATTTCCCTTGTAAGCAGGGTGGCTTGAATCGAAGTTTCCGATCCCATTCCTTCACATCCTTGTTCTCATACTCATCATCATCACAAGAGTGGAACTCTTGTCCAAATCCTTCTCCTTCTCCTTCTTCGCAATCGAGGACATCCTTGTCTCTTCTGCAAAACTGGTAGGCACTTACTGCTGGCTGTTGCCGTTGTTACCGATCAGGTTGGGGGAGTTGCGGAGGTTGCCGCTGATCTTGCCAGAGGTGGCAGTGGAGGTGAGCCAGTTGGTAACAGCAGTGACTCCGGAAAGACCGTTGACAGAGATACCGTAGAGGGCAAGACCAGCAACATGGGGAGTAGCCATGGAGGTACCGCTGATGCTGTTGGTGGCGGTGTTGCTGGTGTACCAAGCGGAGAGAATGTTGGAGCCGGGGGCAAAGATGTCGAGGATAGGGCCCCAGTTGGAGTAGGAGGCAATGGCCCAGTTGCTGTCAATAGCACCGACAGTGATAGCGCTAGGAGCAGAAGCAGGAGAAACGTTGGCGGCGTTTTGAGCCTCGTTACCGGCAGCAATGGTAGAGAGAACACCGGAGCGGGAAGCAGACTCAACAGCGTTGTTGAAAGCAGCAGAGTAACCACCACCAAGAGACATGCTGACGACGGCGACGTTGGTTCGGCTCTTGGAGATGATATCGTTGGCAGCCCAGTTGAAGCCAGCGAGGATGATGGAAGTGCTGGAGGAGCTGCCCTGGAAGACCTTGACAGCCTGAATGGTGGCCTTCTTAGCAACACCGTAGGTCTTTCCAGCAATGGTACCGGCAACGTGAGTTCCGTGACCGTTGGTATCGGAGTTTTGGCCGCTGAAGGCAGTGTAGACAGCGAAAGCACGGCCCTCGAAGTCGTTGTGAGTAGCCCGAATACCGGTGTCAACGACATAGGCGTAAGTGCCTTGGCCAGCATTGGTATCGTAGATGTAGGTGGTGGATCCCCTCGCTCGGTGAGAGACCGTTCCGAGTCCCCAGGGGGCGCCAGTCTGACTGGTCAAGGCACGCTTGGAGAGGGAAACATCCTCCTCAGCCTCCTCATCGACAAAGTTGATGGTCCAGACACGGTCCTCCTCGACCTCGGCGACCTGTGTGGTTGTCAGTATGGCTCAGAGTAAAAAGAGACAGGGTTACTTACATCAGGGCTCTTCTTGATCTCATCGATAGTCTTCTTGTCGAAAGAACCAGCATAGCCTTGGAAGCCATACTTGCCCTTGTAGGTGCGCTCAACACCCTTCTCAGCACGCTCGTTCAGTCCACGCTTGTGAACATCTCCGACCCAGCTAAGATGGCTCTCAACCTTGGCGGCAGCGATATCAGACTTGAGGGTGACAATGTACTTGCCGGGGATGACCTCAGTGGAGTCAACCTTGGCAGTAGGAGCAGCGTTGGCGAGGCCGAGAAGGCTGGTCGCAGCGACGGCGAGGTTCTTGAAGTTAACCATTGTGGAAAGACAGAGGCAGAGGCAAGTGTAGGGTTTGAAGTGTTGATGAGGATGAGGATGATGAGGATGATGAGGATATTCAGTTGAAGGAGGGAGATCATGGGAGCTTATATAGTTGTCGATCCACCTTGGTGCACGGCTTCGCCTTCAGTGATATTAGCATCGAGATCCATCATGACTGCAACTCCAGAGTATCTTGCCTCTATTCTCAGACATGCTGCATCCAAGACACAATCGAAGGGATGGAATTCATCAACTTCCTTTTGCGGAAGAGAGTGAATGCTTCACACAGTGTCCCATCGTTGTCTTTGGCAGGACCCAACGCAAAAAGGAAGGCGACTCGTGGTGTATCGAGGCGGCATGGGGCCTGGGAGGCAACGCAGGATGGCGAACGATGCAAAAGTCCTCAAGGAATGCAAGAAGCTGGTCGCTAGGCCGGGTCTGAAGTACGACCTGCATGCAGGGAACCTCTCATCAGAACGGATGTCGTGATGATAAAGCATTGGAGACAATAACATAGTTGTTCTAATGTGCAGGACACATCGTTTGATACAACCAGCGACGAGATTCAACGTTTAACAGGGTTCATTGACATGTGATGAAACTGGACAACAGACTGGACGAAATATCTGTCAAATGACTTTGCGAGATTGGACGTGTAGGTGGCTGCTTGGTCTGTTCTCGCTGGGGTCAATTATGATCGACACTGCACTAACAGAGGGACTGTGCGATCCGCTAGGAAGCCCTCATTAAAGTGACATATAGCCGGCTACTAGGCTCTGATAGCTCTGTATAGCGATTGTTGATATCTAAAAGATCGGTAACTTGATGTAAAGTTGGCCGAGGTGGAAGGCAGATAGATGCTGTTGTGCCTTGAGGACTGGAGACAGGGGTCGGAATAAAGCCACTCGGAGTCATGGACCGGCCCGTACAAGATGCACAACACAGGTTGGGCGCCTACGATCAATGAAAAGAAAGACTGATAGTTGAGAGTATCTGTGAGAAATTAGCCAACTGCCCAATAAGGCAACAATGCTCCCCCACAACTCCAGCATGGCCAAGCCAGGCTAGACGAATCGTCTTGATAACATACCCTTACTTACAGCAAGAGCCGCGAAGGGTCTCACCCATTAAGCTCTACCATTGCCGAATCAAGAACCACAGTGCTGAGCATCCTGCTAACTTCCTTTTCGGGGCACTTTGGCCGTCTTGGTGCGCATCGTTGCCGCCGCTGACTTTGCAATTCAAGACATTGTTTTGGATACTCTCTTCCATCGAGGCTGAGGTGGCTAGGATAGTAAGGCTAAGCTATACACTTGCATGCCTTGCTTAGCCCACATACACTTCCACATGAGGCTGATCAAGGGATATGAAGGAGGGCAGCGTGATTCTCATTCGATGTGAGGGGTTGGAAGCGATATACGGGTACTGTACTCGGAGCAAAAGACGATCTGAACTGAGACTTTCTGACGCGAATGAGGCTTGATGAGAACATCACGGTGGTTCTAAGCGAGTAGAGCGTGAAGTATGATACCCCTGCATTGAAGTTGTCGTAATCTAAATTCCATCAGTTTTGTTCGCGTATGGACGATCCAAGTTCATGGTTGTAAGTCGAGTGGAGTTGAAGATGAAGGTGTCGGGAATAATTACAGGCGGGGCATAGAGTGAGTGGGGTTAATCGTGGCGTTCATCTAACCAGTAAATTATTGGCAAGAGTGGTATCCGCCCACTTGCTTGGCAGGTGGGTGTCAGAAGAAATGACTGTTAAAAGGATAAGAGACGAAATAGCTTAGTCATTTTATGCTAGTCTAGGTACGCTCTTAGGTTACACTATTTTGACAACCTAAGCCTTAGAGGACAATTCTTCTGTTACCCACCGGCTTGGCTCCTTAGGGATAAGATTTAGTGGCCGAAGGGGAAGGCGCACCCCAAAAGTTTAACTTACACGACTCTTTCAGGTACTTGCTGACTTTGATTCACTGCGGCATTGCCTGCCCCCGCCTCACCTGCCGTAAGACAGCATCAGCCCCCTTGCACCTCAGACCTGGTGCTAGACCTAGACACGGAAGTTTTCACAATTAAGGTAGGCGCTGTAAGCACTCAGTGCCTTCTCCTCCTGCGTCATAAATCCTTCAAACCTGGATTTCACCAAGGTAAGACCAACCTCAGAATCAAATGGACCCCACCTTCCCATCCATCTGATGGATCTCATGACCCTTGTCTCTCAAACCTGCATACACAGCGCAGCATTCGTTTACTCCATCAATCAACCCATCCATCCTTATCAGCACCACCTGATTCTATTTGAACAAAAGTGCTCAGCGACAGCATCTTCCCCCAAGATGATATACCCTTTACAATGTGCTGCATTAGCTTATCGAGGCGCCAAGATCTTTTTGCATTGCCATATCAAGCAATACCTAAACTCCGCGGATACCATACTCAAGGCTATTCGTGGAAACCACTAAACGACCACGCACGCCATTTCCAAGAATGCTTACATGTTTCTAGCGTCTTTTCGGTCCAACTTTGTCTCATTTCAAGCGAGACGGCAACCGCAATCCTCCCGGGTCCCCTGGCCGCACCAGATATCCAACCCAGTCAGCGATTGGCCACTACGTACAGTACTATCATCGGTTCCTTGTCTCTAGCCTTTGCTGCATCTTCTCAGCGCCTACAATGTTAAGCTCATCGACGTGTCGGGCTATTCTCCCGGGTCCGTGCCGCACGATCACCACGGCCCGCCTGAATCCTGTTGATGAGGGGTCAGTGATGTTGCTATCGTAGCAAGGCTCAGGAACAGGACCGAGAGCTGAGTTTGATCTTACGACCGGCCGAGTTGACCCTGCTACCAAGTCTTTCGCAACGTCGTCTAGGGAACTCTCCGGTATCAGATTGCACCCTTGCTACTACGACCCTGAACTAGCTACCGACTAGTCATTGCCCGACTCATGGCTCTCAACCCAATATCGTGGGCGAGGGTAGTATTCACCTTAACAAGAATAGTCCGAGAACATATAGGGTCCCTCTCGTTTTGGATGAGATCATCGATGTGGCATGCCGCATGCTGTACCCCGAGAACCCCTGCGGCTTTCGAACTGAAGCATGTCGCCATTGCCTAAGATCTTGCAGCTCAGGGCCTTAGTAACAAAAGTCCTTGCAACGTCAACGTCTTCAGCTCCTTCCTAGCTGGTCACTTTAGCCCGAGACCGAGATACAACTGCAGTGTCGCGATAAGGATCCTATCTTGCGCAAGTCCTCAGCACGAATAGCATCTCTGCAATGCACTGCACGACTCACGGATACATGTTTCCCACATCTACATCTCACCAAGATACGAAAACAACGGCCTTGGTACCGTGAAAATAGCGATTGGGCGGACACTAGCCTTCTGTGATATCTAGCAACCATTATCTGAGTGTGCCTCAAGGTGCAACGTTAACGGTAGAGGTCGCACCCAATTATCTCACTCCAGAGAGTTCTAAACTTCGAGATTGCTCTCGACGTCAGCAAAAGGGTGTTTAGTCAACACCCTCAAGAAACGATCTTCCGGCAAGTGTTTATGCATGTTGTTCCTAGTATACCTCTTTCTAGCTTGACCTTTTGCTTCCACTCCCACCGTTGACGAGGGCTAGCATCTGTTACCTTCCTCTTCTCGTGAGATATCAGGATGGCACCGGTGATGTTCAAATCAACATCATATCAGCGGTTCAAGCGCTCGGCAATGATCCCATTGGATCTTGTGTTATTGCACAAGATCGAACTGGATAGTCGTTTTTTTAGCAAGCGCTTTATAGGTTTGAAGTAAACGAGTTGCTTTCCGTAAAGGAGGCTCGCGGCCGAAGCACATCATTGAAGAGGTTCATTGGTTGATCCTAGGAAGAGCTGGTAATTTGTCTCTTCAGTACGTTGTAATTTCGTCTTGGTCCCCCTTTTGCTCTATCAGGTTCAATAAGCAGGAGCAGCCAACAGTTATGAACTAGCCTCATCGCTTGGGATGATAAGGATAAACAGCTGCTCAGAGCCGATAGAATGACTGAAAGTCATCAAGAACCTTACCTCTGCTAAAGGCAGCTCAGTATTCTACTACTTCTCGTTGACTACTACCAAAGATGGATGTAGCAGACATGCTAACGCCATAACAAACGGAAGACTGAAAGCCGCCATTGGCTATCTTACTGCACACAAGACATCCTTCATAGGTACTCAATCAATGTGTCCCCATTGTACAGGACAAACCTCATTTACGGCCAAAGTAAGTTATCCCAAAGTTACTAGCGGTATCCATGGTGTTTGTGAAGACAACCAATTCCTATGCTACTACATTTATAACTCCTAGCCGTAGCTCTAGCCATCTGGACTGCCGAGCGTAAGACCGTTGGCTGACACTATTGGCATCCTATCTGCATATGGTACTGCCCCCTATTGGTTCCAGATCGTGGGATCAGGCACCCGCTATCGCAAAGGATGCGAGTGTCAGCTTCAGATATCGGTTGTTGGTTCCTACGCTGTCTCAGCATGTAGGCTTTGTCAGATATAACCTTAATCAGACCTCCTGTTCGAGACGGAGTGCATCTGTCTTATTCTACGTTAGATGTCTAAGACAGCACTTGCACATATCTCGTCTGCATCTTGAACGTACATCTTTCGGCTTGATCTCCCTTGACAACCGCTCGGAAACCCCAGTTACGAAGCTGCCCCTTACCTCCCGTGATTACGTTGACCCTTTCGATACCCCTCTTCTACGAAGACACGCATATTGTCCTCGAAGACAAGACTTGACCATCCTCAGAGAACGAGCGAGTAAAAGACGCATCGTATTCGCCATTCACGCAAAGCTCCTTTCCCAAGAGAGAACCCAACATATTATTCTTAGTTCGAGTGTACAGGGGCATGCTAAACCTATGCTCACCAGCCCAGAGCTGACGATGACCTCTACAACGACCCCTTTCATAGCTTCGTGCGACAGCATTGGCCGACCATACTATCGGAAGTCGGGAAACGTCCACGCTTCTCCAAGAAATTAGATATACTATATCTTCAATTGTTCTGGCTAATTCACGATAGAAGCTATGATATCGTGCTGGATCTTGGAAGACATCGCTGGGAGTCACTACCTGCACGGGCACCCGTGCATATAAGGGGTAAACAAGAGGCTACTCATATCTGCACAGGTACCCGTGCGTTTACATAAGCATCTTAACTGGACAAGCAGAAGGTCCAAAAACTCGGAAATAGGTACAGTGTCGAGTGTCACTTCAGACAAAGGTTTGCGCGTCACCAGAGTGGGTTTGACACTTAATCTCATCTCATATTAACACACATCACAACTAGTATACGTCACTCCTCATCTAAGAATGAACCTGCATACCAAGATACTGCGTCTTGATGGAAGTGCCCTTCTTCGCACCATGAACACCAAACTTGACAACCTCCCCAGGAACAATGTCAACCAGATTGTCCTCGAACCTGACCTCATCGTCCTCACACTCCAGGGCTAGACCTTTGATAGGGACCTCGGCGCTGACCTCAACAGTCTTCGAAGCTTCATTAACCTCGACTTTGAGATTCTTTGGCTTCTGGAAGTGCAAGTACTTCAGCGGCTCAGGCCAGTTGACATATCGCGCAATCTGCTTGCCATCTTGGTATAGGTAGGCGGCGACGACAGTCTTTGCTTCAAGGTCAGCGTTGGACTTCTCAACTGGTACATCCAAAGTTTTGATCTCCGTTGAGCGGTTGCTTTGAAGAACGAAGTCTGAAGACACTGTTTGAGAGTAGGTTTCCTTTCCAGTCTCGACATCCCAGGCCTTGACTACACAGTCCACAGTCACGTCTTTCAATTTGAGGTTACTTCCCCAAATCTCAACTTGAGTCTTGGTATCGACGTCGACTCTGGTGTACTTGTTCTTAGGGTGCTTGTGTTCTCGGCGCGTCATTCCGATAGTGACGGGCGCCATCTCTCGCTTGATGGTGTAATAAGAGTGCTTTGGTCGGAGATAGTGATCACAGATAGCCCATGAGGTGACAGGCCAGCAGTCGTTGGTCTGCCATACTAGGACGCCACTACAGTACTCCTTCTTGGGTCCCTGCCATTGACGCTTCCAGAGTCGATAGGCCGAGGCCAAAGCTTCAGCTTGCAGTAGTTGACTGTAGTAGACGTAGTCCTCCAAAGGATCGATGGTGAAACGAAAGTTTTCTGCCATATAAAGACCCAATCGACGCAACTGTCCATCGGCTTTGTTGTGAAAGTCAACAGTAGACGAGCTTGCAAACCGCTCAGGGTCGTCTTTGCCCTTTGGAAGGTACGCATCGATGGTCTTGATACTTGGAAAACCCT
Organism: Fusarium humuli; assembly: GCA_004366955.1. Classification (NCBI taxonomy): domain Eukaryota; kingdom Fungi; phylum Ascomycota; class Sordariomycetes; order Hypocreales; family Nectriaceae; genus Fusarium; species Fusarium humuli. Next base: position 268,159 of record QHKN01000050.1, on the reverse strand, counting down.
CCATACCAAATTCAGAAACAAAACGACCAACAAGCTTATCAAAGTCTTGGTACTTTTGCTGAGAGCCATGCCAGACATTCCACTGGTGGATATCTCCGATCGTGGGATCACTGGTGAGCTTTCCACCCCACGGACTGGCAATGTGGTAGATAGCATTGGTATGTAGATCCTTGCAGGCTTCTGGGAGAACCTTCTCATAGATGTATCGTGCTGGGAAGTCAGTCTTCAACCAGCTTTCTGGATTGTGGTCATCAGAGTCATAAGTGAGGTTCTCCGACTCGCGAACTTGGTAGTCTTCATTGTTTCCAGCCCAAAGGACAATTGAGGGATGGTGACGCAGTCGCTTGACGTTCTCTCGAGCCTCTCTGTCAACAGACTTGAGGTACTCAGGCCAAGCCGGGTAGTTTCCACAAGCGAACATGAAATCTTGCCAGACAAGAATGCCGAACTCATCACAAGCATCGTAGAAAACCTCTTCTTCATAAATACCACCGCCCCAAACTCGAAGCATGAATTGATTCCCATCAGCAACAAGCTTGACCCAGTCTCTATACCTCTCTTTAGAGATTCGAGGGATGAAGTTGTCTGCTGGAATCCAGTTACTGCCGCCACAGAAAATTGGGATGTTGTTGACTCGGAAGAAAAAGCTGGTGCCGGGCTGACCATCAAGCTCTCGTTCGACGAGCTCAAGTTTTCGAAGGCCGATCCTTTTGGAATTCGAATCGATTTCATCATCCCCATCAAGAAGAGTTGCTTTTATAGTATACATGGGCTGCTTTCCATATCTGATTGGATACCATAGAGCGGGATCCTGGATGTGGAATGTGGTAGATGCATGTTCGTCCTTTACCTTTGCGGTTTCGGACGCAACCCCCTTTCCATCCAGAGAAACATCGAAGCGTACTTTTGATGCTTTCCCTTCGACTGCTGCGTGAACAGTGACCTTTGCCGTTTTGAGCGACTCTTCAACTTCAAATTCGGAGTTGAGATCAGCGATGCGAGATTCATAGACCTCGAGATTGACGGGTCTCCAAGGACCACATGTGAGCATAGCAGGGCCCCAATCCCAACCCTAGAGATAGTCAGTTATGGAAGATGATGCATCGACGAAGACTGGCTTACCCAGTGGTACTGTGCCTTTCTAACAGGCAGTCTTGAGCCGTCGCCATTCCAGACGATGTATTTATGATCAGGATGCTCTTCCGTCAACTTCCAGCCTCTAAGATAGGCAGCATCGAAAGTGATACGAAGTTCATTCTCATCATCCTTTTTGAAATGCTTCGTGACATCCACACGCTCCGGAATGAACATATTCTCTGTCTCAAGAATCTTCTCGCCATTCAGTTCAACTGTAGCAAAGGTGTCAAGCCCATCAAAGGCCAACACTGCCTTCTCGCCATCACCAACTTTGGGGCTAGAAAAGGTGGTCTTGTAGACCCAGACAGTCTCCCCGATCCATTGAACCTGCAACTCGTTCTTGCCGATGTATGGATCAGGAATCTTTTTGTGATGCAAGAGATCAAGATGAACGTTGGTAGGAAATTGAGCGACGGGTAGATAACTCTCGTCGTCTTCCTTTTCCTGCTTGAACTGCCAGTTCTTGTTGACTGGCGTGACAGTGCGGGGAGCCATCCTGGAGCTTGAAGCTATTCGCGGCGCGTTATGAGAGCTTTCAAGATGATTCAACTTCTGATGAAAGATGTTAGTCTAGAATAAGGAAGAAGGAGGAAGGATGTTACCATGATGCCTTGGGTATGGAAGGAACGATGAGTTTAACCGGCAGAGCAGGTGCAAGTACGAGCCATTGACCCCGCGATGCACGAAAACCCCCAAACCCCCATCAATTGACGATCCTGGTATGACAAGCATTGAATTGTAGCGCTCAGTGGTGGATTTGACATAACACTTTTACATAGCAGACGAACACCCACTTCCGCTCCAACGGGACGCTGATCCGATGGGCCCCTCAATTGGTGGTAAATCCGGGTTAATGACGTTGAATGCCTTCAACGTACAGCTTGCAGATGCATACGAATCGGCGATTAGTACGAAATATGCATGTGAATCGTATTGTCTGGATCGTATCCGAGGATTCGTATCCGAAGACTCCTCTCCAGCACCAATGTATTCTTTGACTTCTGTATAGGTACCTGAACCAAGCAGTGTCTTGCCTGGTGCCATCAGAGTTTCGGTACGAGAAGTCTACTTAGAGTAAGATCATGGGATATTTAACATAGCTTCGAGAGATATGGTATAGCCCATAATCGCAACCAATCGTTGTCATGACTATATACAGACTTAGACACACGCATAGGTCAACCCTACACAACTAAAGAACTCCTATCAACCTTTGCGCAACCTGACATCTATGCCAAACGCCAACGCGCTCCTGAACGAATGTCCCACGAAACGATATTCCCAAAAATCACTACCAGTCTAAGCATATAACCAGATACCTTAGACACTCAACAACAGCCCCCTCCCCTCCTCCGACTGCTCAGTGTAAACACTTCTTCCCACTCTCGTAGTCCCCAGTTCTGTGTTCTGTTCTTCTTCCGCCTTCGCCTGAGTCCGTTGTGAACGTCGTCCACGGTGGCGCCTGTCATGGAACTCTTAATACTGCCACCGTCACTAGCTGTGTTCCATCCACCGCTGTCGCCGTACTGAATTCCGCTTGCAGGGTCGTCGGGGTCAATCTCGCCCAGCTCGATCTTTGTGAGAATTATCCTTGCTAGTCTTTCGAAGATCTCATCGACACCTTCGCCGTTGAATGCGCTCGCCTCGGTTACTACTGATATTCCTGCCGTGCTGGCCCATCGGCTGGATTCGGCTCTTGTGACTTCTCTGCCTTCTGGCGCAACAGTCGCTCTTAGTTGACTTCCTGTACTTATGGATGTTCCTCGATCTCGAGTCGTGGTTGTACTTGTGTAAGAGCTACCTCCGGCGCCGAGCATACCGGATGTTAGAGTCGAATTCGAGTGAACGCTGTTCGGTGTCGTGGGTGGAAGGCTTGTGTCGACGAGTGTGTCTGTAAGGTCCACTTTGTTGCCCACGAGCATAAGACTAAGGTTCGGCGAAGCAAGGGCTCGGGCGTCGTTGAGGAAAGGTTGTAGGTTTCGGAAGGATGCGTGAGAGGTCAGGTCGTAGACGAGGATAGCGCCCGCGGCGCCTCGATAGTAGGAACGGGAGACTGATCGAAATCGTTCTGTTCCAGCCGTATCCCAAAGCTGTATCTCGTTAATACCTTCTTCGTTGCTGCGCCATCGCAAGATATACCTGAAGCTTTATCCGTTTCCGCCTTGATCCGGTGCCAACTTTAATGATTTTGGTAGCAAACTCAACGCCGATGGTTTGCGATGACAAGACTCGCCATTCATTCTTGACAAAGCGATGTAATAGGCATGACCTATAAATGCGCGCAACGGTCAGCCAAAGACTCGGTTATGCAAGCGCCGGTGATCGCTAAACATCGCATCGGCGGTCCGTCGACTGTCTTGGAGGATGACGTACTTTCCCGTCCCGCTGGGGCCAAGCAATATGATCTTCGCGAGGTAATCGTACATGCTCCCGAGCTCCTTTATCGCCAACAGTCAGTCGCTCTGGTCTGATAAGAGCTGGGTTCCCGTCGCCTACCTGCTCACGAGCTGTACCTGAGCTCTCCTCGCTCGCGCCAGAGTGCCGACGCGGTCTATTCATTGCGGGCGAATAATGAGGGTTTGGAAGTTAATTGCGGATAAGTTTCAAACGGTCGAACGATGTCGCATATCTTGGACTCTTTGTCGATCTTATCGCGGTAGGATATGCAGGAGAGGAAAGCGATTATTAGGCGAGTGAGGTGCAAGGAATATCGGAGAGAATTAATCGATTGTGCGTGTAATCGTCAAGTTTGAAACAAGCAAGAAAAAAGACAATGCGATCAAGGGTTGTTCTGTGTTTACTGTACTGTAACGTACATGCCCTGCTCGGTGAGAGCGAATGGAAGGGTGGGTCGCCCTGTAAATAGCCCAAGGAGCTGCAGCTGCAACGAGAGATAGCGTCATTATGTGATGATAACGTGACGATGAAAATAGCAGCCCGATAACACCGCCAAAGCTTGGCTATCTTACCTTTAAATATGAGTGGATCGGCTCCAGATATTGGGTATCAGAGCTACTGTAGCTTCGATCTTTAGAGCTTGCGTCGATTAGTGAAATACGTGGATCTCAGGGTCTTTTACTCTTTACTTGTAGAACTACTCAACAAGATAGATTAGACATACTGTACGACCATAAGCAACAACAAAGACATGATATTTGTGATTAATAACTGAAGTATGTAAGTGGTATTTGTTCAGTTGGTACTGTAACTTGGTATTCACAGCTGAATTGGTCAATAGTCACTCGGTCTAAGTCGAGAATGGAGTCTTTGACATCGCCGATCTCAAATGGCGGTAGCACCATATCTTTGACTTAAAAAAAAATACCAAGATGTATGAGGAAATATTAATGCTGAAAAGTCTTCAATGACATGTGAGTTGTGTAGGATCTGACATGACATTACCCAAGATCGCATTATGGAAGACTGTGTTCTAAAAGAGAACGAGAAATACTACCAAAATCCCCAGTGTCTGAAACATATGCAGAACTGATGATACGTGCGTGCATGTTAAACCACTCTCTTGGCTCTCGGTGCGCTGTCATTCTAGAGTCGTTTGACAGCTGCGTAGGCTAGGTTCACTTGCATCAGTTCAGTGGATGCAGTGCATGATGATGATGCCGAGGCATGTTCGGTTCAGCCACCCCCGGATTCCCCACGTGTGCCGAGACGATCAATTACACAGGGACATACTCTCTATTCTTCATTCCCCTATTTTCAAACTCATAGTATCATCAAAATGAAGGTCGAGGGTCGAACATTTCTCATCTCAGGCGGGTAAGCAAATATCGGTGTCCTGTCTCTTACAGTAGAGCTTATCCACTAACTTACGTTTAGTGCATCAGGCCTTGGCCAGGCTTGTGTGGAAGATATATGCGCCAACGGCGGTAATGTGGCTATTCTGGACATGAACGAGGAAGCCGGTCAGGAATTGGTTAAAAAGCTATCCACCTCGACCAAGTTTTTTGAATGCAATGTCCTGGAGACTGAGAGCGTTTCCAAGGCAGTGCAGGATGCTGCTAAGTGGGCAAAGGAGACGGGCAAGCCTTTGGGAGGTGTGATAGCTGCTGCTGGTGTTTCTACACCTGCTACGGTACGATCTGAAATGAGTAAATGGCTGAGAGTGAGGCTAACTGATATGATGTAGATCCTCGACCGAGATGGCTCTGCCTTTAGCCTGGATGACTTCGACTTTGTTCTCAACGTCAACCTCCGAGGCACAATCGACTTGGTCCGCCAGACTCTGGAACATCTGGCCAAGGTGGAACCACAAGGACCAGACGGAGAGAGAGGCGTTGTGATCATGGTCGCATCTTCAGCAGCATTTGATGGTCAAAAAGGTCAAGTCTCATACTCTGCCAGTAAAGGCGCCGTGACGGCCATGACTTTACCCATGGCACGAGATCTCGCGCGCTTTGGAATTCGAGTTGTGACAATTGCGCCCAGTTTGTTTGAGAGTCGAATGACTAGCGTGATGCCTGAAAAGGTCAGAAAGAGTCTCGAGGGCGCGATGGAGTTTCCCAAGAGAGCTGGTCAACCCAAGGAGTTTGCGCAGTTGGCGAGACAGGGTATCGAGAATGTCATGTTGAATGGTGTGGTTATGAGATTGGATGGTGCTATGAGAATGCCCAGCAAGATGTAAATCAGCGATTTGTAATACTGTACTTGATTTTTAATTTCATTAATATGTTTCTTGTTTTAGTGATATAACCAGTGTTTAGTTGATGTAAACCGCCTGTATTTTGAAGCTGTAGCATTGCCGAGGGTGCCATCCGAGATCGGCATGCCGGCTTAGACCTTTTCCGCTCACGACATTGGTAATCAACTCGAAAGACCTCAACCGGTATTCTCACTTATCGCGACTCAAATATACAAGTGCAATTAGTATCTGAAGGGCATGATTCAACTTTCGAGCATTACATCGTGTCTCAAGAGCAGAACCTCGCACAGTGTCTCGATTGGACTTAGACGACCCGGGACTGTACGGCATTTACTCCAGACGCCATCACCAGCATCATCTTACATCTCATCACCATCACGAAAGCTGAACACTTACAAAATGGCCCCGACAAAAGTGGCAATCTTGGACGACTATCAAGGAGTCGCAGACCCCTACTTCGCAAAACTTGACTCGTCCAAGTATGAAGTCGTATCTCTCAAGGATACAGCACTGCCTTACAACCACCCAGACAACACACAATCAGGCAGAGATGCATTGGTAGAGAAGCTACAGCCATTTGAGATAATATGTATGAGACATGATTTACACTACCGTGTGTGAGTAAAATACTTACCGACTTCTTAGGTACTATGCGAGAGCGCACACCCTTCCCCGCAGAATTGATCGAGAGACTTCCATCTCTCAAGCTTCTACTCACAACAGCCTTCAGAAATAGATCCCTGGACCTAGACGCCCTCACAGCGAGAGGAATCCCCGTTGCCGGCACAGGTGAAAAGCCCAAGAGCGGCAAGAAGACAGCTGGCGTCAGCAGTACCGTGCAGCACTGCATCACTCTCATCATGTCTCTCGCTCGCGGTATCGCCAGGGATGATGCCGCCATGAAAGAAGGTCTGTGGCAGACCGGTCTTGCTACAGACCTCTCTGGCAAGACAATGGGTGTCCTCGGCCTCGGAAGATTGGGAGTCGCCGTTGCGAGGATTTTGCACGTTGCATTCGGCATGAGGATCATTGCCTGGAGTACCAACCTTACTCAAGAGGCGGCAGATGAGAAAGCAAGGGAAGCTGGTCTTCCTGTCGAAGACGCCGATGGCGAAAAGACTTTCAAAGTAGTAACCCGAGATGAACTTTTCAGCGAGGCCGACGTTGTATCCGTACACCTCGTTCTCTCAGACCGATCACGCGGCATCGTCAACGCCCAAGACTTGGCAAAGATGAAACCATCAGCCCTCTTCGTCAACACCTCCCGCGGACCTCTAGTGGTGGAGAAGGATCTTTTCGATCATCTCAAAGCAGGCCGCATCAGGGGCGCAGCTCTTGACGTCTACGATCTCGAGCCTCTGCCGAAAGACAGCGAGTGGCGCAGCAAGAACTGGGGACGCGACGGATCGAGTCAGGTTCTGCTCACACCTCACATGGGATACGTGGAGGAGGATACTCTAAAGTCGTGGTACGAGCAGCAGGTTGAGAACATCGGTCGATGGGCTGCCAACGAGCCTCTGCAGAATTCGTTCACTTGAGTATGAGATCGGCAGAGGAGGAGACAGGGACGAGGTTTCTAGAAGGACGGCTGACTTGCAGAATCATGTTTCATCCAAACGGCAGAGAAGTAGGAAAAAGCAAATATATATGATCTGCAACAGCGACTGGGCAGGATCGCATCTATCCATGACCTTGGAAGTTGTCCGTGATAGGCTATGTAACCACCAGATCCTTTGTAATATGCACGACACGTCCAAAGAAGATCTGCATGCTACCGTAGAACGACGGGCCTACCCGTTGCCCCAGACTTTCCAAGACGTCTTGGTGGTTCATATTGCTCCGAAATGAAGCCTTGGATTCACGACTGCAGATGCAGATCAAACAACGGTTGTCGATCATATCTTAAATGGTATTTCCGAGTCGCTTTGTCGCTTCTCTTTCCTTTTTACGATGGGATTCGCGTCTTGACTCGCCTCCTTGTATATGTGTTGTTTTGTAGGTATGCATAGATCTTCCTCGCGCCATAGTTCCCTCCACAGTTTCAGGCTCTCCAGAATTACACTCGTTGGCGACTCGTATGTCAACGAATCATGTCTGAAGCCAGACTCAGATAGTTTCAACAGCAAAGTATACTCTGCAAATGTCCACGATTAAGCGTCATGTTCGAACTCAGCAGACCTCAATTACTCCTCTAAGCCTTATCCGTCTCTGCACAGTTCTCGACCATACCTAAGAAGTCATCACGAATTTCCACAGTTGTCTCTAAAGCAGAACCGCATACTCGGCATGGATCTTCAGCTGGTGTCGGGAGCGGCGGCGCGTCCCTTTTAGTCCTGCTTCTGAGACATGGGAAAGTCGAAAATCGGATTTATAACCTCGAAGAGCCATATTCGACTTAGCTCTGAGTGAGACAGAAACTAAACAAGCCTTTTTCGCTCACATGGTATTCAAGTCGGTTATTACGGGTCTCAGTTACGAGGCCACCCATAGTGTGTCTTCGGACAGAGCGCTCGACTATCGTGGATCTAGTGATATGAGATCCTTGAAGTTACATGTTTATACAAGGGTTCTCAAGTGTCAAATTACTAGTGCAGCGGGCCGCCTACCGCAACGGCGGAGCTAGACCAGGCCATGGCTTGCGGGAAGAAAGCTGAGGATTAGTGAGTGAGAGAACGAGATCGCCTACTGTATGGTCTGATGAGCTTAGCTTCTGGCTATGTCACGGCTCTGCATCAGATAAACGCCAATGGCCTGTCACTGTTCCCGCTTCCCCGCTCCCTTAGAACTTAGACTTAGAGCTACCCCCTTGTCTTTGTCTTTCAAGGGTATCATCACGATCTCACCATCCTCAGCCGTTCGCTATTGTATGTACGTACTTGCGCCACGGTTGCTCCGTAAGCCTTCTCACACAGCCATTCACATGGGTTTCTAGCAATTCAAACATGCAGCAGTCAATTTCCAACCTGGAAATCCGAATTTCTGTCTTCTTTTCCATCTCGGGAATTTCTCTCAATTCAGAAGAATGATTCATCTCTAGGACAATTTGTTCCGGTGTAAGTGAGAGTAAAAAAGGTAACTAGGTACCGGAAGCAAGCCGACCAGCCAGTAGGACATACGCCTATCTCGCCTTTAACTGTGACATCGGCCAAGCTCTTGGGCTCGAAGCTTATTCACAGCTCACTACTGTGCGATTCAGAAGCCTTCAACGTCATGGCTCAGCTCGTGTTAAGAACAATACGCGATGACGTTTATGACACCGATTGACGTAGGTTCATGCTAAAATTTCTCCAAGGTGAACCGTTGAAGCTTGAGCAGGAGTCAAACGGACAGCAGTTAAATAAATCGAGGGAAAATATCTTGGAAGACGTTGGGATTACCGTCTTCGCGGTTAGACCATGTACACCCGTTGAGTCTAAAAGGTACTTCCCGTTGACAGATAGTGAGTAAACCAGGATTACCCCAGACCAGACATATACATGCGGGCTCCAGTTATTACAATTCGGATTCCTCCTTTGGATGCTTACTTGCGGGGGATCAGATAGCCAATATGATCGACGGGGTGAGCTGAGACTCCCCAAAAGGCTTGATATCACATGAAACCTTGCCCCCCCCTCGTGGTTACTCTTCCTATCTGCGGTCGCCCGAGACAGAGCTAACGTTCCCCCAGTCTCAGCGATATTACCCTGCATTCTTTGTCCGAGCTGTGATCGCGCGGTCTCGACCCGATGGCCGAGCCTACTTATACAGAAAGAAAGACGTGCATATTGCTTCTCCACGCGTCATGAGAGGACGGTTGACGCTTTACCACAAATGGTTGTAGTTTGTATGTCTTGTCTCAATCTTCATCATGACCAGCTGAGAAAGGGTGCATGGCAATAGTCGCATTCTTCTCGGGTGCGCCTTACGCGAGCTAAGAAAGCCAATGTGCCTACTACAAGCCCTAACAAATGTCAACAAAAGAATACCAGTCACATTCCCGTATAGACGGGCACACAAGCTCTGTCTTGACGATCACCGTGAAAGTTTCCTGAGGTTCCTATCGTTGTACTCTGAACAACTCAAGTTGGGCATACAGACATGACAAAAGGACTCTTGTCCATTGAACCCAGTTCCTTGTCTGTGATGTGCAGTCGTGCATCATATGAGAAGCATTGTACTCGCCGCGCAACTTGCGAGTTACACGATTCGATTGTCCGGGCTGGGAGTCTGAGTATCAATCTCGGGGTCGATGAGATCTGGAGGTTAGACCCCCGTTTAGGTACTCATTCCTCCTCCTTGTCAGACTAACTCCCGTGTATTCTGGCACGCCTCCCAAGGAGGGCTGATACTACCCTCAGGGACTAAGGTACGGACGCCACCCAAGTCGGCCGTTCGACTCAAAGGTGTGCTTCGATGAAGATGGAGGGAATGAACGCCATCGACCGGTAAGCGACCCTAGGATCTGTGATTCCCTTTTGTCTCCTTCTTGATATAAAATCCCCGAAGACGCCATGAAGAAACTCTCTTTCGTTAGACCCAACAGCAAATCTTCAGCATACCTCATCATCTTCTGGTATCCATCGACACTCTTCTATTCCTCCTCATCTCTTCTCCTCCCTTCTTACCATTGAATATCAATCAACTTCTTGAAAATCAGCCAAGATGGTCCAATTCACCTCCCGGGTCGACACGGGCATGACGGGCTTGCCAACTGAGCAAGCTGCCGTAGAGCGCCGTGCAGGCAGTCCCATGGGAGATCGTGTCAGAAACGCCCTCGTCATCGTCCTAGGAGAATTCGCTGGAACATTCATGTTCTTGCTGCTCTCTTTCATCGGTGCCCAAACTGCCCTCGTCACCAACAACTCTTCAGATCCCACTGCCCCTTTGCTGCCTTTCAGTTTGATGTACATTGCTGCCTCTTTCGGTACCGCTCTTGCCGTCAATGTTTGGATCTTCTATCGTGTCAGCGGTGGCATGTTCAACCCGGCTGTAAGTAACACCCGTACCTGCTTCGACTCACATGCTCATTCTTCCTAGGTGACTCTTGGTTTGGTCCTCGTCGGTGCTGTGCCACCTCTTCATGCCCTTGCCATCGTCCCTACACAGCTTGTTGCTGCCATGGCTGCTGCAGGAATCACAGACGCCCTCCTCCCCGGTCCGCTTCTCGTCACCAACGCTCTCGGCAACGGGACGAGCGTTGCTCAGGGTGTCTTCATCGAGATGTTCCTCACAGCACAGCTTGTCCTAACCGTCTATTTCCTCGCCGTCGAGAAGCACCGCAGCACCCATCTCGCCCCTATCGGCATCGGTATCTCAGTCTTCATTGCCCACATCTGTGCAACCAACTGGACGGGCACCTCCATCAACCCTGCTCGATCCTTCGGTCCTTCTGTCGTCGCCGGCTTCCACGGCTACGACTGGATCTACTATATCGGCCCCTTTATGGGTTCCCTCCTGGCTTTCGGCTGCTACAAGATCTTTAAGGTGCTCGAGTATCAGACCGCCAACCCAGGACAGGACGACGATGATCTCGAGAAAGCCAGCCGCCATCACTTCTTCCACCACGGAAAGGAGCCCGTGTCGCACTCCCACACTGACACCATCGAACCCAAGGATCACGGTGTTCCTCAGCGAAATGACAGCGTCATTGATGGCCAGATGGCCCCAGTCTAGACCTTTCCTCAGGATCGGGGACTGATCAGGCCACATGCTCCGAGCAAGCTGTATCTGTAAGACGGGAAGGAGCAGTGTAAGGATGCGAAGCGTCGTTACGTTCTCGTGATGGTACAGCGGACTTTCAGCACAAGGCTGGATCAGTGTGTTGAACCATTGAATACTACATTGCATCAGTGTCTGTGACACGACAACGTTTTAACGGGGTTTCAGGAGAAGAATTGGTTGGATGGGGATATGAAAGGGGATATTGGAAAATACGAGGAGGAACGGGTATATGATTGAATGAAGTCATTTATGCATAAGGTTCTGGAGTACCTACAGTTTCAATCAAGGCTATTAGTTTTGCTGGAAGTAATACCAATTTAGTAACCACGGTCGTCCTGGAAGTCGTTCCACTCCTCATCGCCGTCTTTGGCCGTCAATCTCGTCGCTTCCTCCTCCCCGGGGCTCTTCAAGTTCCACACCCGTCTGAACGCCCCAAACCCGGTAACAACAACCCAGATAGGCAGTGCAGTATAGACTATCATGCCTACAACAATGAGTGCTGATCCAACGACGCCGAGAAGGGCATAGAGCAGTCCAGTACACTTGCTCAAAGTGCCGTGGGTAAACTGGTCCATGACAAACAAGAGAGCCCACCACAAAGTACATATAAACCAAAGAATACTGAAGATGGGAAGAATCATGGCCCAGTCGCGTGTCTCATAGAAGAACTTGTTGAATTTCCTGGTGCGAGAGTCCAGACTAGGAAAGCGAGAGGCTGTGGTATAAAGGAGAAAAAGCCAGAATGATAGGGGGATAGGCAGAGCCAAAACCGTGGTCAAGACGGCGTAGAATGGGTTCGGGATGCTGAGTTCTTCATAGATGCAGTAGGTTGCTGTCATGAAGCCCCATTGGATGCACCATATTGTGTAGACCGTAGTCGCCAAGATGGAAGCTGCCTTTGATGACATGATGAGTGATTGGTGATGGTGAGAAGATAATATCCGTAGTATGTAAGAACACGTCGACGCGCTTGAGGATGGTTTGAAACGCTGAAGGATCAGCGTCGACCCCGCAATTCATTTCATGGATGATCCCTGTCGAAGATCATCTAAAACGGTAGGAAGTGGCGAAGAGGTCTGTAAGCTGTAATTCGTATTCTATTCAGGAAAGTTGATATCAAAATAATACCACCGAATAGACGGATAGTTGCAGATTCATTATCGCGAACCATCCAATATGAAACAGGACTTGGACTTCCAAGTCGTTGCATCATCAAGTCAAAGGCCATCCATGTTTCGAGTCCTTGGCTCTCATGCTGTAGAACGCAGAAACCAAGATACAGGATATAAGCGTTTGACATACCGCATGCATGCATGCACGAACTTGTCCGATGTAAGTGAAATGGACGTCACATGCGGTGATTGGTGAAAATGAGCTGACATGGACGCTGTGCGAGTAAGAGGAGACATGCAACGGAGACAAGATACCTAAACGAGATAAGTACTGCATATCTCGAAACGAATAGATGTAAACGGATTCAAGTAGAAGCCATCTTGGGCCGGACTGAATCCTCCTTGATATATAAGTATGTAACAGCGAAGTGTTGTTCACGATTGTATGCATCCACTGCGCCGGGCATTGATGCTCTTGAACCGCCGCGAAAGTGGATATAATTGGCTCCGCTCGCCCGAGGTTAATAATTATACTCTGAGTCAAAGATTCTTGAATCAGAAAGAAGATTTGAATGATATTCCTAAAATTGCTTTTAGAGGCGGTCATAGAGTTGGGAATCCAAGTACTCATCACTTATACCTCGACACAAGGTGAGTCTTATCAGATGCCGCTGCTGGTTGCTCTCACCTCGGTACCAGGACGGTTTAGCCGTGCGGAGCGGAGCCCCGGTTCCGGCATTGCCTCGCTTGTAGGTTGGACAGCTGGAGAAAATATGGTGATGAGTTTGGTATTTGAATATTGTTGCATGGAAGCTAATGAAATAAAGTAAGAACTGTCAAACCCAAGACAGAATGATTGCAATCAATCGTCATAAGGGTACATCGTAGAGGGAAGGAACATGGGTGTCAAGGTCAAGCCTGGAATTACAGGGAAGGTAGCTCTGTAAATGGCTGTGCTGTGTTTTCCATCTCAAGGCAGGAACCATCCATCTCAAAGAGCACATGACCCACGTGATCGTCTTTACCTGTAGTTGGTCTTGAGGCCTCTGGACTAATATCAATTCTTGGCTTCTTCATTTCAGCATCAATTGGTGTTGGCTTCTATACTTCAATCCAATCTCTTATACAGCAAAACGAACCCCACTGGGGCTTTCCGTTGCTTTGCGCCGGCCTAACGCAACATCGGTTCCGTGTACTGGCCTGGCCTGGGCCTGAACCGGACTGGGCTCTGACTCTGTCTTTCAACTGGATAGTCACAAGACGGAGATTTATTCTACTCTGTTCGGGCTCTGAATTGTGTCTTGCCTCATTTTCTACCCCTAAAAAGGCGTCTCTCATTATCCCTCGGTCATCTTCAACTTCATCATCGGACAGATCCGGTACAAGTCTACCTTTTTAGGTGGGGTTTCAATGTTTAACGCGGGGCTCCCTGCTTCTCACGACTCTTAACCGACTAATCGGTCATTTATTTACTCTGGTCTGGGAAAACTCACGAGACGCTGTGGAACAACATGTCGTCCGTCAAAGCCACAAAGAAGAGCGCCTTCTCATGTGAGCCATGTCGTAGACGCAAGGTCAATTCATACATACACTCTTTGTCTCTCAATACTGATACTCTTCCAGGTCAAGTGCGGCGGCGAGCAACCTATTTGCAATCGCTGTGCTGCTAGGAGCGATGACTGTATTTACAAACTGTGGGACTGACCCTTCGGCCCTTTGGTCGTGTGCTCCTCTGTACTGTACGAGCAATTGCTCACGTGTCATAGAAACCCGACTCTGTCTTACACTCAGCGACTTGAGGAACGCATCAAAGAACTCGAGGATCAACTTGCTGCCATCAAATCTCCTCCCTCAGTTGCCGCTTCAAATCATTCAAGTCCGGGCGTCTGGAACGGCCATGACTTGAATCGCCATGCAGATGAACATGCTATGACGAGGAGCTTCATGGGTCTAAAGATCGATGACAAGGGTGGAATTACCTATCATGGACCGACTAGTCTTTTCAACCTTCCCAGTGATCCTCATAAGCACAAGCCGGATTCAATATCTTCTATTGATTCAGATGCTCATAGAAGGGAACGACTGGTCAACAATGCATGGCACCAACGTGCGATGGAGAATCTTTCCGATATCCCAGTAAGCTCACCAACCTCAAGCGTCTGGCTCTTCAAACTTACACCGCACAGGAACCCTTCCAGTATCTCCTAAACGTGCATTGGTGTTGGATTCAACCCTTGTTCAATTTTATTTATAGGCCAGCTTTCACTCGTATGTCTTTTACCCTGAACTCCGCTGGTGTCTCCTAACGTTGGCAGGCGATATGCAATCGATGGGACCTTACTATTCTCACACACTCCTTAATGCCATGCTTTCGCATTCTATCCGCTGGGGCAAGAGTGACCCCTCCACAAAACAGTTGTTGGATCAATCTTATGACGGCGGTGCGGTCTTCGCAAAACATGCTAGAAGCATGCTCTTCGAGGAACTGAGCAAAGGTGTTTGCACCATCCCAACAGTTCAGACGTTACTACTTCTCAGTGCGGGCGAGTGTGGCCACGGAAATACCACACAAGCCTGGATTTACAGCGGCATAGCTTTCCGTCTAATCGACCATCTCGGAATATGCGTGGATGGGCAAAGGTATCCTGGATCTGTCCATTTGACCGACGAAGAAGTTGAGATTAGACATCGACTTTACTGGAGTTGTTATTTCTGGGATAAGATCATCAGCTTGTATCTTGGTCGTTCACCCTCTCTGCAACATACTCTTGTATCGCCGCCGCAAATAATCAGTAAGTTTACATTTATCTGCATTGAGAACCTTGCTGACGATTAATAGTGGATGACTCTGCTGAGAACGAGCTTTGGGTTCCTTTCGATTCCCCTCATGGATCAGACTGGAAGTACCCTCCGGCGACAGCTCACTCTACCTCTTGTTTCATGAGCGCATGCAGGCTATCCGTTATCTTTAACGAGATTCTCATTCATATGTATGATCCGTTGTTGGAGAACACAGAAGCGGAGATGCAAGAGTGTCTGCAAACTCAAGACCCTGCGATGAAGCTGTGGTGGGATCAGCTCCCGCCTTACCTGAAGATCGAGCTCAATGCTATGCCAGATCTAGCACCACCATCACATATCGTCACCATGAAGTAAGCATTCTTTCTTTCCATTCTGTATGCTAGGCTAACCATGAGAAGCGCTCTGTACCATACGTTCAGAATTCTCCTGTTCAGACCGATGCTCTCTTGGCAAGTATACCCAGAGGAGGATGGCCCCCATCCTATGCAGAATCATCTCGTGGAATGTGTCACATCCGCAACAGCCATTATCGCCATCTTCGACCTCTTCTGCAGAACTTTCACCATCAGCCACTGTGTTCTATCACTCTCTTACAGTGTTTATATCGCAGCGACTATCTTTCTTCTTCAAGTGCAGGCTACCCCTGAAGACCAGCAGGCAGTTCGCAAATTGAACTTCTGCGTACGTGCTTTACAACAAGCTAAGACTGTCAACCCAGGTGAGTATTCCGATATGATAGGTGTTTCAACTCTAATACTCTTTTAGTGATATCGAGTGCTTTGGACCTGATCACAAGAGAAATGACCAACCTTGGCCTTACAGCAGGCCTCAATACTCCTCAACAACAGCCCCAACCTGTGCCGCAGCAGATGCCAGACATTTCGATCCCTGCCGATATACCGATTACCGAAACCATCTACCCTCCCACTTTTGACATCCCTGCTCAACAATCACCTTATGAGCCCGAACAGCTGTTCCAGACACCATGGGCTGACAACATGAATCCCGATGCTATGGCAGTCGACCGTGGAGTCTTTGAAGCATTGTCAACATTTGAGCCACTGAGTGTGAGGGTAGGCGCAATCTATGAATCAGGCAACAACCCTCAAAATTTCGGCTAGTAAGAGGCATTGCCTAGCTAAGCATATCGAAGTCCTGTCGGCCGGTGTTCTGCGATGCTGGTATGGACCGAGAACGTTTGGCTTGGAATGCCCAAGTTACTCAGGTTGAGCTCGCTATTTCTCCGAGCGTCAAACGTCTGTATTGATCCAACGTATCGGCGGGCCCGCTTCCCACTCAAGATACACATGGAAAGGCAACGCATTGATGCCTTCTGAGCCCCCATGGGCGGTTACAAAGGACTCTGCAACTGTCCCGTTGTATAAGTGGCATAGGTCAAATATCTCTTGAATCCCCGTGGTTCAGGGGGCGTACTATGACCATGGTCGGATTACAGGATACAGAGTGCTCCATACGAATCGCAATATCGTCGGATTCGTGCCACATGCTGGAACTTCCATCTCATTTTGATGGTATGAGAGCAGATTACTGTAGCACGGTTGATCTATTTATGGACTGTATCTACTGGGACAGCCTTTCAGTAGCATTACTTGAAGGGCTTTCGAATCACATTTAATTATTGGATAAAAGCATTTGGAATAAGATAACATACCACTTTGGAAGGACTTCTAATACCTACACCAAGTTAACATGAACATTTGTCCTTAAATAGTTCAAGCCAGATAATACAAATCATGCCCTTGGCAACCGCTTAACATCCCATAGATCTTCTGCGTTCCCCCTGAATAATCTTTCTTTGAGATTTTCATCCTCACCGCACCAACTGACTACCTTTTCCATCCAAGGCTTAATATCAAGACCTTCGAACCGAGTATGAGGCCAATCGGTTGCAAAAACGACATGGCTCTTGCCTGCGATCCGAATGACCTCCTGGGCAAGAGGATCCAAATCGCTATAATCAGCTTGAGCAGCTATGCGGTAAGGGGCCGACAACTTGACATAGGTAAGACCATCCTTGAGTAGGCGGGCTAAAGATGGGAAGCCTGGCAAGTCATATATACCAACGCCCTGGGTTTCCTTCAGTGGTGGTTGTCCCAAATGGTCGATACAGAATTTGACGTTGAGTTTTGGAATGATGGGCTCGAGAAGCTCAATCATCTTCATGGGAACGTAAACTTGAACGACCCATCCCAGTGATCTCACAGCGTCGGCATACTGTGTTAATTGCTTCTCCAACTCGGTTGCATTTAGTTCTGCTCCAACTGACTGTAGGTTGAGTCTCACTCCACGCACGCCCAATTCATGCCACTTGCGGAGTTCATCAGCATCATAGGCTTCAGGGTCAATCGCAACGACACCCCTTCCACGCTCAGAGCCTAGATCACGCAGACCATCAAGTAAACAAGAGTTGTTCAGGCCATAAATCGATGGTTGAACAAGAACAATGTTTTGAAGACCAACACTGGCTTCAAAGTCGAGAGCCTGCTCAAGGGAGTGAGAGGTTGGGCGGTATGTTGCTGAGGGATCAAGTTCATAGTTCTCAACGTCAACAATATGCATATGTGAATCCCATGAATCGGGAGGAATAAGTTGAGCGAGTTCTGGAGAGGCCATTGTATTGTCGCGTGGAGATAGAGATGGATGGGCAATACTCCAAGTCGGGAAGGCTGTCAATATAAGTAATCCAGTGACTGCTGTACGGAGGTGAGACATGCTCGGCGTCGACCGAGGTCGGCCGAATCGGGGGAATAAAGTGGTCAAGCTCCGCATTGTAACGGCGACTTTCCGGGACTTTCTCCGGACGATTTAACGAAGTTATAAAGTCTATTCTTTGCTACGTTACTATGTTGGCCGTCCTTTTATATTCTAATGCTATTGATCTACATCTATCGACTTGCTAGGGTTATGACTCTTGTGAAGCTGCGATGTAACTACCGCAATCCTTGTTGTCCATCTCGGAGGATTTTTTGCAGCCGAGATGCAAATGCGGTGAGGTGATGTGGTAGGTACATATATGGAAGCGAGTAATGTCAATTCGCTTTGGTTCGTGGAATGGGTCATTGAAGATGCTGTACCTATATGTATCTGCGTATATGCGTTTCTCACTGGCGTATTCGAAGTTGATAGAACACACCCAAGAGAAGATAGATAACCCGCTTATTTGGTTAATTCTCCTTCCTTATTCTTACTAGCGAGGATGTATTTGAGAAATTGGTTGAATAATCAACATAGCCCCTGGCGTATTGATTCCATTTGTGTCATCCTGTAGCTGCGCAGCCTGCGTAATTGAGCCAGACACAACCAACACAGCCATAATCTCCCGCTGCTAATAAAACCGCGGGGCAAAAGACCCTTAAAGACTCCCGAAACGCCACGCCACCTTCCCAAAAGAGGAAATATAGCTCTCCTAATCCAATCGTCATCTGCGCCTTCGGTGACGTCCAAAATCACCCCCGCCACAACTTCCACACTTTACCGTCCACTAACGTCCCCATTCTCTGGAGAGACGATTTGTCATTCATTGACCGCAAAAAAAGTTCAAATACAATCGCAGGTCCACTGTCAAGATAGCTTCATTTACTACTTACGACTGAAACTACCTACACAAAATTATTACCCCGCGCAAAAATGGCTTTCAACCTTCCTCCCTTCCTGGCGCGTCTCGCCCGCCCCTTCACGCAATCTACTCGTCTCTCCATCGCTCCCGACCAATCCGCCGCTTCAGTCATACCGGAGGGCGCCCAGCGCTGCACCGTCGCTGCGGGTTGCTTCTGGGGCACTGAGCACCTTTACCGCAGACACTTTGCCGACAAGGGTCTTATCGACGCAAAGGTTGGCTATATCGGTGGTGATCTCGAGAACCCTAGCTACCGCGCCGTTTGCGGCGGCAAGACTGGCCGTACGTTTCAACCTCCCATTTTGTGTTTAAAGGCAGAATAACTAACGGCGAGACAGATGCTGAAGCCGCGCAAATCATCTTCGACCCTACAAAGGTCACATACGCACAACTCCTCGAATTCTTCTACAAGACGCACGACCCCACGACGCTGAACCAGCAGGGTCCCGATACCGGCCCTCAGTACCGCTCCGCTATCTACTTCCATAACCCTGAGCAGGAGAAGATTGCGCGCGAGGTGACGGAAAAGGCCAACAAGCAGTGGTGGAAGGGCGGTATCGTGACTGAGATTGCGCCTGCTGGAAAGTGGTGGACTGCTGAGGAGTACCACCAGCTTTACCTACACAACAACCCCGCTGGTTATGAGTGCCCTAGTCACTTCTTGAGACCGTTCCCTCCTCTGGAGTAAGTTGCGATGAGAAAGCGGAAGGTTAGCGGAGGATAACAAAGGATGAAAGGTCACAATGATATCAATGGGAGTGGAAAACATATGTAAAATGACATATGAATGCTAACAATTAACTTGTACATGAGAATCTTCACTTAAATTCAACATAGAAAATTTGATCAGTTTTTTTGTATTGGGGTTTCCTAATTATATGGAACTTCTTCAAAGCCCACAAGCCAATTCGACCAAAACCAAAAGAGAGGAGTTCATTAACCTCTAACAACAAACAAATAATCCTTTTTGCTTAACAAAATAATACAAGTTGCTTTCTAGAGCTAGTTTATGTAAAAGCAAACGAATATCGCTTACTTGCGGCGGTTCTGCTGCATCATAAGAATCTGCACCATGCGGATGAAGATGTTGAGGAAGTCAAGCTCAAGAGAGATGGACTCGTTGACGGGGTCACGGCGGATGACACCAGCCTGAGCGAGACGGGCGTGGTGAAGGACCTTCTGGACGTCGTACAGAGTGAAACCACCGAAGACAGCGAGACCACCGTACAACCAGAGGCTCTCAGTGAAGGCAAGAGTTCGGACAGCGGTGGCGGGGATGACGAGAGGAGCGAGACCAGAGGCAGCGACGATGGCGGCACCAGCCAGGAGAGGACCACCGATGTAGAGGTACTTCTCCTGCTTAGCAGTGGCACCGACAACAGCGAGACCACCCATCATGGCGATGGTGTAGAGACCGGCACGTCCAAGAAGAGCGGGAGGGCAGAAGGCGAGGAGAGGGGCGACGAAAGCAGCCTGGGTGGCGTTGAAAGCGGTCCAGAGAGCGTACTTGGGGAGGTAGCTAGAAAGGTGTTAGTAAAATTGCTTCAATTTCGTCATTGATTCTGTTTTCGAGAAACTCACTTGTCAGGGCTGATAGATCGAGTTCCAATCATGGTAGCGAAGCTGAGAGCGAGACCACCAATACCAACAACCCAAGGGTTGGTAACCATAATTCGGTAAACGAAGCCAGTCTGAACCATTTGTCGAGCGGTCAATCCGATGATACCAATTCCGAGACCAGTGTGCAAGAAGGTGTTGTTCAAGTATTCGCGCTCGTAGATGGGCATGCCGCCATCCTCACGAGTCTCCCGGTTGAAGACAGCGTTAATGGCGACAAGAGTACCACCAAAGATGGCACCTCCAACCAAAAGTCGTCGGCTGGCAGACTGAGGCGTTGTTACGGCGGGAGCTTGCTGGTTGTAAGAACGGCGACCTGTTCGCTGGAAGGCATTGCGGGTGGCGGGTGTGATGCGCGAAGAGAAGAAGTTGGCTGAGGGCTTGGCCTGGACGTGGAAGCTTCGGGCGGAGGCTGCATTGCGGAAAGCAGTCTTTGAGAGCTCAGGAAGCCTCTGCGCAAGACGCGCAGGGCCCTGGCGGACGGTGAGGGTGAATGACATCGTCGTTCGTTCTGTTGTCGATCGATAATGCAGGCGTTCACGAAGGAAAATGGTGAAGCGGGGACGGGGGACGCAGAGGATATAAGTTCCCGGCCAAAAGAAGCATGACGTTGGGTCGGCCAGTGGAGCTTACCAAATTCCGATATCACGTGGCTGGCGGTGGAATATTGTGGAAAGAACCGGCGCCTCACAGTGACTTAATCGAAGTGCTAGGTTTGGTCAGCGCTCGGCCGCTAACGCTCTAAACTCCATGATCCGTCGGATTTACAGGAACAAAATTTGACGACATGCAGCAGACATAGTTACATCACGAGGTAACCCAGTATAGAATTCTAGTCTCTTCTCTCCATCAAATTGTCTTGTTGAGTATTATTAGATAGGTAGACTGGCTTGCTTAGTAGTGGTAGATTGTCGGCTCCATCAGGGTATCACCAAGTTAACATATCCTTTCCATCCAATTCGCATCGCCTCATCTCGTAGATCCCATCAATTCTCCTTCTGCATATCTCAGTATGAAACTCAAACGTAATGATAAATGCTCCATGACTCTGACGCCAATGCTGTAATCAACATATCCTATCCCTATGCACCCCTCAAGCAGCTATCATTTCCATAATCATGTTATCCAATACGCCTTTCTTCCCTCATCTTAAACTCCCACGTCCCTTTTCAATGACGAAACTCACAGGTCGTCTTGCTCTCTTGGATCTGTAACCGAATGCCGATCGTGGCATGAAGTTCTGTGAAGTGAGCATAGCAACACTCATGGCTTTTGGTGCCGGAGCGTCATCTTCTCCATCTCCTGACGTAGAAATTTCACCTGATTCTGCAGGACGTTGACCAACTCTAGCATCAAAGCCCCAGTTCGCCACACCACCAGCTCGAATCCAAGACTCGAGATTGCGGCATTGACTAACATCCATCCAATTGAGTCTTCCGCATCCATTCAAAACATTCTCAACGCCTCGGCCTGTAACACGTACGCAGCCACGAACACTCAAAGCCTCCAGATCATTCAAGTGAAGGGCCACGCTCTCCAAACTTCCGTCACTGACTGCGCTTCCGCAAAATGCCAATCGCAATTCCTTCAATTTGGGCAATCGAAGAGCGACGACCTCTGTTGCCGTGTCGGAAAGCGCACAGCAGAATGATAGATCCAAGTGAGTGAGATTCTTGGCTGAATTCACCAGAGCAACGACAGCGTTGTCAGATAGATATGTACAGTCTGCCAAGCACAGCCGTTGCAGTTTCTCGAACCGGAAAGGAGCCCATGATTGGAATCCTGCATCTGTGATTGATGTACAGCGTGTAAGAGATAACGACTCGATACGGTTCGAGGCATGTGCTGCGAGATGGGCCATGGAACGGTCCGTAATGTGCTTGCAGTAGGACAGGTTAAGGCGTTTCAGCTTCGGGCATCCTACCACAGTTCCGGGTGGCAATACGTTTTGTGGTGCAGGCTTCTGTTGCTGCTGCTTGGTTCGCGAACGAGCAGTTGAGCTGGAAATCACAACTGACTTGTTAGGTGGCGGATCAGGTACAACCCAGCCAACAACACGGCCTAACAAGTTATCGCCAACTTTACGGCAGTTGCTCCAATCGACCTCTTCCAGTCCCTTGGCATTTTCACTCATCTCCAAAATCTGATTAGCTGAGACGTCCCAAACAGACTTCATCTTCCATTTCTTGACATTTTTGCCGCAGTTACGCCATAGGGCGCCGAATCCTTCGTCGGTTATGTGGAAGCAATTGCTTATGTCAATGCAAAGAGCGCGAGTGCCAATGAACGGAGCGAGCACTTTGAGTATAACTTCATCAGAAACCTTGCGGTTGTAAATCGAGAGATCCACGTCCTGGCAAACTTTGGGCGACGTCGTCAGAAGCTTACGCCAGTGGGTGCTGACAAGGCGCAGTCGGAAGATTTCTCCTATGTCCATATGCTTGAAGATGTAGATCAATATTTCATCTGATAACACCGGCTTGCTCATGGTGATGGGCCTTGTAGGCAGAGTAGTTCGAACTCGTTTGGCTGGAACGTCGTCGTCAGATGGCGTCTCGGAGAATGCAAACTTGATAGGCGTAACCTCCGACAAACGAGATCTCGCGCCATTGGTATTGGAAGCGGAACTGTCTGTAGGAGGCACCGGGGGCGCTAGAGAATGGCGTCTTCGATTTCTGATGTTCTCCATATTGACGCTCAGGAATGGGTCTGGATCCTTGGGTGCTATGTTACTGGTGTCATCTTTCGAAGGAGATCCTGGCTTGGAAGGTGTCGTAAATGTGAGATTGGGGAGTGATGCTCTTGTTGGCGTCGTAGGAGTTGTTGGATCAGATTTGTTGGCCTTTTCCCTACCATCGGCATCAACCATGTCAACGTCGTCGTTCTGTTTATGGTATCTCGATTGTGCCGTTTCCTTGACCTGATCCAAGATATCTGAAGGGCAGCGCCTCCAGAACTCGTCAAGAACATCTCCAGTGATCATGATGCACTCGACCGAGGTGATGGACCGTACAGTAGCTGTTCGGCCACGGGACAGCCCCAAGCTTGCAACTTCACCAAAGTATTGGCCTGCCTTTAATCGCGGTCGCTTCGGAATAGCCAAAGCTTTGTTCTGAACATTATTATCGTAAACTGGTTCGTCATGAATCACCTCGGCTTCTCCGCGGACGATGAAGAAGATTTCGTTGCCCGGCAAACCTTGACGGACAATATCTGTGAATGGAGTGTAGGTTTTGGGTTGAACACTGAGTCCCAGAAAATGAAGCATATCTGGAGGAAGTGTGGAGAAGAGCGGCAACTCCTTGAGTGTTGTTCGAATGTTAATCTGACCACTTCCAATGGCGCTGCCTGCTGTTGGGTCCTCCATGATACCCGGGCTTGGGGATTTCCTCTTCTTGTTGTTGACCACGGTACCATCTTTGATAATGCCCCTTTCTCCAGTGGAAACCTCGCCAGGTACTGCCTCCCGGGCGGTGAAATCCCCTTGAGGTGACTTGGTCAATCTGCCGCCCTCTTGTCGTTTCTTCTTTAGGAGGTTTAGGCGTTCTTGTGCTTCTTCTCGAATTGCTTTCTCCATATCCGGAAACTTGGGTATCACGGCATGCAGGTCCTCTTTCTTCAAAACCAGCAGGAGACATTTCGTGCGTGCAACAATAGTGGCTGTGCGTGGCATCTGCATCAAGACACCGATCTCACCAAAGAACGATCCGGGGTTCAGCTCAGCATAAACCGCTTCCCCGTCCCGCGAGGTCACAGCGACAACACCTCGGACCAACCAGTACATTGCCTTAGCCTCATCTCCTTCAGTCACGATATGATCGTTGGGACTCTGAATCTGAGGTTTCAGGTGATTTCCAATGGCGACCAAAAACTCCTCAGGAGCGGACATAAAAAGAGGAAACGATCTGATTCGGTCGACCAAATCTAATGGCATATCTCGAATAAGCGATGCTGTGAGCGGCGAGGGCCGCACTGGCCGCGTAGGGTTTGTCTCGACATTGAAAGATCGAATCAAAGAAACAGAGTCGGACGACCCTGCTGCAGCCGCAGCGTTTTGATGATGAGCCAGCGCCCTATACGGCGATCCGGAGCTTCGACCCCGCCTCATTGTTGCAGGCATAACAAAGAATGTAGCCAGGAGTCAGCGCAGTTATAGCGACGATGACAACTACCCTCCGTCCAGCAAGCTCGCAAGCCGCTGCTGCAGCCGCCGGGATGGAATTCCTTGCCGTTTGTTTACTGTTGACTGTGAATGTAGTTGAAAAGTTATGAATCGCAAATATCGACTGGAGCTTTGGCGGTCGAGCAAGACACGGTCATGCTCTGGTGTGACGTCTCGTGGGCGATCGTTGATGGAAACAGGATAATCAAATTTTTACAATCGTTTTACCGACTCAAGAAACGAGATTTGAGGCACGAAAGGTTTGTATAGTCGTCCAGGATCGATACGTAGGTTCCGCAAGAGGCGGAAGATGCAAATCCTATAGTCACAAGCTCAATGGCGAACTGACAAGTCACACAGAGATCCAAGGCGGCGGTTTCGAATCTTCCGTAACACGAGAGCAAGGAGCGAGTTGTTGCAGGTGCGAGTGTAGAAAGTTGAGCGTCAAGGGTGATCGCGTGGATGTGGGCTTTGAAAGCTGTGAGCGATGACGGCAACGAGGACAAAGGCTGGAGTCTGATGTAGAGACCTACCAAAGCTTGAACGTGCCAAGAAACGAAGTGTATCTGATAGTCTCTAGCAGAGGGTTGTAAAGAAGAAAGCAAGTGGGGAGCTGTCAGGAAGCAACAGGGAAGCTATTGCGAGGGTGGCAATTGGCACAATGCACAGCTCGAAGAGGAAATCAGTTGTAGGAGGTCAAGAACCATGAAGATAGAGCAGTCCGCATGGGAAAAGATGGATTCCAGTCCCTGAGGAGCCCAAGCAGCGTAGTCTGGCCGCCACAGGAATAACGCCCACCCACAGCACTGAGGGCCCCTCAGCATTGGATCTCATACGGTCTCACACGCCCACCGCCCACTCACACGCTTAAGGCGAGCTCTGTGTGGGGTATTGATTCTAGGTGGACGGGCGGGCAGTGCCGTCACACACGGTGAAGAGCGTGTAAGAAACGGGCAAAGTCGCAAGGGGCCCTGGAGAAGGACGCATTAGGTGGAGTATTTGAGCAAACCAAAGCAAGCAAGCATCGGCAATGCAAGCAATTCGACGGGATTTGGACAACCGGAGAAAGTGCCAACGGGCTGCCGAAAAACACCAGAATCGGATTCTGAGATTATGACGGGTTGCTGATGAACCAAATGAGATGCGATGCCCGCGTGGTGGTGCCGGTACCTTGGCACATGCGCATGTAGCTTAGATGGCTTCAGTACCTAAGTTTAGTGGCTTGCTGGTTGCCACGCAGGGCATGAGAAAGTGAAACAGAAGTGCTACTGGCGGCCGGGTCAGTGCGTGCGGACTTGTATTGACGCTTTGGTGCTTCTGCGGATGCTTCGATAAAGCTTCAGTGGAAGGATGTGCTGTTCGTCATGGAATCACTGTAGCTTAACCCTTTCAAGGACCCTGGCTCTGGCAACGTCCTTCTCATCCTCACTAGCGGACGGCACCAAGCGCAGATGACCGAGCGCGCACAGGGCGCCTAATGGTTCTTTGCGTCGGTCTCTAGCAGGGGTAGAAACAATCCGACCCTAAGAGGTCTGATGTTACGGAAGCGACCCGATAGCTTCTCTGCGCCGTCGTAAATCCCATTCACCGGAGCTCCAGCTGAACACACATTGTTGGGTGAAAAGGACCATGTAATTAAAAACGTGAATTCAATCGCCAGTGGCTGACGGTGAGCCGTGTTTCTTTAGGGTTAGTAGCGGTCGTCGTCTGCCGTCATCATTTTCCTCCCCCTCCGCTACGTCGATCCTGATCTTCGGATCCGTGCAGCCAGCCTCCAGCCTACCGGGAAAGGGGTCATCGGTCAGAAGACCTCTTTTCATTCTTTTTGTCGCAGAATATCCGTTTAGATATGTTTTGCCTCGGCAAACTGCGATTAAGCATGACCGTTGGAGAAGCTCTCGAGAGTTTCGATATCCGTTGTAGCACCGTTTTGTTTCTTTCTGCCTTATCCTATGGAGACGGATAGGTGAATTTTGTTTGCATTTTGCGAAGTTACCGCAGTAGGCAGAGGCACCTGCGCAGGTACCTAGGCGAAGTACCGTTCTGGAGGTAAAGTTAGCTCGTGCCTCTAGCGGTAGCTGTGGCTGGAAATAAGTTCATCGGCGGATAGATTGCAGCATTGTTCACGTTTATGTCAATGCTAATACCAGATGAGGCATGTTGTCGGAGGGATCCTGGTCTTGGATGCTTTGGATAAATAGAATGTTCGGCGGAATCCTTTTCGTGAAACGTTTCGTCATATTGTTTCATCTGGGCGGGTTTATCGCAGTCGTATGCACCTTCCTAAGTTAAATCACCTACACCCCTGCGTTGGGAAGGAAGGTACAGCCAGCCCACACGCAAATATGCAGGTGCTTTCCATTCAATTGCCCGCGGCCTGAGAAAACTGCAGCCCTGTCAGACATCTAGTTTAGATTGCGTCAATTGCTTTATCAAAAATGACCGTCATAATGGCGCAAACAACCAATTTTCTCAGGGTGAGACAGAATGGATGCCTGCCCTGTACTGTACCTTTTCTAGCTTCTCAACTCTGATTTTTCTAGAAGGTCGCACTGAGCAAGGGCCAGCGGTCAAGCAACGCCATGACCATCTAGCCCTGGTCATAGAAACTCGCTAGAAGAACGCACGACAGATTGGATTGCTTCCTAAAACGGCGTGTTGTCTCTTCCTAGGTCCTTTCATGTGCATCTTCAGGTCACCACAATCAATGTACGAGTCCCAAATCAGTTCTCCGTACAATACATTACAGTACAAGCGAGTTCCCGAATCGACTGGTCATGTTCGTGACGTTCCATATCCAGGGACTGATAGCCATTCAATAAGCACGCCCAGCATTCACGAATCGTACCTTGCATCTATAGTCTCTAAAATGGTCCAATCTCTGCCTGCCGTTGGGTCGCGTCTGTCTGAGATCACGATGGTATTTGCGGTGTGTTCTTGAGAAATGGGTAAGCCATTCGTAACAATATAGTTAGGTTAGGCTGTGTCAGCTGTGATAGATGAGATCCATAATGATCGTAGTAGCTGAAGCACTGACTCGGACGCTGTGTTCTACTACGCGCCGTAACAGCTATTTCCGACTTGACCCGCCCGCGATCACTTACTATAATACTTAACCAAGACTTTCATCCGTTTTGGTCAACCACTTTTTTGATAAAGTCAAAATAAGGTCGATATATGGAGAGGTGTGATGCTGTTGGGGCTAGAATAACAGGCGAGATTCTACAAGGTGGAGCACGAATCGTGCTGAATTCATCACTGGCAATCGCGTGTACCTTGCAGCATGTTCCATTCGTGAACGACTGGTAATTCTTCCAGCCTCTACAGAGTCCAATATTTGAATCTTTTGTTTCGCCCAACCAGCGTGTTAATGGCTGTACTGGTATGTAAAGATGGCAGCCATAGCACACAGCCACATGACGTAACATGAAGAGTCCCTTGCAGCATAGTCGTGCTCTCTTGTTCAACTGCCTGAACTTTGTCTTCTTGGTCCATCGTTTCCCCGCAATCTGTTGCGTATTAACTTGACTTACAAGGCCCAGAATCAACGGGCCAAACAGAAGGCTATCTGCGAGCGAGATGGACGTTTGAGATCCCATCGACTCAGGGGATGAGTGGGAGGATCAGAATGAAGAGGACTCTTGGGATGATGATGATTCTGATTCTGATGCCGATGACGGTGGTGTCAAGTATATTGACGTTTATGAGAGGTTTCAGCAGATGGAAAATGAGAGCTCTGAGGAAGCGTTAGAGCGGATACGGTCTGCAAATCGGGAGAAGGAGAGGGAAAAGATGGGAAAGGAGCGGATGCTTGCGGAGAACAGGAGACATATCCAGATTCAGGATGTATGCGGCCTCTGTTCTCAGGATGTTATAGAAGACGGGATCATCGCATTTAAGGATGCAATACCCCTTTCATCAGCATCTATTCCGTTACTCATGGATGGCTACAGTGATCAATCATCATAAAAGCCCACATGGGACTCGCCCTGAATATTGCTCGAAAATGTTCTTCTTTCCCTCGAGGCCCAAAACTATTCGAGGCAAGGATAAGTACCCAAGATGCAACAAACCAAGATGCAAGGTTTGTGCCACATCCCCAGAGTCTGTAACGGTGCATGAAGACTGCTATCGTCTGTTTTTGCAAGCATATCCAGAAAAGCCGGCATTGGAGCATCTGTGGGTTGCTACAGCCTGGAGAATCCCGTGGACACACACGCCGGGGGACCAAAAAGTGCAGCTTGATCTTGTCGACGCGTCGTTGGCATCGGTGTCTGCCTCTAGAGCCAAGGCTATAGGCTTGCCAGAGCTGGAATCACTTCCGCACGTGGTTCTCCAGTTAATCAAGTCCTACTCGTCTGATCATATATTCTGGCGCTATTCATCTATCAAAGCTCAAGCGGAGGAGATGTCGAGGCTTGACAAGTGCACTCCCAATTATGACAACACGACCTGCAAACTCTGCACCATCACGAGTTGGCATCGCGGAAAGAAGCTAGAGACCAACGAAAATGGACCAAAGTCTGGTGTGTTCCGAATGACCGTTGATCACTATGGCTTGCTCGATATAGAGAGACTCGCAGAGCAACCCAAGTAGAGGAATGGCGGGTCCAGCTCTATTCATGCATATAGCTTCATTGGCTTCAATGAAGCTGTACATACTAAAGTTCACTTCAAAGTCCAGCTCTACACTGGCAAGATGGACGAACGGAACTAATGCTTTATTAAATTTAGTTTGGACGCGCGCGTATCGAGCTACCTACCGTGATTCAAAAGATCTATCCATTCTGGGACACGCCAGAGCCTCGCATAAAGGACTTGAATGTGTTGCTTCGAAGGAATAAAACAGTTGGTGCTCATCTGCATACTGTAGATCTTCGCAGCATCACGGGCGTCACTTTCTCTTACCATAAGGGTGACCTGATGGCAATTCATGCCCACACGGCCACAGAACCAACAGCGATATCGACATTCCAGCGCTTGTGGCGGGTAGACTACAAGAATTTGTATGGTCTTATCTCCCACCACCAGCTGGTGATCGCATCCTGCGATTTGGTTTGCGGTCCGATGTGCCTCCCATTCAGACACTATCGTTACTGGTGAGCATGAGTTCAGCAAATATCTTACTCGATACTGATCCTTGTTTTAGATAACCACCAAATTATCCGGCAATTTCTATATTGGTCCGGATGTACCCGGGGAGAAACGCTTTTCTCAGAAAGTGCCCACTATGTTGATTCATGATATTCCTAGAAAGGGTGGGATTGTGAACGTGGCCGTCGTTGGAGAAAAGCTGCGCGAGACACTACCAAAACCTAGGTTCCCTTTCCGTCCTGTGGCACCTCAACATGTAGAACTGGATCTCTCCATTGACAGTATGACATTGAGAGATGCAAAACACATCACTATCTTCAATGATATAGCAACAGGATACTTTAAAGGGAGTCTTTTAGAGTACGGGGATGGGTCTCAGAAGGCTTGTGGGCAATGTAGGATGGGTGTTGATCCTGTCAAGGAGTATGTCAGGCCGGCGTTTATCTGCATGCGCGAAGTGACAGGGAGACGACACTTTGATATCCCCCATTACGAACTTGAATTCAATATGGGAAAACATAAGCACGGCCATGGTCGTGGTTCTAAGGGTTGGAAATGTTCGGATGCTCGGACAATGTCCATCACAGTTAGTTGTGATGACGAGGTGTCTGAACCCTGGATTTACTTCTCCTAGCCCACAAAGGTGAAATTCACACGCTCACTCCTGACATACATCAAATCATGTGACAGATATACAGACGCACCTCTGTCATAAAGACCCCGATTCTTCTTCTTATTCTTCTACCAACAATTCTCCAAACTCTTTCGGGCCAGACTACCGCTGCCACGATCTACATCATCATGGATCTGTCTCTGAGCGGTCCTGACATTTCGTGGGTCTCTATCGGAAGTGACACCGATAGAGAATAGGATGGAGTTGTTGGGTATATTTATGTCCCTCCCAAGTGTGGTCTTTGTCTGAAAGTCATACGTGAGAATTACAAGACTCCAGCTATCGCAAGTATGTAAAGCAACCCACCTTTCCCCTCGCCCCTTTCCTGCAATATGTCAGGCGCCAGGGTATAAGAAGAATTAGCATAAGAGACGAGATAATATGTCCGTCCGCCTTACGTCAACTTAGACTAGCACTTGGGCTACGTTATTTTGACGCCCTAATCGCTAGAGGACAATTATTCTGTTGCCCGCCTGATCAGGGAACTTGAGACTTAGGCTTAGGATATGAGAGAAATATTCGAGTACTATCCAAGATGGTAGAAAGTGCTTGAGTTGCTTCGTCTCGTGCTGAAAGTGTTAAGTTTTCCTCTACTTCGGGGCCACGATCTCGCTAACCTCCCCATGTCACAGTGCTTGGTAACGACGACTCTACCCTTCCCCCTGATTACTCTGAGGTATTCCGGTATTGCTGTTCACCCAGGTCTCGGTATCTAAAGCGATGGCCTAGGGGCCGAATAAGGAAAGGACTCATTAGCACGAATGAGACCGTAGTATTTCATATGGACTGTTATTATGCGTTCTTGCACAACCACGGCCAATCCAACGCCCTTGAAAGTCTCTGGACTTCGGCAGCATGGAGATACCCGTGGCGTCCTCGTGATACCCATGTGCATAAAATCGACTTCGAAGATCATGACCTGCCATTGATTAGGCCTTCAGTAGCGACTGTGCTAGGGATGCCGAAGTTGGCTTCGCTGCCTCTAACAATCCTTGGGGGAATCAGAAGAGAAAGCTGGCGTAGTAAGCTATGGAACTACTCAGCTATCCATAACCTTGCAGAGATTCTATCAATGGCCGCTGAGAAAGATGGGGGTAGGCTTTGCCAAGTTTACAAACTAGACGAGATCGAGGCCTGGGAACGAGGGCAGCCACCTGCAAAGACGGATAGTCCCTCGGAGTCCAAGATCACCAAACTCACAATAGACCGCCATGGTAGTCGCAAAATCGAGAGCCTTCCTGACTGGCCACAGTACGACCCCTGGCGATCCGAGACTCGTGCTTATGTCTTCATCGATCCGACTCAAGCAAAGAAGTGCTGTTTCCAGTTCAAGGCATGTATCATTGCTCCCCTCCAAAGATTGTTGGGATCTCTAACTTTTCTATAGCTTGGCTTAGCGCGCCTGTCCTTTGATTCAGAAGGACCTGACTTTCCGCAAATATGGGATATCCCAACGCCGCCAGTCAAGGGACTATCGTTGACACCCAGAACAGCAGACTGTATAGATCCAAGGTTTCGTACTGTCGACTTGGGCAACTCTACCGGTCTCACGTTTTTCTATCGCCACTGCTCAATCATCCGCATTCATTCACATACAGCTAGTTCGCCAACAGCACTTGAAACATATCGACACCTCTCTAAAGCCGGCCATACGAACCTGAGCTGGGCATATGTACCCATCTCCCCTAGCGATCGAATCCTTGGATTCGGTGTACGAGGGCCTACTGGATATGTGTTCACCAACCCGACTTTCATGGGTAAGTCCTACGAGATTAAGCCGCCGGCGTTGGCTGATGATGACAGATCCGAACCAAGCTTCTTGACGACATTGTACTCGGGCCTTGGCATGAACGTTCCAGGATCGACCACGTCTTTGAGTTCACTCCTCATGTTCTTGCATATATCGTACCGAATGACCTTGGGTGCGTTACATTCGGGGCAGTCGGTGAACCTGATCCGGATGCTCAATTTGGGAAACCAATGCTCTCGTTGAGCCACTTCCCTGGTCAACCTCATCACATTCTTCCCGGAAACACTTTTCCCTCCGACACTATCATGGCACATGTGCCGCTATATGGTGTAGTACGTATCGATATATTCACCTCTACCTCTATGTATTTTACCGGGTTGTGTATGGGTATTGTCTTATAGTATGAGAACGGCGCCCAAAGAGCTGTGGGACTATGCCGGCACGGGATCGACCCTGTCACTACGTATCATAATCCTGTCACCATCTGCTATTCCAGTCGCAGTTGGTTGAAAAGGAAGCCTGACTTTTACGGCAGGCATGTCGAGTGCATAGGAAAAGGTGATACACATGACCATGACCATGAAGAGGACTGGGACTGCTCACCGGTGAAGGGATCCATTAAATACACTTGGAATTTTCGGGGAGCTCACATGGAAGTTTTGGAAGAATATCATCCATAGTTCGTAGATTGTTGACTATCCTTGGATTGGGTTGTCGATCGATACAGCTTATGATTCTGAGAATCACAACGTATCAGTACAACTAATAGGATAAGCACACAAATCGTGTAGTCAAGGTTTAAGAGTATACAGTGCTTTCAATTCATTTCTATTTTAATCATGCCATACACATCATTTATCAACTACAGCACACCCAAATTCGCTAAATCTGAGACCCAAATAACCGCATCCCATCTTTTATAGACCTGAACATCGTTTTGAAACCAAACGCCAAACCAAGGCCCAAATACTTTTCATCCGTTCGTTCCCTCATGAGCGCAAGAATGTCTTGAACACTGGTGATTCGGTGCAGTCCTCGTAAGGATAGCCGATCCTGCGCAAGAAGTTATGAAGCTCAGTGACTTCATCGTCGGGGCACAAGATTCCGGTGACGATCTTGCCTACGTCGCCGCCGTAGTTACGATACTGGAATAGGCTGATGTTGAACTTGGGACGGAGAGTGGTGAGGAACTTCTCGAGGGCTCCTGGTCGTTCGGGGAAGGTGAACATGTAGAGGCGCTCGTTGGGGACGCCGGATCGTCCTCCGACAAGGTATCGGACATGGCTCTTGGCGAGCTCGTCGTGTGTGAGGTCGGTCACGGTCATGTCGTTTGACTGGATACGGTCGATGAGGGAGCGGAGCTCTTCGGATCGCTGATGAGCGGGAGCTGTTAGGGAGACACCGATGAGGATGTTGGCAACCTCGTCGGTTGAGTATCGGTAAGTGAACTCAGTAACAGCATGGGGCATGATGTTGTTAATGAGCTCGGCAAAGGATCCAGGGCGCTCGGGAATCTGGACAGCAAGTAGAGCCTCCTTGCCCTCACCCATGGTGGCACGCTCAGCAACGAATCTCAGGCGATCGAAGTTCATGTTGGCGCCGGACGTAATAGCGATAAGGTTGCGCTTTGAATCGTCCGAGGGGTTCTGGGCGACGTATTTCTTGAGACCGGCGATGGAGAGGGCACCAGCGGGCTCAAGACCTGAGCGGGTATCGTCGTACATGTCCTTGATAGCGGCGCAGATCTCGTCGGTCGACACTTCGATAACGTCGTCGATAACCTCCTTGCAGATGCGGAAAGTCTCTTCTCCGGGAATCTTGACAGCAGCGCCGTCGGCGAACAGACCGACCTCCTTGAGCAGAACGCGCTCGCCCTTCTTCAAAGATTGCACCATGGCGTTGGCGTCATGTGCCTCAACACCGATGATCTTGACGTGGGGAGCCATGCGCTTGACGTAAAGACCAATTCCAGCAATGAGACCACCACCGCCAACACAACAGAAGATAGCCTCCACCTTGGCCATGTTGACCTGACCGAAGAGTTCGTTTCCGATGGTTCCCTGGCCAGCAATGACATAGGGATCGTCGAAGGGAGGGATGTTGATAAGTCCATCCTGCTTCTCTCGTCTCGAGCACTCCTCCTTAGCCGCATCGAAATCAGCACCGTGCAACACGACATGGCCACCAAGACGAGCAACGTTCAAATGCTTGATGCTAGGGGTCGCCTCCGGCATGACAATGGTCGCGGGGATCTTGAGCTTGCGGGCGGAATAGGCGACACCCTGGGCGTGGTTGCCAGCAGAGCAGCAGACAACACCCTTCCAGCTCTTGGTCGGGTCGAGGTGGGCCATCTTGTTGTAAGCGCCGCGCAGCTTGAAGCTGAAAACAGGCTGCTGGTCTTCACGTTTGAGGAGGACATTGCATTCGAGTCGGTTGCTCAGGTTAACGGCGTTGGTGAGGGGAGTGACCTTGCAGGCCTCGTAAACTCTCGACGTAGCGCTGGCGATAAGACGAAGGTACTTAAGTCATTGTCAGCTTCTAGTCAATCATATGATATAGTATATAACTCACGTCAGGGTATCCAGTAGGAAGTAGATACTCCTCAGGAACAATCTCCTTGATGCGCGCCTGTCTCTCTGCGGACGGTGTCGAGGGGTTTGCGCTGTACTCCGTCAAGGCCATTCCGGTCATCGGCGTCTGGGGACGGGAAGATTCGCCATTTGTTCCATTGGCAGTGCCATTGACGGCACCGTTGACAGGCACGGCCACTACGGGATCAGCTGAAGGCATCGTGAAGGGCTGGCTGTGTATAGGGAAATTTGTTGTTGGAGAGAACAAAGAGTCAAGTGAGAAGTATATCTAATATTATCTAGCGCCTGTCACCGCCGAAAGATCGGACCTGAATTTTTGTTGGTTTCGCGGGATAGCATTTGCGATGAGTCAATTGGCACAGGGGTGACGTAGAATGTGGAGTGCGTTGCACCAGATAACAAGTCCCTACCGAGTGTCAATATCACGCCAGCGGACTCACCGAGAATGCGGGAGGCCGATACAAGGCCGGTTATCGTGCGATATAAGACATTGTCTATCCCGGCATTGACCTAGATATATGGATAATGACCTGATTGATCTCTATGAACAATTACTGACGAAAATACTATCTCTTATAATTTATATTGCCATGTATAAAAGTGACATGGTCCCTGGAATGGAGGGGTTGGAGAAGGGTCCGTGGGGTTCGGTATCGGAGCTCGCACCGTTGAGCCACCAACCGCAGCTATTCTATTTGTCCAGGAGATGTATCGTGTAGCCCCAAAGGCGTGTAAGTGAAAGGCGTATTGGACAATTCCATGATAGTCGAAGATTTTTATCAAGAGTTAATTATTGTTAACTAAAATCGCATATCATATCGCTATAACAATGGCCAGTCAAATCCCAAATCCCAAACTCTAAACTCCGTCCTTAAAACTCCGTCCTCATCGGGTATTTTACTTTCGCACAACTTCATCATATGATGGAGGTGCATCCCTCTGCTGATTGATCGCATCAAACTCATACATAGCATCTTTAGACTCCTCCCGAAAGTTCCTTGTAGCAGGAACATTCTCAACCTGAGGCTGTCCAACAAGACCAACTCTTTGCGCTCCCTGCTTTACCAGCATAACACCCGCCTGTCGTCTCTCAGCTCTCTGAAAATCTCTTTGCATCCGTTGTTCCACACGAAGTTGCGAGCGCTCAGCGCGTTGGAGCTGTCTCTGGTAGCGACGTTCCATCTTGCGCTGGTGACACGAAGATCGGCCATTGTAGTTTGTGACCTCGGGGTAGGATGAAGCAAGCCATGCTTGTTGGTTGGGGTTTCGGCGACTGCAGCAACCTCCAGTACGATTTCCATTGTCTTGGTAGCCGAAGATACTGCTAATAGCAAGACCGATGAGACCCATGATGATGAATTGTAAGAAGGTAGAGTGGTTGTAATAAAGTTGTTTGTATGTGTTGAACCCGGTGGTTATAGGGTAGATGATGTTGCTGCGTTGACTTGTATGATTGTTTGTGTTGATGATAATCCCTTTTCTTCTGACGGAAACCACATCTTCTTATATCTCAAATAATTCATCTCTCTAGCAGACGAAGCTATCCCTAAACTGCACTTTCATTCGACGTACAGCTCTATGCGAATGCGCAGCCACTCTGACGTACCCTCGCATCTCGAATGGCGCACCCAATTCAGCTAGCGTGTTTCCATGAAGGTTTAAGAGGCACCCAACCAATCTGCAACGTTGTATATTTCGCATTCGCTTCAAATAGGAAGGGCTGAATAAATTGTCGTATTGAACCATGATGTCAAGTTACACTCCTAACGATTGGGCTTGAGAAGCTAGGGCCGATGAATGCGAAATGCGGCTGATTTGACCTCGCATCACGCGACTTATATAGCATTGATTCAGTAAAATAGTTGCATTTTAATTCATGTGTGATATGCTGTATATCGCGATCTATCATATCTATCATTTCTAATAAATCAGTTTCCATCATAAATGTAAAATATCATCATCGTCAAGATGATCGAGAAAGTTCCCAATATGCTCTAAGCAGCGCGATACCTCCGACCTGTGTCTCTACAGTTCGACCCCTGCCCCGTGCATTGGGATCCTGCTGCTGCAATTTCACTCCCCGACTGCGAGTCCTAGGAAGGAGTCCATCCCGAGCAATGTCCATAACTTGCTGGTCAGGTTTTGACTCCAACGGTGACAAGCCTCCTATTCCTGGAAGCCACCTGTGGCGTCCACCCCATGTTTCACCCGCTGGTGTTCCTCGGTTGCGGTAATCGGTTGTGTTTTCGGCGCCGTGTTTGATGCCGTCGTTTTCCAGTGTGACGGTTGCGTCAAAGATGCCAGCACCCCACCACATGCCGAAAAGACCAGCGTCGTTGCGGGTTTCGAGAGCGGCGAGGGCATTGTGCTTGACCCAGCCCAAATACGACTGGCAGGCTCCTGCATGGATAGACTTGACTTTCTTAAAGCCATGGGGATCGACTATCCTGCCCCCTTTGCCCCTGAGAGGTTCGAGAGGGCTGCAGAATGCGGTGAAGTGGTGGAAAAAGATACCCTTGAAGGTCTGGCCATCTTGGGAGCAGGTGCTACTAGCATCGCATGCCTCCTCCAAGATACCTCCTCGTCCAAGCCCATTCCAGGGCGGCAATTTGCCGGGACCCAGGCGACTCAGGTC
Organism: Fusarium humuli; assembly: GCA_004366955.1. Classification (NCBI taxonomy): domain Eukaryota; kingdom Fungi; phylum Ascomycota; class Sordariomycetes; order Hypocreales; family Nectriaceae; genus Fusarium; species Fusarium humuli. The sequence continues at coordinate 230,592 of QHKN01000050.1, read as the reverse complement.
ATCCACCGGCTTTTCGTCTTTCAAGCTCCATCCCGTCGCTTCGATCACAGACTGAATTAAACGATGACCGTCTTCCAGGTACGAAGCACTTCCACTAACAGACCAGAGTCCCCGCTGGCCTGTGAGTAAGACACCTTGGTTGTACGTGTACACCATCTCGTCTCGAACGTCGCACTTGGTGTTTCCGGGCTTGCTACTATCAATATGATATCCGTCGACAAAAAGACCAAGGGAGTTGGTCATGTTGACGTCTATGAGCCACTTGTATCCCTGAATGGCGGCCTCAAGATGCGCCGGGTCGTTATCCGGGAACGCAGCGTTGGCGAGCCATGGCGCAGTGAAGTTGTCGCCTGGAAAGTGCTCGTACATGGAGATCGAGGCTGAAATCCAGAGTTCGTTCGTGATGGCGTTTTTGTAAGGGTTGAGGCGGGGGTTCCAGACCATGCCTCCGTTGCAGAGCTTTGTTTCCCAACCGCGAGTTGCCAAGTTCCAGAAAATGCGAGAGCGGTGCGCAAAAGATGAGAACCAGTTGTAGCCCTGCCAAGGCATGGCATCGATCATTTCCCTTAGACCATTTTTCGGTGAGGCCTCCTTTGATTTGATCTTGGGGTAGTGCAGGTCGGCGTGAGTTCTCACAAATTTGATAGCTTCGACCCAGCCGAGAACCACCCAAAGAATGTCATCGTATGCCTTTGTTAATGTCAGCAAATATTTGAGAGCTTAATGTCAGTATACGTTTCACTTACTTCGCCTCGAAGGGACAAAACATCTTGTCCAAAGTAAGAGCCGACGAGTTGCGCATAGAAAGTTGAAATGATGTTCTCTTTCACTCTCCAGTCATCGATTCCAGCCAAATCGACAGTGTTGATAGCCTTGGACAAAGTTGTCAACATTCCAGCTACGACTGTTCCTGTCACAGCAGCGGTCCAGTCGATAGCAGAAAGCCATGTCGCATAGTCCGGTTCAAAGAAGGTATCTTGTAGCGTAGAGAGAGCACTGAGAGCATCCTCGAGAATTTGTGTTTCTGCTGGAGAGGAGTCCAGTATCTGTGGTGAGAAACTCAGGAATGTTTCTGGGATTGCACGACAGTTTTTTGGTTTATCGGTATAAATGACAGGGCAATAATCCTGCTGTGGGTTCTCACGGCTGGGCGCACATGAGATGGGATGGATGATGGCAAGCACACTGGCAAAGCCAGCGGCGATTTTTAGCCAGATCATTGGATCTATAAAAGTCTTCGCAAGCCTTATTTTCAGATTTCTTGGCGGTTTCTGTAGTATGTGAGAAAAAACTTGCTTGGATCAGGCCGCGCGGTTTTCATGAGATAAGTTGATCCATGTCATGAATTGTGGCAAGGCGATTTCGGAGTGTATCAAGGTATAAGATAAGCCAGCTTCTGTGAAAGTGCACACGAGTGTTGAAAAGAAGGAAGGAGAGAGGGGGGCAGACCCAACACAGATATATTCACATAGGAAAATAGGAAAAGAACGCAAGTTCTGTGACAGTATTGAATCAGTGTCAAGTTTGTCTGCCAGTCAGGATCTAAGTCGAGACAAGGTGTAACAGGCGATCTGCCCCACAGCGAAACGAATCAAGCAGGTCACAAGATGGGTTCTAGAACAATGTACTAGAGGTTGAAGAAACGGTGAGAAGTTGAGGCTTATTTGAGTCATGGACTGAATTATATCGGTGTTTCTTGTTTGAGAATGGCCTCTATCAGCCTTCATCGGCGCTTCTTCCTCTGTGATTATATGAGAAACATTGAGCTGTGATGGACGGGAAGACGGTAAGAACGTGCCACATGAATAAACTTCGCTTATTAGTGGGGTTATCGCTTATACAGCAGATTGACTGTAACGTCTTATTAATACTGTAATATTTAATTATGAACGACACTCATCTCAATATCATGATATTGTAGGGTGTATTGTTGTTATTGTAGAATTTGGCTCACAACTTTAGGTTAACCGTCCCGTCTAGACCGTGAATACACTGCACGTAAAAAAACGACCCAACGCGCTGCGGACCTGCAGCGTGGAAGTGGGTTTCACCTGGAACCAGCCCCGCGGCAGCAGGGCTTTGGTTTGACGGCTAATACTGACCAATCATTCATTGAGACATCAGATCTAGCGGCCTTAAACCCAATTTCAAGTGGCTGGTAGTAGCTGCCAGAGTGGGTCTGATGGCGCTTTGTTTACTTTCATCCAAAAACAGTCGTGACCCTGGCCTTCCTAAACACAGCTTGATAAACCTGGGCATCTCTTTCTCTCCACCTTCAACATTGACATTGTCACTTCCAGTTCTTACATCTTCTACTTGTGGCATTTCTTTTTCTTCTTTCACGTCTTTCTTGACGCGTTTTGCCCACTAGATGTATTGCAGACATAGCATTGCGTTCAACTAATCCCCCTATCACCAACACGGACGCTTTTATACGCGCCACGGGTGCTGTTGCATCCATACTCGCTTAATATCACCAGATTCTCAATTCACGCTCAAGTCTTAACGCAACGCGTGAGAAGGAGCTATGGAAGCCGACACCGCCAGCCGATATCGTTCCCGTATCCTTAGAGAAATGAAATCAAACCGCGACAACCCATTCAACTCTCCTCCATCATCAACAGGTTCTCACGACACCGTTGACCCTACAGTTTCTTCCGTCTTTTCTGACCCCGACGGCGAGTCTACACGGAGACTCAACGAGGATATTGCCCGCGTTACTGCCCCCCGCGACCTGCCTGTCAACTGGGAGGCTGCCCACCGCAAGTGGCCCGAATTCTTCGGTGCTCCCAAGACACGCGAAGTGCCTGTATACGACGACGATACCGACACTCGCCCTATGAGCGCCGAGTCTAAGGAGAACAAGCCTCCTGCTTCTGCAATCAAGTTCACAGTCGACGACATCACACAAGACACTTGGCAAGGTTCCGCTAGAACGCGTTCCGAGATGCAACCTCGTGTTGACGACGGGTCCGACCTTTCATCAATACTATCCAAGTCCCCTGCCCGAGTCCATTCTTACCAATCCTGGAACAAGAACAAACATAACCCCAGCCCACTATCCAAGGTCCACACACGAGTTTCATCCGAATCAATGGCTGGCCACAAACAACGACGAGAATCTCTATCAGACGCCCTGGACCGCCTACGGAAATCGGCAAGGAGCCCTGACCCTCAAGAGCAGGACCAGCAAAAGTCCTCACCGAATATGTCTGATGCCAGGTCCAGCTTGACTGCTGTGCCTCCTTCACCAGCCTCCATCGCTAGCCCTGCCCACAACGAAAGCAACGCACGCTCCTTCTTCATGCCCGATATCTCTCACCTGGGTGATTTCGTGGATGGCACACTCCGGTTCAGCGGTTCCATGAGACATGGCGTTCCCATTTTCGTCAAGAATGGCAAAGTCCACGATCGCCTCAAGAAGTCATCTCTCTCGGCTCATGCTGAGGTTGACGAAGTCGAGGTGCCTGAAGATGAAGAGAAGATCTTTGTGTCGATGGATATGATCCGTGAAGAGATTGTTTCTCTCCAGGAGCACTACGACAAGGTTCACGAGTATGCCGAGAACCTGCAGCAGCAGGTTGAGCGATTGGAGGCTCAGCTTAAGTCGCGAAAGTCTTTCGAGATAGATTATGACTCTTCACGAGCCAACGAGCATCTTGTGGCTCAGAAGAACCGTAAGTTCACCGCACTATCACTGAATAACAAATAACTAACTTATAAAAAGGTCTAGAAATCGAAATCTCTACCCTCCAATCACGGTTGGAACAAGCTTCTCGCAAGAACAGCTTGAATGAGATTGAGAACGACTCTCTTTCTCAGGAGCGAGATCGTGCGGTCAGGAAGCTCCAAGAGGCGTGCGAGGACATCAACAAGCTTACCCGCAAGCTGAGCACCAAGCAGAAGGAACTGGAGACGACTCATAAGCAACTTGAGTCGACAGATCAAATTCGTAGCGAGAATGACACTCTGCGACGAGATTTGATGTCTCTGAAGCACGGACGCGACTCGCTGAATCTTGAGAACAAGTCACTATCAGCCGCTAATGAAACCCTGCGAAAGGAACATGAGGCCCTCAAGGAAGAGATGGAGTCTCTGCGTGCCGACGGTAACGGTGTTCGACATGACCAACAGTCCTTCATGGTCGAGAACCGCTCACTTCGAACAACAAACAAGGCGCTTATGGAAGAGAATGAGGACCTTCGCGAAAACCTTGATGGTGTTCAACATGAGCTTGACGCGGCTAAGGAGGAGATCGAGAACTTGCGCCAAACACTCCAGAACGTCTCACAAGAGAAGTCCACAGTCGACGAGGACAACGCAAGCCTTGTGCGACACAACGAGAAATACTTCGAGGAGAACAAGATTCTTCGACGTGAAAACTCGGGCTTCGAACGAAGCCTTCACGACCTTCACGACGAGAATGTGAAGCTCAAGGAGGAAGTGAGCTTCCTAAAGAAGCAATTGCACACCTACCGTCCAGTTCCCAAGGAAGACTTCTCTGCCCAGCTCGACGATGAGACTGAAGAGAACATGACTTCAGCTTTCTTCATTCCTGACATCACCATGAACAGTAACACGGATGGTGTCGATACTGCCGAGAACGCGCAAGCTACCGAGACCAAGGAGATTACCGGGCAGACCGACGATAGTGCCAGGTTGCCCACTATTCCCGATGTTACAGAAGAGGAGACTCGCACACATACTAAGCGCGATAACACTGTTCAGAGCGAGACTAGGCAATCGCAGAGCAAGAGTAAGAGCTCTAAGTCTGGTAGCCAGCAGAAGGTTGCTTTCTCAATCCCCGGAAAGACATCGAAGAAGAGCAGCTCCAATGTCGCAAATCAGGGCAGCAAGCGCCGAACCACTTCCGATTCTAAGAGGCGAAGCTCTTTGAAAGGTGTCGCGACTTATGATATGGATACACTAGAGGATAACGACGAGACTACTGGTGCGCAATCAGTTGAGAACACCACTCAGGATAACGATTACTCAATGCAACTCGACGTTGTTCCCAAGGCCCGCAAGGAGGCTAAGACACCCGAGAAGAAGCAAAGGCAGTCGACTACCCAGGATTTGACAGCTCAAAGTCAGAAGTCTTCGCACTCGCGATCTCATTCCCGATCGCACTCCCAATCCTCGCGCAAACAGGTTACGACTGATATCACGGCTGATAGCATCAAGAGCGTGGACAAGGATACCTGCCCTGCCCTCTCGAGCGATGCTAGGAGGGTGCTTGATGATCTCTGCGAGCACGAGTGCAAAAACTGCACTGTCTGCAGCCGCATCACATCTCACCGTGGCATCTTCTCTTCCGCTGATATCATCGCTGGTAAGAAGCGTGTTACCATTCGACGACCTGTCCCTGTCACAGATCGCGATCCATCGGTTGAGGATCCTACTATGCGCCCTGCTCAGCACCCTGGCCATGCGCTCGCTGTAGTCATCAAGGGCCTGGAGGATGAGTCTCACCATCTCCAACTTGAGCTTACCCGCATTCAAGCTAAATACAGCGCCCGTGACAAGGCTCTGGGCCGCCGCGATCGTCTCAGCCTTGCTGACAACATTCGCACGCTGCTCAAGCAAGTGGAGGCGAAGAATGATCAGATCTACAGTCTGTATGATGTTCTTGAGGGCCAGAAGGCTGCTGGCCAGGCCATGTCAGAGGAGGAGATTGAGTTGACAGTGCTTAACATCACGGGCATGACAGTCCGCGATGCCACAAGCCACAGCGACCAACTTACTTGGGAGGGTATTCCTGAGCTATAAGAAACTGTCGGCACGATATGAAGCGTTATGGGCGTGCGAAACTTGAAATCAACCATGGAAAAGGCGTTTTTGGTTCAGAAATTGGTTCTTGGTTCGGGTGTATCGATGACCATCGCGGGTTAGATGGCTCTACTCGGGGAGTTTGGAATTACCACGGGCAATCGATTAGTGTATTGTGTTTCATACATATATGACTCGCTAGCTTTTGGCGAGAATGACTACGAAGATATTTTTCAGTTGAATTCATTAAATCCTCTTGCACAAATCATGATCGTTGTTGATGACCCCGTTTAACAGAAAAAGGTAGGTAAGGTATCCTTGATTTAGGTCTCTAACAAATATGAAATTATGTCCGTTTTACACACCAACCCAGAAAAAGCACGAAAGATTTTATAGCTACTCATCATCATCTTCTTCGCTGTCAATGACATCTTCACCATCCATCTCCTCATCCTCATCTTCGTCAACTTCCTCGTCTTCACTTTCCTCCTCCACTGGGTCCTCCATGGCACCCTTCTCATCCTCACGTCGCTTGCGGTCGTCCTCCCTTCTGGACTCCTCGAGAAGCTTGGCACGCTCAGCACGAGCCTTGCGCTGTCCCACGACGTAAGCTCCCAGAGGTGTCTTGGCAACGTCGAAGTCACGCAGGAAAGCCTCGACCTGGGTGCGGTCCTTGGGGGCGAACTCAACCTTGGCGCGCTTCTCCTCGATGAACTTGCAGTTGGCCTCAATCTTCTGGACAAGAAGGATGAGCTGGCCGGTGAGCTTGGCGTTCTTGTTGCCTGAGTCCCTGTTGCGGGCTTGCTTCAACCAGCGCTTGAGCTGGATGATAACAGGGAGGGCAAGCTCGGGGAAGGCAATGGAGGTGGCCCAGAGCATAAAGTACTCGCTCAGAAGCTCGACAAGCTGCTCACCGACACCGTCTTGGAATACACGGGTGCGGAGGTAGGACTTGGGTGCCTTGTATGATGTGGCGAAGTCGAAGGGCTTAAGAGAAGCGGCCTTGGGAGCCTTCTTCATCTCAGCTGAGGAGAGGACCTCGATAAGAGGAGAGGCGAGAGGGATGTAAGTGCCCGTAGCGCGAGAGACTCGGAGAAGTGAGCGGATTAGGTGGAAGCGGAAGGGGAAGTAAACAGCGGTGGGGATCAGGCGCATAGCTCCGAGGGTGACTTGGACAAGAGGGTAGATAAGAAGCTTGAGCTGGCTCTCCTTTCCGGCCTCAGCCTCCTTTAGGGGACTGCAGTGCTCTGCGAGAACACATGACCAGAAGTCAAGAGAGTGGGTGTACTGCCAGTTGTAAACGATGCGGAAAGCATCGTTCTTGTTGTGGACGATACTGTTGCGCAGGTGGATGGCGAGCTGTCGGATAAAGGAGAAGGCAGTTGTGTAGCCAACGGCCTGGTCGATGCCCCAGAGCTCAGCAGCAGAGTTCTTCATGAGGTTAATGCCCTGGACAGTGTTGGCGTTTGTGACACGGCAGCCCTGGATGAGACCTTGGTAAACGGCCTTGAGGACTGTCTCGCGAATACCCTTGTCACCGATAACAACGAGGCGTCGTAGAACAAGGAACGCTGTGATCTTTGTTGTCTCGGAACTGGCAGGCTGGGCCCAGAAGTTGACGACGGACTTGGCAAGAGCCTTGACGAGCTTCTTGAAGGAAAGGAGGTAAGGGAGAATGGGGGTGATGGAAGAGAGGGTGAGCTTGAGGGTCTTGTCGTCGGAGAGGGTGCTCAGGAGGTGCATAATAGAAGAGGTGTATGTCTTGAGCAATAGAGATAAGGTGTGGAATTTCTTTGACTCAGTTTGGACGTGGACTCTGCCGGAGGAAGACTCCTTGACGGGGAGATGGTGGTTCATAACCGTAGGAATCTCCTTAAGCGCAAGGAGAAGGATGTCGTTGAAGACCTCGGGGCTGTTAATAACATATCGCTGCTGAGACTCCTCATCATCGTCCTCGTTCAAGTGCGCGGCGCAACGGAAAGCGAGAACGACCTGTCGGGCGGCTCGTAGAGAGTGTCTGTCGGCCATAGCCTTCTTCCATGAGGCAACAAGCTCACGGGTCAATTCGTTTCCTTCCGCGACAGCCTCGGCCTTCTTGTCCTTCTTCTGCTTCTTCTTCTTGGGCTGCTCCTCTTCTTGTTCCTCCTCGTCGTCGCCGCTGAGCGCATCTACCTCAGCAAGGTCGGCGTTGTCGTCAAAGTCGAGGACCTCGGGGTCGTTCTCCTTCAAGAACTTGTAGAATTCGGGATCCTTCTCGGCGAGCTCATCCATGGTCTTCTTGCTCATGCCGAGATCCTCACCGTCGTCCTCGTTGTCGTCGCTGTCGTTCGCAACAGGTTGCTCGCCCATTGAGTCGTCAGAGTCGGCTTCGTTGTCCTCGGCGGCGCGACCGTCTCTCTTGCGCTTTCCAGACTTGCCGCCCTTCTTCTCCTCGATAATCTCATCGAAACCGCCATTGAAGAAGTCATCGACGCTCATTTCGTTGACCTTCTTGCCCTTGGCGGCAGGCTTCTTAGCCTCATCCTCCTTGTTGGCGCTTATGGACTCGGCATCCTTTGCTCTTCGCTGCTTCTTCTTATCCAGCATCTGCTGGCGCTGCTTGACTTTGGCGCCAGCTTTTCTCTTGTCGAGAACACCTGTAAGGTGCTTCTTCTCGAACTTCTTGGTCGCCTTCAAATTCCTCTTGCCTGGCGCCATTTTGAAAAACTTGAATGCGCCTTGGCTGGTGAAGAATTCGACTTTTGGGGATTAGGTATGGTTTTTGTTTGTAACTTTTAGATGGGTCTCCAGAGGCTCTTTGCAACCAAACCAAAAACCAAAAATTTTGCTGCTGGTCTTATCGATAACGAAGGGTGAGCGAAAACTACAGGCGGTGTGGAATTCTGCCAAGATCCCTACGTAACATGTCCCGCAGGCATCCCACCTCAAGCTCCATCGCGGCGCATCACTTTAGAACCTTTGGTAGTTACAAACCAATGCTTAATTCATAATGATTCCAAGACAAGGCTATGCGCCAACCCCTCACAGTTATGTCCCTAACACTCACCTTTCTGCCAGTATAAATCTCGACGAGGTACATTAATTAATTCGACTTACACTGTTACTCGACTAATTGCTGAATCTAGGAAGTCAAGCTCACGAATACCCGTGCCGAGCGCGACCTTCAAGAATCCCTCGCCGAGCTTTTTAGCATTATAATTACACTTGATGAGCTCGAAAAAGCCTTCCTTAAGGATGCTGTTCCCGAAGCGGAATACACCGAAATCTGCGAGCGATCGCTGAGGCAGTATAAAGCGCTGCTACAAGATGAAACGATTGCTAGGGAATTTGGCGATCTTGAAGATTTCAAGGCCAAGTGGGATGTATGCTATTCCCACGTCTCCCTGTGAATACTCTGCACTGGATATTAACAAATATATAGCTTGAAGCACCTCGCGCAACCGAGCGCATTCGTGTCGGCATGCCATCTACAGCCATCGACCGAGCCCCCTCAGCACCAACTCCCGCCCCCGCCGCAGCTGCCAACAACACTAGCGGTGTTCTCATCCTCGAAGCCACTCAAGAGTTCATCACCTTCCTCGACGCTGTTAAGCTCGGTCTTCTTTCCAAAGACCAACTGCACCCCCTCCTCTCTGATGTAATCCAATCAGTAAACCGTGTTACGGATAAAGACTTCGAGAACCGCGGCAAGATCGTACAATGGCTCATCACCCTCAACCAGATGAGAGCGACCGATGAACTGAGCGAGCAACAGGCACGCGAGCTGGAGCTGGACATTCAACAAGCGTACCAGGGATTTAGGAGGACTTTGACATGAGAAGATATAATTTGATGTGACGACCTTTGTACATGTTGATGTTTTTGAGAGCGAAGATGCTTGCGCCAATCTTTACATGGCTATTAGAAGTGGTGTGCCTAGTCTATATACCCATGAACCTTGATTTGAAACAATTACACCAGGAACGTCCAGAAGCTGGGATACACGAATTCTGACTCGAAGATTCGGCGGACCTGTTCGAGGACAAATCTCTCGACCTTGCCAACGTTCTTCAAACTCTGCTTTCCTCCAACTCGTTCTCCAATCTCGCTTTCCACGCGGATTTCCTGTAAGAGACCACCGACTCTTGGTTTATGATCCTCACTCTTCGCAGCCCCACCAGCACCCTTTGAACCCTCTTCGTTGGGGTCATCAGGGCCAATAGCTGCAAGTGCATCATCTGGACCAAGGAAGCAGAAGTGTACACGCTTGCGAATATGTGCCAGCACACCCACGCCGTCGAAGGTCAAGCCTGTGATGTTAAGCTTCAGGGGGATGCCCACGAAACTCGGCATGGGGTAGTCAAGTAAAATCTCTGCTGTAAGGTTCAATCGAATGTCGCCGTTGTAGCGTATCCTGAAGACAGCCTGGACATCTTCTATGCGGGGCTCTCGTGGTCGCCGTCCTGCCTCCTCCTCTCCCTCCTCTTCATCATCGTCATCAACGATCGCTGAGCCGCCAAGATGTGTATCTCTTGTTGGTGGTCGTGACGCCTCCACTGACGTAGGCGCAAGTGTAGACACGCTTCCCTTTTCACGCAGGCTCTGTAATGGATCGAGGCTGGCTTTGAAGTTATCCACAGACGAGAGACTGCTTTGTGAAGGGTTCCGAGTGCGGCTTGGGGTTCCCCATTCTCGAGCCGGAGTTCCTGGGACGCTCATCCAGTTGGTGTGATGTGCACTTGCAACAGCGGCGAGAGGCGTATGTGTGCCTGTGCCAAGATGGCTTTGGAAGTAGCCGCCCAGGCCTGATCCTCCTAGGATTCCTGGTGTTGAAGTTCCCAGGAATGGACTTCCTAAATCATGACCCATCATCTCATTTCTCAACACCTCGCTTCTCAACCCACCACCTCTCCTCGTGGATCCTCCCCACGGCGCAGGACCAGGCCTCATCCTCGTAGGTTCTGGAGGCGGGGGTGGGGGCGATGGCTCTTCTTCGCTATCCTCATCATCCTCATCCAAGTCTTCTTCATAAAAGTCTGGTAATGGATCTGTGATATCCTTGAGTTCGAGCTGTGGAGGGATAGTTCCGAAGTCGAAACCGTGTACTGTTACTGAGCGGATGAATTTTGGTAGCGGAACGGTCTGGAATTTATCGTGGACGAATTCCCGGATGCGTTCAGCGAGAGCGTCACCATCGGGACCACTCGTGAGTGTCTCCCAGTTTAGTTCAATCGACATTGGAATTTGTTTCCCTGGCTTTTGTCGATGTCGAAGTTGAGTCCATATGGTTTACTTTGGTAGAAGTGGATGAGATGATGTAGAGGTTCCGCACCTGGCCTACCTAAGTTTTAGTGGCTTACAGGCGCTGCAGGTCTCACAACGCCCCGAAGCGTCATGGTAAAACTTCCATGAACAGATCACAGCAAATGGTTGCTTAATTGCTGCAGCCAGACATTGAATCAAATCATGATAAATATCTCATAAAGCTATTTAAATGCAAGTTCAATGTATCGTAAAACGGTATGCTCCCTTGTTGAATGAATGCTCTCGTAAATACCCCCAACGACGCTGATGCTTGCTTTTACATATAACAAAAATGCAACCCTTTAACGTTTACAATGGCCGCCATGAACTACATTTATTTTCTTCATTCGTGGTTTTCACCTTTTAATGTCCTTCTTTGTATGTTCCTCAGCGAAGCATCTCGGGCTCCTCGAACCTAGCGCGCCCATAGTAATGCGGGTACTGAGGATTGTTGAACAGATGCCAGCAGTTGGGCGCCTGTAAGATATATCTAGACACCAGTCAGTATTCAAACAGCTTTGAGAATGTCACCATGAACGTACCTGGCCATAGCCTCTCTGAATCGAGACTTGTACTCCTTGGGACTTGTGACAGTAGGTCGGTTGCGACCACCGCCTGCAAATCCACGATCCTTGATCCAACTTTCAAGCTTCTTGTCCCACGTGTATGTGCGAATGCAATCAATGATACCAACCACAAGCTCCTTGCGAGCCTCGTCAACAGCAATCATGAGAGAATAGTCCATCACGTTCTGTCTTGCCAAGAACAATGTGTCATTCCATACCGAAGCTCGGAGAAGCTTCTTCGAATGCTCTCTCGCAAAGAGGGGCGACTCATAAATGTACTCGACCATGTTCTCATCAAGGAGGACCTCATTCTGCTCACCAGTAGATTGGATCTTGCGATTACGCATAGAGCCCTTGAGATCGAAAATTCTTGTTGCGGTGCGATCGTAGAAAAGGTTCTCAGTGATCAGAAGATCGAGCTTGATGTCGGTTCCTGTAACAGGATTTTTTATGAAGACTTGGAAGAAGCCTAGCATCTTGGCAATCACGGAAGGCAAATCGTGGAACAATGCTTCCGCCATGATGTTAAAGTAGCCAGGGGCAAAACGCAAGAAAGCCGAAGTCTCGATGGGGGAAAGCGACTTCAATATCAGTCGATCGTCCAATGTCTTCAAGAAAACCGACTTGGTCTTGCCACCCTTGGAATCCCACTTTAGGCATCGTGAGAGTGACTCGACAATGCGTTCCGCAACACCGCACTTTCTCCTGAGAGCATCGAATTGTTCTGCATAGAAGATCTTGCAAGTCATTGTGGCAGTACCTTCCCGGAACTGATACTTCAGATGAGTTCCTGTGACACGAAGCAGACTCTTCTCCAGGTCTGATTCAGATACCCAGTCGATGCCCTCAGAGGGAAGAGATTTGGGCTCTCCCTCAACACCGCTGTCACCCTCTCGTTGCATGATTTCTTGTGCTTCTTTGCGAATATTGCGCAACTTGCCCTTGTAGTCTTCACTGTTGAGAGCGAGCGCAATTACCGAGCTTGGCTCATCCTCTCGGACAATGATATCTGAGTCAACAAAGATGTGGTCGCTTGGATTGACAGGGTATTCGAGTTGGTTCCAGCCGCTTGAACCTCGCTCAGCCCAGAAGTTGGTAAGGTACTTCATCAAGCTTGTCTTTTGATGTTTGGGTAGCTCCAATGGAATTTCGCTTGCGTCTACTGAATCTGCAATCTCTTTGATATCGTGCAGATACTCATCTGGGACCGAGTGCTCAAGATCAGTGGTTCTCTCTTCATCGTCCGAGAACGTCTGGCTGGTATTCGCAATGGTGTGGTCATCGTTCTCTTCCCTTTCCGTTTTCTCGTCATTGTCTTCCTGCTCTCCTTTGCCTTGGCACTCTTCATTCTGTTCACATTCCTCGTTCTGCTGAGCTTGATTGCCATGTTGCTGTTCCTCCATGCTCGCAGGTGGTTCTGCAGGAGTCAGCGGCTCAGCGATAGGATCCGACCTGTGCTGAGAATCAGACTTTCGTGAAGCAACGCTGCCGGCTCGTTTGCTAGCTTCGCGCTCGGCAACACTCTCGGTGGGAGGACTTGGTTCCTCGAAAGCTTCGTTTACATCGTCATAAACCTCGACAATGGCCTTTGTAGTGGTTCTAGGTAGCATGGCTCGAGGTTGGCGCATACTTGCGGCACGCTTCTTACGGTCCCGGATACGCTCCTTCTCAAATTCACGACTGAGCTGCTCAAAATGTTTTGCGAGCGTTGAAACCTTGGACTCTCTCTTCTTATGGACGAATCGCGGGATTCCTGAAGCAGTCGCCTTGCCTCTGTCTTTGAGGTTCTTCAAACCCAGACGTTCAGAGAGCTTCTTATCCACTCTGATCGATCCTTCGGCCGTTGTTGTCGACTCGGGTCCAAGAGACTCGGAAGGCTTTGTCTTGGAGTCCTTGGCACCAAGGCCCTTCCCAATCCCCGACTGTGTCCTAGGCAGTGCACGGGTAGGATGAGAAGTCGACCTCACCATCGGAGGAGAGGTCGCCTGAGCAGATTTGCGAGTCGGTCCACGCTCGCTAGTAGGGGTGGGTATAGAGGATTGACTTTGGTCTCGCCGTATTTGGTCAACTCTTTCTGTCAGAGAAGGTGCGGGAGAAGGCAATGCGTCCATAGGTGACGGAAGTGGCTCAGCGGGGTTGGCCGGAATCGCATCGAAAGCCTTGCTAGGTGCTTTTGGTGTTTGTTCAGGATCAACAGCAAGAGGCGTTTCTTGATCGTCTAGGTCTTCTAAGGCCTCGACAGGTGGGAAATACTCGGGAAGGGCTTTAGCTGGTGTCGCAGGTGTACAAGCTAGATCCAATGGCTCGACTCGTTCAATAGCACCCTCTGCAGGAATCTCGACTTTGCCATCCTCATCAGGGACATCCTTGTCATCGATAGGGACATCTTTGTCATCGACAGGCTTTGATGAAGCGACACTAGCCTCCATACTGGTGTTGTCGGTGTAGTCCGTAGGTTGGGTGCTCTTCCCTTCCTCTTCCGTGAATGTCTGAGAAGGTCGCTCTTCGCTGTCAACCGTTGATGGTGTCCCCTCATTTGACGTGAGCGATTCCTTCGACTCATTGTCGGTGAACATCTTTTTCAGTTGCATAATTGTCAGCTGGCGCATATCCTTGTCGCTCAGGAAATCGGATTCAAATTTGGCAAAAGCCTGATCCCATTCGCCAGCTTTCTCAAGCATCTCTCGGACGATACTATTGAAAGGCACCACCTCGTAATACTTTGAGTTGACGTAGATGTCTTGCAGTCTCTTCACAATTAGTGGTAGGTCCTCTTTCGCCTTAGCCGTTAGACGGTCGACCTCAGACTTGCACAGATCTGCTTTATCGGGCAGCACGCTGTCGATGCGAATGCACATGAGCCTTGCTCTGACTGAAGTCATGAACTTGGCCCATCGCTCTTCCATTCGTGCGAAGATCTCGTTCTTGAGTTTCAGATCGGTTGCCACCTTCCAAGTGATTCTCGCACGTGGTACAACGATCTCTAGTAAATCGATAGGGTCCCAGTGAATGCGGATTCGAGCATCCTGAAGACTGAAATACCGAACATGGTCTCGGTGGTGGTCGTGTGGGCAGTCATGCATGTCCTTCATCTTCAGTCCGCGTCCCCAAAAGAGGAGCTCTAAGTATTTGCCGAAAGAATATTTAAAAGTAGCCTCCGACATGGTCCTTTCTTCAGTGTCCTTCTTGCAGATCTTACAGTAAGTCCACATCGTGATACCGTCAAATTCGGCCATGGAAGAGTTATTTGGCAAGTTCTCAACAAAGACTGTAATCCGAGACTCGTCATGGACATAGGTTCGGTGATGTTCTAGCATCCTGCGTTCGCAGCCATTTGAGGTGCAGACTTGATTCATGGTGTACGCAAGATCCTCGATGTATTGTCCCAGAGTACAGTCAGGGTCCATGCCAGTGTCGATGTGTTGTTCATCGTAGAAATTTATGGCTACCAAAGAGGGCTCCGTGCAAGGGATCTTGGTTTCCGTGCAGATCACGGAATAAAGAACAACGATGTTCTGATGTGAGTATGGGTCAAAAAGGTCGAGGTTGCCCTGGATATATGTCTCCCACTGGCGTGTTTGGGTCTGGTAATTGTACAAGGCTTTGTCGTACTCAGCATCGTGAACAGCGCGTAGGATCTCCATGATCTGTTGTGGTGCCTTTTGACCGATCGCTTCGACCATCTCAGGTTTGATAAGTTGGAACCGGGGCGGATCTGCCTTTTCAGGATCACCCTTTTCTTCATAGTAATCGTGGTTACGGAGCCTGCGTAGATACAGCAATCTCCTCTCCTGCTCGCGTGCCTTCATCAAAAGGTAAGGCTGTTTAAACTTGACATAGGGCGAAGCGGACAGGATCTTGGTTTCGTACTTGGCAACCATATCACTGTAGTAAGTCGGCATTGGAACATCGTCTGGAACTTGACTAATAGTCTGGTCTGCAGGAGCAAGTTCAGGCTCCTGGAGAGATTTCGAGCCAGTGCGTTCGTGAACCAATTGTCCTGATTGTTCAAGGGAGCCATTATCATCAGTTTCGGCAATGCTAGAGCTATCCACTGTAGTCTGTGAGGGCTGTTCACTTTCGCTTGCTGGATGATTGACAACAACAGAGGGACCATCTCGAGAGTGATCAATGCTATTGACACTCTGAGACCTAACACTGTCGCTTGGGAGATGCACAGAATTTGCCATAGAATCGCCACCTTCAGGGAGTTCGATAGACTCATCCCTCAGTAGGCTTGACTCAAGCTTCAGGTTATAAACAACATAAACCATGAACTCCATGATATGCTTCACTTTCGAGAGCACCGTGCTATTAGCGCCTCTCAACGCAATTGTGCACCCAAGCTCGGGTGTGCAACCTGACAGAAAGATGTATGACTTTTTACGTCCTGGGTAGTCATTGTTCACAAATGTCCTGACCTCGAAGTTTGCGCATCGTCCAATCTGAACGGGGAGGGCCAGCATATCAAGCGAGGATATGATGTCTGTTTCGGCACACCGTGCGACCGCCTCAATGACCGTGTGCTTAACATTGTATGCCACTGAGATGTTTGCATCAGACAGGTATTGCAACGCCACGCCTGATATGCTTTTCTCAACGAGAAGGACCTGAGGGCGAAGATTCGTGATTCGTTGGACCACAACACGTAGAAATTCTTTTTCTTGCTCGATGACGGGCTGAAGGCTCATAAAATGCTGTTGATGACGCTGGTACTCGATGGCGAATGTCACAAGCATGACACGAGGGTTAGAGATCCTCCGTGGCATACTCTTCAATGCCAAGTTCTTAGTAAAGACTACGCCTGAGATATAGGCTGTGTCGCCAGGCTTGCCTCCCGGAATCCTTTTCAGCTTCACATAATGCCGGATATCCATGTCTTCGCCTTTCGCAACGTCAGGGTCCACATCGTCCGTTGCCCGCAAAAGAATAGGAACCAAAGCCTTCTGCCATGCTGGTGGATTTGAGATCTTTGCATCATCCAGTAATTGATGAAGAAGCTTATCAACATGCCTCAAACTCGATGAGTTAAGCTCAACTTTGGGGGCTTTCTTGTGCTGTAAAGAATCACTTCTAGTGATCTGGGTCCCACTGTGATGAGGCGTGTCCAACGCAAAGAGCATTTCAGATGACTGGGATGGCCCCTTGTATACACCAGAGTATACACCGGACTTGGGGCGCGGCGATGGCAAGTGATGCATACTGCCAACATTACTAGTGTTCCGTCGCCTTGGTGGTCGTCGATATGCCCCAAGGCTGCCCGGGAGCTCATCAATACCACTTCTGCTTGCGAAGCTCATGCCGCTAATGCTCTTTTCGCCAGCCCTATGGCGATATTTCCTATTAGCATTGACATAAGGCGAGAGTTCTGACTTGTCATCGCCGAGGCTTCCAGGCTGCAAGTCACCTGTCATTGTAGCAAAAAGACTCATCTGTTCGTCTTCGCTCGATTCATCAGACATGTAGTCAGCCAGCTCCGGATCGATAATGTTATCGTCGTGGAAAGCTGGGAACTTTGATTTCTTAGCATTCTCATCATCAGCCACACGTCGAAATGGCGCAGGCTCCTGTGGTACAGGCTTGAAACGATTCAGGAATCCAGCATGCTTGGAATGGTGTCTCTTATGACCCGCGGATGAGTGTGGCCTCGCGCTTAGAGATTTGAGTGACCGTGACGAACCAGGCCTGCTCAACTGGGGCGCATCTATCTCCAAGATAGCTGCAGCACGAGACTCGCCAAGGCGACGTGTTGCCGGTATGGCCATCATGGGTGTTGTCACAGGCCTTGACACAGGCCTCGAGTCCTCCGATCCTTCTGAAGCGACCCCCGACTCATTATCCCGCGGTCTAGGTTGGCTGCCATTACTGGGAGATTTTGCGTGGTTTGAGCCAAAGAATCTTGGCATAAAGGATTGTTCGTCTCCAGAATCATCTGAGCCGCTGCCGTCAAATCGCCTGGTGATAACCTCAAGACACCTTTTGCACACGCGCAATGAGCCTTGCACACCAAACTTCTCCCCTGATATAACTGTAGTACACTTTGAATCAAAGATGCATCCACAAGTTCGGCAGTGATGTTTGCGTCTGAATGCACTGAATGGTGTCTGACAAAGGAAACACTCTTTGACAGTGTCATCTTTCATCCAGAACTCCTTACTCAAAACCTGTTTGCGCATACGGTTGAGCTGAGCGCTGACCTGCTCCGAAGCCTCTTCGCTGCTGGTTACAGTACCGGGTATTCTGAAATCGCCAGACGCCATCTTCTGTTGTTTAGGATTATGAGAAAAAGAATCGTGGCATACTGAATCATGGGCAGAAGTGCTGACGTGGCTAGGCTCTGCGGTACCCCTGTCCAATGAAGAATCTCTCGAGTTCTGCCCACCAGGCGATTTTGAACGGCTGATTCGGTCAATAACGGCAGGCTTTCTTCTTACACTATCGGGTGACAGTAAAGATGAAGTGACAGAAGGGCTGCGAAGGCTTCGGGTCTGTAATGTCTGTAAGGTGGGTGTACGATGATGGTGCGCGCTCCTAGGGCTCGTCGGGCTCTTGATGCTCTCGTCTATGCTCGAAGTGTCCTCACGCTTCGACCTGGGTGGAAGTTTGCCATCCTTCATATCAAATAGACTAGCTGAGGATTCGGCTGTTGTTAGATGAGCTTGCAAGTCAGCCCTGCTGCTGATGCTCTTCCGGCTCGATCCGACACCACCGCTGTCCTCGGTGCGTAGAGTGGTATTACTAGGATCCCTATGTACTGTCACAGGAGCAATCGTGGGGTCAGCGGCAATAGAGCTAGGTGCCTTCTTGGAAAAGCTTTGACGGTTCGTAGTGGTGGACGTTTTATTAGACATGAGGCTGATGCTCGACGGTTTGGATGACTGAGCTTGCGGCCGGGGTTCGATGGTGCCACCAGTTACTTGTGCCGAAATTCCATCGTTCGGGAGCACTTGTGAGGACGAGGTGGACATAGAGGCACCAGTGTCGGCTCGGTTCAGCGAGCTAATGGAGGCTTTCGAGCCATGATTCGCAGTGATCGAGGTTCGTTTCGAAGACGGCTCTGATCTCTCGGCTCCTGGGAATCCTTCTTGGGACGACTTTGGAGAACCTCCACCACCCACAGCTTCCCTCAGTCGACTATAAAGACCGCTAAAGCCTTGCTGAACAAGATCACCCGCGATTCCTTTGTTATCAGAGGTAGGTGCGGCTATCGGCGGCGGCGCGAAGTCGTTGAAGGTGGTGAGAGAGTCACACTGGCTTGCAGATGTGTGTATCTTGTCGAGTGTATGGGCAAGTTGCCCCGTTGTGATCGAGTTGATAGAATCGCGGCGGGTTCGGATGGGAGAAGTTTCCGATGCTACAGAGTCGGCTCTTGGCGGCGCCATGTTGACGGCGTAATTATCGTGAGAATCGGCAGGAGTAAAGGTGTACCGATAGAAATCAGAGTGACTTGAGGGGTATAGAACGTTGTAGTCCGGTATGCGGATAGCTTGGGGTCGTCAACTGAAGGGTCCTAGATGTCTAAGACCCAACGCATGTGACGATGGTCCACTTCAGGACGCTCAAACAAACGCAACGACCACGGATCGAATGTGAGATATCAACAACATGGTGAGTCGCGGCTGTTTAAGGCAAATAATCAGACAGACAGGCCGTTTGTGGAAAGATGGAGAAGAGGCAAGAGGAGAAGGTCGATCTTCAGGGTTCGCTGATCGGTGAAGGTTGACAACGGACAAGACTGCACAAAAAGGTCGGGGTCTTGATCAAGACGGGATGGCGCAGGCTAATTCAGACGTTAAAGGCGAATAAGGCAAGAGACAGCAAGCAATATGACGAAAGGGTATCAGCAGGGTGTTGCGGCGCAGAAGAAGATGCCGGCCCGCACAGCTAATCACAGTTGTGCGTCGTCAAAGTCCAAGGTCGAGAACAACCTTTGGGCATCTGAGCTGGATGTAGGATGCGTGATGGCGTCAGACCCTTGCAAGTCAGCGCCCGGGAGCGGGACAGTTTGTTAACGACAGGGGGGTAGCTGGTACATGTCTAACATTTTTCACTGTCGATAGAGGCAGATAATGTTAGCACCACAGTCGGCATAATCAGTAAGGCTTGTGGTATCTGGGACTATAAAAGTGAATGTTTCTCGTCTAGGCCATCCTCTAATATCGTGACAACGTTTATCGCCTTCATGCTGAGCTGATGCAGTGCAACTGAAGTTACACCCAGACAAGCCAGCCCAGTAGACTCTGCACATGCAAAGTCTTGCAGAATAAAAACTCAAAAGTACCGACGACTTGGCGCTGATCGAGCACGAGCCATCTCCCGAGTACAGGCTACCACACCCTACAAAAAGGACCCCGCAGATTTCTACGCGGCCCAAAATTACCCGTCGCGTCGCGCTACAATTCGATTCTATTCGCTATATCCATCACTTCACTCGATCGTCACTACATCAAATTCCACTTTACAACATCTCTGCATCCATCTGCACGATAACCAGCTGCGTAAACATTTCGAAAATCCCCCAAAGCCGATCCTCGTGTTCCATCCACCGATCCCTTTGCCCCGTCGCACAACGCCATTATCGAGCACCACCACCACTACAGCCCATGTAACCTCCATCGTGACTGGTGCAGGACAGTCTCACGGTCCAATGTCTCCCGCTTCGTCCCCTTCGCGGGACGTCACGGAGCTTCTTTCCCGGCGCCGCGGCATAAACATTCCCTCCGATCAAAAGAGTTTGCTAGAGAAACAAGATTCTTGGGCAGTAAACTTGCAAAACCAGCGTCACGGGCTGGTGAATATTCCTGGTAGCGTTTTAGAAGGTGCAAAAGCAGCCTATCTGGCCCAGAAGAAGAGATCGCAGCAGCAAACACCGCAAGGTAAAAAGCGAGGTGCCAGTCCTGGTCCATCAAGGAGCAGCAACCACAAGCGCATGCGGAACGGAGATGGAAATCCAAACGTTTCAGGGTCGAATTTTGACAAACCACCACAATCCTCTCCCGAAAGATCGATACCTTGGAGCCCAAGCCCTTCCCGCGATCAGAACAAGGAAGCAAACTCCATAAAAGCAGCTATCAACTCAACTACGCAGTCATCAATCGCACACGAAACTCCTAAAACGACCACTGTAGGCCCACCACCGCGAACCTTGAGACCGATGCTCGAAGACCCACCGCTGTCCGACGAATCTGAAGATGATATGGAAACGAGAATCCCAGACGCCCAACCTCTCCGCAACGTCCCAATCAACCGAATAGCCGTTCGTTCTTATCCATCGCAACCGACTACACAGTCTACAGGTCCCATGGCTACACCTCCATGCGCGCAGCCGAGCAATCCCACGCAATCTATTATACCCGAAACCATCATGGCAAACAGAGCACCCTCGAAGGTGAATGGAAGTCCAGGGAAAGGGAGACCTCGGATTGTGTTCAAACCTATCGACGTTGACGACGTTGGCAGAAAAAGGAAGAGAAGTCATCCTGAGAAGGAACGCCTCGCACCGACGACAATGCCTCCAGTAATTGATAGTTCGATACCCTCTTCGGAATCTTGCATTCCCAACACATACTGTGTGCCCACCACGCAAGAGTCTATCAGGGAGTCTATCGAGGGGAATGAGGAAGACGATGAAGACGAGAGCAATGAACAAATCGAGGAGATAATACCTTCAACCAACGATGAAGAGCGTCCTGTGAAGCGAGCCCCCAACCGCCGTCCAGCCTCCGCCATTAAGCCCAAGCCTGTTCCTGAGATCAGGAATATTGCGAACCAAAACGGGCCAACCGTGCAACAACAAGTCAAACAACATCGGGTCCAACCACAGGCACAAGAGAAGCAAGTGCAGCAACAACCCCAAAGACAAACGGCCCATAAACCGACCGCTCCACAGACGGGACCACGAGAACGAGCCGCCTCAACGAATTCTCGCAAACTTTTGGAAAGTAATGAGATGGTCAGGAGACCGCAGTTGCTTGTACCACCGCGCATAGCGCCGGGTACTCCTCATGATCCGTTCGACACCTTTGTGCAACATTATCCTGGATACGCAAGTGGCAATGATGGTCAGACAGCACCAGGCACCAAGCTATCATTCATTGAAGCGTGCCTATACCTGAACTACCTTCGTCCAAAAAGCCTGCTTCGAGACTGTTTGTATGACGACTTTATCCGAGCCTTCCCCTATTTTAAGGAATACGTGGATCGCGCCGGGAGATCAGCCATGGTCGCTATTAAATGGTTCAACAAGCAGAAAGGACCCCCACTGTTCAACAAATACTTGGTACAAAGGGGTAATCTTAGTCACATCCTGAGATCATGCCCGGAAGAGTTCAACGAAGCGAACCAGAAGATTTACAAGAGAAAGGATGATGACGAGCTCAGCATTTATACAAGTTCAAACGATGAAGGGGAGTCGAGCGAGGAGGAAAATCTATCAAGCCCCGTGTCAAGGAGGTCGAGCCGAAAGGATCTCTTGAGCTCAGTCACAAAGAAGACGAACGGAAAGACCGCGGATGACTTGCAGCCGGTTGAAACGATCGAGAGTGACACGGACATGGAAATCGCGGAGATGCTTCCGGTCTTTGAAGCGAATCCTGCGAGGAGATCGTCTGGGGCTTCAGTTAAGGGAGCGGAGCATCATTCAAGATCTAATCCCACATCTGCAGTGAGTCAGAAAACAAGGCCGGCGCCACCCTTGTCCTCCAAGGCACGTAGGACCACGTTTCCCGCGCAACCTGAGTCTTCGCGAGCTCGAGATATCATGACTCAAGCTCCTCCTCCACCTTCGCCTAAGATATCAGACACATCAATGTTGCCGCCCTCGAGTGCGCCTAATTCTACGTCGGGGTGGAAAGCTCCCCGACCCTCACAGTATTTGGAGACGCTCGTCAAAGGGGGGAAGGGACGACCCGGCTTCCCTTATGGTACCAACAGATTCAGCTCGAGTAACCAAGTCACCTCGTCGCCGGTGCTTCTTGATGAGAAGAGACGTGACAGGCTTCGAGCGCATTTCAGAAAGAGTCTATCAGCTCAGAAAGCCAAAAGCGGCACAACACAAAATGCTAGGAGTAGCAGTGGTCAGACAAGATGATCTGATATTCGGGGGATTACTGTATTTTAGTCAGGAGTAAGATGTCAGTGGGGATTGGGGGCCAGGCGTCGGTTGTTTTCTTGATCAATATAGATACCCCAAAAGTTGCTGCTGGTTGTCAGCGGCCATCAGCATAAGTTCTCACGAAGACATGTATTAGTAAAAGGGAAAACTGGGAAAAGGCTCCATAGCATAAAGAGGAAATGGAATCAATTTCGGTGGCGGAAAGAACTGTCTATTTGTGCGTGGGCAACATTTCTATGGTAAGCTAGCTGGTTCGCGAGAACCTGAACCTGGCCTAATTAAAGGGCTGACAGACAGCATGGCGATGATGCAGAAGATCAAGACCTGCAAGAGAAGAGAGTTTCCGAAGTCGCAGGTCCCTTTGTCCTTCTCTTCCTCCCAGTTTCCGATCATTCCGTAAGCAAAATTATTCTCCGCCGATACTGCCAGTCGTAGTCGTCTCAGTTCCACGGGGGGGTATCATGCAATTTTTCTTTTCTCGAGGTTCCCAATCTTTCAAAATATCTCGCTCCGTGGACACGACTGCTCGCTGCCCATCATCATCATTCGACGTAGATCATATGCGCCTTTAATTCCTTTTCTGCTAGCCCCAATCCAATATATATTGTTTTGTTTTTTTGGTTTTGCTGAGAAGTTGAAAAATCCGGGTTTGGTGTTCCATTTTATATGTCGTCATTCCTGGTCATTAGCGGTCATTATAGTTGTGCTTTGCTTTTTTTTCTTCGTGAGAAGATAATCTCTCTTTTCTGTCGCGGTGTTCTTGCTGGGTTTTGCTGAATTTACTGCTGGTCTGCTTCAGCTGCGGCGCGAGCGGCGGCTTCGGCTTCCTTCTTCTTCCTTTGGCGAGCTTCCTCCTCGGGAGTCATGGTGCGCAGCTGGAGAGCGTGGATGCCGTTCTCCTGGGCCATCTCGTCGCGGAGAAGGGCGTAGACCATGCGGTGACGGGCGGGCTGCATCTTGGAGTTGAAGGCATCTGAGGTGATGACCACGCTGATTTGTCACATGTCAGTTTGTTTGATCTCATGTCATGCAGAAATATGTATGTGTATGGATGACAAGAGTGTCACGCGGGAAGGAATGAGATGAGATGAGATGAGATAAAAGTGAGATATCATGATATGATGATTTCAAAGGCGAAATCTCAAGTTTCACGACTTCGCTTGAATCGTGACAAAGAGCGCAATTCTTACCGAAAGTGTGTCTCGCTAGAGGTGGTGTGTTCCATGGCCTTGTGATGAGAGTGCAGGTGAGAGTCGTTGTAAATCTCCAAGGTCTGGGGAGTGAAAGCAGCCGTGATCTGTAGTGTGTTAATATCGCATCTTACTCAAGTTTGGTCGCAAATTCGTACCTTGGCGCGAATGGTATCCTCAACGGGGGTGGTGGAACTCATGGTTGAGAACTGTCGGGGGAGGCTTGAGAAGCCGAGAGCGTATCGTCGATACATTGAAAGAGGAGAGTTTTGAAAGCGGCGCAGTTAAAGTCCCCAAGACAAATTTGGTAAAAGGTCGACTGTGGATCTGGATCAAGTCGACACAAGCAATTGCGAATTCCCCCGGTTTTAAGAGCTGAGAATTTGCAGGCGATTTAAATTGAGAGGATCTTTTATCCTTTTGAACTTGATTATTCCTCCCCAGAGTGGAGCGGTAATAGATCGACAGGGCGAGTTTTATGGTGGGAGCGAGGCAGGTTTTTTGTGGTGAAGAGAGTTTCCGACTTTTTGAGTTTATGTTGTCGGTCTACAGCTACTCCAAGTGACGTGATACCGAGTCGAGAGTTTGGCTTGGATGGGAAGCGGAGGAGGAAGAGGAGGAAGTGAAAGTGGAATTTAAAAGAAATCGGGATAGAGAAGATACAAGCGGTTTTAATATAAGTCAATGCTTGTCATGGGGGAGGAGGTGTATGAATAAGAGTGCAGTACTATTATAAGCTACAAAGTAAGGTAAAGGTAAGGTACATTGACATTGACATTGCGGTAAAGTAAAGTAGTATGAAGTGGCGGAACACGTTCATTGACCTGACCAAAAGTAAAGGATAACACGGTCCAATCCAGTTTCAGTGACAGTGAGTGACTGATTTGTGCAATTGACAACTCAGGAGCCCGTTCTCCGTTTTGGTATCAAGTCGGTGAGGGAACAGGAACCTAAAGGTAAGGAAACGAGAAGCAGGCAGGCAAGGCAAGGCAAGGCAAGGTAAAGAAGCAAAGACAAAGCAAGCCACATAGACAGACATTACACGCATACCGACAGATAGTCTAATGTACAGTACAACTGCTACGGTACTCTAATTCATGAATCTCAATATGTACATTACCTACATGCACTGCACTGCACTCTATTGTACCTAGCTGAAGTACTGTACTATACACCCTCCCTTTCATCTGCAGACGGTTCGTCGCAAAGCTTCTATCCATCCTTCCATTGCCCATCCCAGCCACCGTCCAAGCTCCCTCTCTCCTATCTAACTTGACTGGATATCCTAAAAGCGCGGGGTGGTTTACCGTCTTTCCAAAAGCCAAAGTGGCGGACAAGTTTTCAGATCCATCACAGTGGAAAACAATCACACCCCCTGAACCTGGCACTCTCCTTTTAGCAAATGATCAGCCGCCAATCTGCGTCTCAGTCCAGACGGTTGGGTCGGGCGTCGGATGGCCCTGACCGCCTGCGGCTTGGAGAGCGGTGAAGCCAGGAACAAGGGTTGATGGAAGTTTTTTTTTCTTTCTTTTCTTTGTTGTTCTTACCCTGGTAGATGTACGTACATACGTTACGATTCACGAGGAGAAAAGTGTTACTCACATACAGAATATTAGACACCGTCAGTTTGGAAAAGGGCCGTCAATAACCCAATATCACTAGTTCTATATACCCCCCAAGCTGCAGACTTGACAGCACTGTAGGTATCCATAAGGTAGACCCAGTGGAGACCCTCTTCGACTCCCAAAGCTGGAGCTTTCTGTAGGTAAGGTACCGGCCCAAGCAGGCGGGATCTGGTGTGAGAAAAATGACGGTACTGAGGCGGTCTCGAAGACTGCATTACCGTCTGGGGGGCGTCTTGTCAAGACTGCATGGCATTGTAACCCACCCACGTATTCGTTTCGTTTTCTCTTTTCTTTCCTTTTTCTTTTTTCCTTTTTGTTATTTGTGCGTTGTTGTTTGATGCCAGCGGTTAAAACATTAGACAGACAAGGTCTTGCTTGACCTAGTACCTATCCCAAAACTCAACGGTTGAGGTGTACATGTACATGTACCCAGGAAAGTGGTGTAACTTTGTAACGTACGTGCAACCAAACCGTGAATACAATACTATGGTATGTACAGTTACTTTGTGTTGCATTGCAGGCCACACACAGTCGAACGGTTCCTCAAGCCTTCCCTCCCCATCCCCCAGCTAAAACAGCCAGACACGCGGACGCATGGCTAGCTGCCGGGGTGCTGGTCTCATCCTTTAAACGAAGCAGCTCTCATTGGCTTTGTTTTTTTATATTCGCAACACACTAACTTTGACCTCCTCTCGTGGCTTCATTTGGTCTTGCGGCTTCAAGGAAACATGGTACGTACCCTCCGGGGAAAGCTGCCGTCCGTCCCCGGAACCGCGAGCCGAAGTTGAGCTTCGACGTCAACAAAAGAAAAAAGAATCCACTCGTTCGCTCTAGTCTAGGTAGACGTTAAACGTTAGAGCTTTCTGAAGCTTCACCTTAAACTCCATCACCAAAAACGTTCAGCTTATGTTCATGCGCTTGCGGATCATCAAACATATTCCCCTCTTTTCTCTCTCCCCTCGACTAACCGTAGATCCTGCGTTCTTCGGCAAATGAGCCGGTGAACCTGTCGTAGCATCGAGCTGAAGCTTCGGATTGGTTTGATACCATACCTACTTTCACATCCTTGTCACTCTCCCCGGCCTCAACGTTCGTTCGTCATGTCACTCCCACTCCTCCGCTCTCTCGTCGGCCGGCGCAATGCAACCTCCGCTTCCCTCATCAGCCTCCGTCCCGCCGCGAGAATGCTCTCCACGCTACCGCGTTTACCGCTCTTCGAGGCCGTCTCTAAGCATGACCCGGAGTCCAAGGCTGTCGTCCATTCTCTCTCTGGTCGCACCTTCAGGTATGGAGAGCTTCTCGGTGATGTGAGTCGCGCGAGGGATCGGCTTGCTGAAGCTGCTGGTCGCAAGGACCTCAACGGCGAGCGCATTGCTTTCCTAGTGGAAAATAGCTATGATTACGTAGGTGAGCTTAATGCACGACCTATTTGATGTGACTGTGATATTGATGATGTCCGTATAGTGACGCTTCTGGCCGCAATGGCTGCGCGTTCCATCGCTGTGCCTCTATCTCCTGCGTTCCCTGCGCCAGAGCTACAATACATCCTTAACCAGAGCGAAGCTTCATTGCTGGTCTCTTCTTCCAAGTTCGCATCTAAAGCTAAAGAGGTTCTTGCGACCGAGCTAAACACCAAGCCGGCGCATCTCGAGCTTCAAAAGCACCAAGGTGGGGGTGATCATGAAAAGGTCGAACTAGGTGATGCCGATCCAGGCGAAGCTGGTATGATGTTGTATACTTCAGGCACAACCAACAAACCAGTAAGTCAATACGTAGTAATCACAAACCCGGCGCATGCTAAAGCTTCTCTTAGAAAGGAGTCCTACTGCCTCAAGCTGTCTTGACAGCCCAGTCTCGCTCTCTTGCCGAAGCTTGGAACTACTCGCCTTCTGATCATCTCCTTCATGTCCTTCCCCTTCACCACATCCACGGCACAGTAAATGCCATCCTCACACCTCTCCTCGCTGGCTCAACGATCGAGTTCATGTTCCCCTTTAATGCCGATGCTGTGTGGAAGCGCTTCTCAGCTCCTTTCCTCGCCGACGACGCATCCACGCCCAAGGAAAAAATCACTTTCTTCACGGTCGTTCCCACCGTCTACAGCAAACTCCTCTCTTCGCACAAGAGCCTCTCTCCTGACATGCAAGAAGCCACTCGCAAGGCCATCTCACCCGAGAACATGCGCCTCTCCATCTCTGGCTCCGCCGCTCTCCCAACACCTATCAAGACTGCTTGGAAAGACCTCAGCCACGGCAATGTCCTCCTCGAGCGCTACGGTATGACCGAGGTTGGTATGGCATTGAGTTGCGGACTCGACTTCTCAGATCGTGTAGATGCCAGCGTTGGCTGGCCACTACCATCCGTCGAAGCCCGTTTAGTCGATGTCGACACCAACGATGTGATCAAAGAAGGCGAAGAAGTCGATGCGCAGGGCCGCGAGCGCTCTGGAGAAATCCAACTCCGTGGCCCAACCATCTTCCGCGAATACTGGCGCAACCCATCCGCAACAGCGAGCGAATTCGTCGAGGGTGAAGATGGTAAAGGCAAGTGGTTCAAGACAGGCGACGTTGCAGTCCGTCGACCAGTTCCCTCCGCCAATGCTACCCAGTCCTGGACTAATGGTCCCCTCTACTTCATCCAAGGTCGCAAATCCGCCGATATCATCAAGACGGGTGGTGAAAAGGTGAGCGCTCTGGAAGTTGAGCGCGAACTCTTGTCTCTACCTCAAGTCTCCGAGGCGGCCGTCGTGGCCGTGCCTAGTGGGCAATGGGGTCATAAGGTTGGTGCTGTGCTGGTTCTTGAGAACGACGTCAAGAAGTGGTCAGCGCTTGATATGCGTCGAGCTCTGAAGGATCGCCTGGCGAACTACAAGATTCCCCAGGTGATGAAACTCGTGGATCAAATTCCCCGAAATGCCATGGGCAAGATCAACAAGAAGCAGTTGGTCAAAAGCATCTTCCCTGACGAGACAAGCGGCGATGAAAGCTAAAGAGTAAATAACTGTATAATTTTGTAATCACTGTATCATGAGCAACGTGTGGCCAAATAATTAAGCAAAGTGATAGCATTTGATACTGGCTATCGAAATTTTGTGTGAAGCTATATCAGATTTGGTCGATCAAAAGTACAAATCTATTTTTCTTCCCCTCTTTGGTGGCTGACTTTTCATACTTCGTGATGCCACTAGAGAAACAGCCCCTCCTAAGCAACGCCGGTATAATATTGAACCAAATGAAATCAAGGATAGGCATGGCCGATTCGGAATCATCCTCGCCATTGTCCAGGCCGGCAGCTTCCCTGCCCTGCCGCTTCGTCATCAACCACTCGTCGACCTCTGGTAAATCGCCGAGTGAGCGGCGTCAAGTTCAGAAACGTGAAATGGTCATTATCGGATATCGTGCTAAATCAACGTCGTGCCCTCGCGTAACTAGTCGCGCATTCTTAAACAACGTGCTTGGCCTTGGCCCTTGTGCTTCCAGAGTGAGCACTGTCGGTGTGACCAGAGAACTCAACCTGCTCAGTAGCTGGCAGCTCGAGGACCTCCTTGAAGCGGCGTCCAATAGACAGGAGAATGTCCTTACCCTTCTCGGAGCTACGTCCCTTTCCGCCAGCAACATCGCCATCACCTCGGCCGGGAATGCTCTTTCCGATGGTGCGAGTCCAGACACCAACACGGAAGAAAGCCTTACGGACGTTGACGACAACACCCATGACCTCGCCATCGTCCTCGTTCTCAAGGGTCTCGCCAATGGCTCCCATCATGACCTGGAGCCAAAGACGATCGATGTCGACATTTCGCTTGTCCTTGTACTGGTAAGACCACTTGCCACCGTGCTTGTTCTGGGGGTCCTCCCACTCGGGGCGGACACCCTCCTTGAAAAGATGGTAGTCGGACTTGAGAGATAGTTCGGATACAGGGGCGACGTTGTTCTGGTAAGGTTAGAATTGTTATCGAGAATGGCCTTGTTTTCGACTCACATAGACACCCCAAAACTCTTCAACGGAGTCGAAGGTGATAACTTCCTTAAGGAGATCATTCCAGTTGTCACCCTATCGTTGATATTAGTATTTAAATATGTCATGCATGTACAGTATCTCGCACCTTTCCGCTCGGGGGCTTAGTGAACCAGAGAGTCCACTTGTTCTGGAGAGGGTGCTTGACGTTGAAGTTGTCCTTGTCGTGAAAAACAGTGACGGGCTTGTCGTCCTTGACGTCGGAAGAATCTTCCTTGCCGGCAGGGTCGACGGGGATGGTGGTGAGGTCGACTTGCTCGTCCATCATGGGAGTTTCTGTAGCGGCGGCGGCCATTGTGTCGGTTATTTCTCGTGAGATCGAGGTGCGAGAAGAAGGGTTTCGCGGATGGAAGATCGCGGGGCAGATTTAGGATGATAGCGGAGGCAAAGCAAGCGGTGCTGAAGTGGGGCGAGGAGAGATAAAATAGAAAGATTCAAGCAGTTCCTTCTGTTTGTAAATTTGTTTGCAACTTTGCACCAGGCAGAAGTCGCGACAATGCTAGCAAGAGGGAAAGAGCCTAGGAGTGACGTTTGACGGAAGGTGCGTATAGATTGTGTGTCGCGAGGCGCAAGGTCAAAAATTCTTGGGTGCTGACCTAAAGTGGTAAAGCAAATGTTCACTTTCCTAAAGGGCTGTTGGTGCCTTGTCCTGTTCCTGTTTGGCCTAACATTTGAGGCTTCAAATTCTATCCCAACCTGGTACTATCTCTAAACGTTTCAGACAAGCGATTCTCTTTCAAACTCCCTTGTAGACCAGGTATTCGCATTGATGAAACAAGGGTCAGTAACAAATATTAATTGAGGCTGAAGTCAAAGTTGAAGCTCCTTGGTTTCAGCATGGGATTCACGTGCCAAGAAAGATCCTCTGTGTCCCCAATCTGAACCAAACTCCTGGGACTTTGATTTCCTGACCGGTCCCTTTCATGTCAATTCTTTGATATCCACTAATGGGAGTTTTTGTGCCAAGGCAGAGAGGACAAACCGAAAACACAAGGGGGTTTCTTTCTTCTGATTTCATCCACTTTGTCCAGGCCTCAAACACACGTGCAATACAGACAAGATATCCACAAATAGAGTTACAAACCTGACGGTTAGCTAGCGTCAAATCGGGCCTCTACAGACTACAAATTTCAATGCAACTTAAACTGCATATGACGCAGTATTGTCAGTCACGCGGATATCTAATTTAGAGGTTAGCACGAATTATACGCGTTTATTTACTCTTGGAAGTGAGCGCATTCTGGATTGTGATTCCGAAGCGCACAACTGCCAAGGTGCTGTGCCCATTTGCACCTCAAACATGGCAATGCGCTGTCATCTGAGTAATTGTTCAAGTCATGACTACAACTCTGTAGCCCCCAATTACTCCACTTACAAACAGTTGAATGCTTCTGCAACACTTGAATCGCTCATACCTCACACCATTTCTCATGCAGGCTGGAATCTAGACATTCCTCAAGCGCCGGTACATCGCACCGACGGCTACAGCCAACTCTACCCAAAGGTAGTCAGAGCTTACACCTGGGCTAAATCAAGGGACAAAGGGAACAGCACAATGATTAACCCCAACTTATACCTACAAACGGCAAAAGCGGTTTCACATAATTCCTTTCAACCAGTCAGCTGCTTCCTCCTGACCAACTTGTGCCAACTTCAACATTGCTGCGTCACTTCTCCCTTGAATGAGGCGTCCAAGCCATTGATTAAGCCTCAACGATCGCCCACCATGAACCAGCTTCACCATTCACAGACAAGCCTGGTCTACCAGGGGCGGGATTTAACGTGAACTCTGCTTGCCTCTATTGTTTTTTTGTAAACATCACTCGTCCCACAAAGAGAGTGACAACTGGTGCACACCCGCTTCATTACGTTTTCTACACCATGATCTTGTCCCAATAATCACCAAAGTCCCAGCGCTAGCTTCTCATGCAGGAGCTTTCAGGCACTGGCTGGCCAGTCTGGAATGCGAACGCGTCTCGCAGTCACGATTTCCATCCCACCCTCTGTCTCTTGAGCCCCTCATTCATGAGCCATCATCCGAGACCTGTGCGATCAACCGTGGGCTGACCAGGGTGGGCATGCCGATGCTTTTCGTCCCATATCGACCTAACTACTCCATTCTCCATATATAGAACAAGTTATAATAAGGCCCATCTCCCCGTAAGACAAAGAAGCTTCCCTCGCAAGCACACCATCTTGAACTACCTCTTTGTTACCTATACCAAGCTCTCTTCACTTTACTACCAAATCACCTCTCATCATGGAGCCTGAGACTCGAGCCACTTCCTTTGAGAAGGATGCCCCCAAGACAAAGGACAATGCCCCCAAGGGCAAGACCAGAAGCAATTCACTGTTCTCCATCAGCTCTGGCTTCACTTTCTTTGCTCTTCCTGGAGGAACTAGCTCGTCGTCTTTCAGGTCGTCCTCTTTCCGATAAATACCCAACACCAACTCTTATTCTGTTCTATGTCCTTCGTTTATACCAGGTCATTTTGTTTAATTGTTCTTTTACGCCCGATCTGCTGGTCCAGCTACGTTTTATATCCAACGGCATCTTTGATACGAGTCGTTTTCTTTTTGTCTTACCTCGCATATCAGAATGAAGGAGTTACGGTCTTTCCAGCCCAATCGTCGCAGTCTTGACTTTAAAATACTCGATACAGACTTTGCAGACGAATTTTATGAAATTATATTCAACGACCTCTTTGTCGAGATCTTCGCTGTCGCTCATTCCGCCTTTCATCCTGGGGACAGTCCTAAACCACCTCGGACTTCTCTTTGGTTGAGGGAGTACCCCGAGGAATTTCTCAAATATGTCGAGCTTGTGGCTTACCCTGATGCACGCGCAGGGGCGTGGGGTAGACTTCTTAGTGATGGAAACGAGAGAGTCAACCTGATTATGGCTATCATTTATCGGGTACTCGACAAGAAGGTGTTTTCACCGTTGCTATTTGGAGCTAGTTCGGGGCATGATGAAACACTGAAGAAGATCGATACTGCACTCATCAATGTAGAAGGTGTGTAAGGTAGCAAAACATTTGTCGAACGCCAGGCTGACATTAGCTCAGGATTCCAACGAAGTAGCCTTCGCTCCCATACCACCCGAACGTGGCTCCGAATGTCCAATGGCGAGCCTCCCCGATTTTGGGACGAGGTTGACAAGTTGTGCACCCAAACGATGGCCATGTTACTTCCTTTCTTCACCTACGCGAAAGGGGCCACCAACTCCAACTCTATCCCCGCATCAGAGCTGTACCAGCTATACCAGTCACTGCACGATGTGGTTGCGTTTGCTGGTTGGGCCAGTGTATGTATACGCATGTCGCCCGCTATCGTCTCATGGGATTGGA
Source organism: Fusarium humuli (assembly GCA_004366955.1). Lineage (NCBI taxonomy): Eukaryota > Fungi > Ascomycota > Sordariomycetes > Hypocreales > Nectriaceae > Fusarium > Fusarium humuli. Next base: position 197,682 of record QHKN01000050.1, on the reverse strand, counting down.
CCATCCCTGGAGAACCGTTCTCGATGGATCTCGTCAACAACTGCCACGAGGCATACGAAGCCTCAAAAAGGGCAGCGCATGATTACCACGCGCGTCTCGGCAACTTCAGTTCCCATGAGAAGACTTTTGCGTCACCTGCCAGAGTCAAGATCTCAGTGACACCTCGCATCGTTCGTCACAAGCCCAACCCAAAGTCAATGGTAACACAGGGTGTCAACTCTTACACGCTTATGGAACCTCATGTAGTATACTACGAAGGATTCTACAATAAGACGGACGAGAGTAGAGCGTTCATCAGTCTTCATGGTTACATCCAGATGCTGCGGGATCGGAACTGCGTTCCACGCTATACTGCCGTTTCCATCATTGCCGTTGTATTGTTTTTCCTCTTCACTTGGTTGGTTTGGTATTCTTCCTTGGTTGGGCAAGTATGGCATATGGTGCAGGGTGTGGTACAGTCGGGACAAGATAATGGGCCTTGGGTGATGGAGGACGTCACTGACACTACACTCATTCGCACTCCTACGATGGCTGGTTAGAAATGTAAGGATGTGTCTGTTGTAAGTCACAGTTATCGGCTTGGTGTATTATGTTGAGAAAGTGTGTTTCTAGTTGTATAACCTTGATTAGTCTCGAGTGAGATATCGGTAAAACCTTGATCAATTTTTGAAATTAATCTTATACCGATATCTCACTCGAGACTGATCAAAGCTATACCCCTAAATAACACTTTTTCAATATCAACACGCTGAGTCACTATGACCGTGGCTTCAACAAAAATAAATTTTCTCAATCTGATTACGTTACAACCTTGGTCAGTCTGCAGAGAGATATTGACATAAGATTTACGTCAAAGGGGAAAAAAAGGGAAATAGATTGGTGTTTGTTTCGAGTTACCGTTTGATCCAATTTAAAGCAGTACACATTTCCAACTGAAATATAACAGATACAACGTTAAACATCATGGAAATTGATCATGATCGTCAGTAATTTGTACGAGTGCAACTTCAGACATTTGGCTAATTGCAACAACCACAAAACCGCATCTTCAAAATTAGAAAATTGGTACTACGTAACAAGAAATCCAAGACTGATCTGAAATGACAAATTCGTCTTCTATGCGCCCAAGCAGCACAGTTTTTGGTGTCTCAAGGTTATTCTGCAGGGTAAGTTCCCGACTGCTCACCACATGAATGAGCAAAACATAGACTCAATCAACGAACGGCTTAACATCGGCGAATCCCCGCCACAGTTGATCGGCTTCCATAGCTCAGTTGGTTAGAGCGTCGTACTAATACTTCACACCGAGTATCCGGTAATGCGAAGGTCTCAGGTTCAAGCCCTGGTGGGAGCATCGCTCCAGCGCCGTTATCAACTTCTCTTTTTGTCGATTCTACGGCATGTCAATGTGTTGCAAACCGATCTTTTTGCTCAGGTATCTATGTACTGTGGCGCTGGAGCGTTGAAAGTTGGTCTGTGGAAGGAAGGAAGGAAGGAAGTCGTTGCGAGGGAACGGCATGAGACGATTGGCGAAAAGCGGGGCCGATCTTGATCAGATAAGATTAGGTGAATTTATATCAGAGGACTTAACCGTTAAAGCATAAGAGACGAATGGACGTGAAGACTTTATGCAGGCATAGATTAGATTGGGATATTTTCCTTTCGTCGACTTGATCTTTAGAGAACAGTCTCTCTACCGCCTTGCCAATTGGGTTGGTAGAATGACTCTCAACAACTATCGTTGGGCTTGTCTTCATCCCCAACACCACAAATATCATAAAGCTGAGATGAAGATGAACCGACTCCAGCACTTTTTTCTTTAGGCTTATTCAACCTCATATAGTTTGCGGGAATTCTCTTCATTTTACACTGTCGCAGGGAACGAGATGTATGCGAACCATCAGCCCATATTGATGGTTTCTCTGGGTCTTCCTCTTCATGACTGGGCTATAGACGAGACGGTCCCCGATCATTGAGTCGCAGTGCATTAGAGTTTCGGGCCTCATCTTGCGTGTTTCTTAAACATGACGTTGAAAACGGCTCGCTTCCTCTTGACTGACTCGTGTGATTGACACCCGGTAGCATGGAGACATGCGAGAAATAGTGGACTTGAACAGACCTGTGGACTCCGCCAATATGCAATGACCGCCCATTTGAATTCTAGGTGGGATTCATACTCTTAAGGGTTTAAATTGAAGCTCCTCTGGTCATCAGGAAGATGGCTATGGCAGCTTGCCATGGGTAACTATATTGCCTCTAGCGCAAGATCCAGCAGGGTCATATCACTCGATTCCCTCTTCTCGCCAATCCAACATCAAGTATAGCCTGAGTTGGTCTCTCAGTATACCGTTTCCAAAATAAGAAGAGACAAGAAGAGCTAGCGACGAATATGGACGAAAGGCTTGAGTTTAAGCATATCGGGTAAGAAAGTGGCTGCTTATTATCTCAGACCTGTCAGATCTGTTAAGCCAGAAAGCCTATTAATAGCAGGCTGATGAACGTGGTGCAGAGACAAAGCTGCAGAGGTCAAGCTGCAGCATCGCAAACTAAAACATAACCAACCACCGAGCTGACTGGGATAACACCAGCACTCTGATGAAACAGTCGAACCGGAGAATACGAGAAATCCACGATGTACCTTGCAGAAGCAATCGCGATCCCATCAATCAGCTGTTGGAAACGGGTAACGACGTGCAGTAACTAACTGCCGCGTGGCTTTAATTGGGAGAGGCTGGGCGAGATGTTAGTACCCGAGGATCAGCTTGTGCTACTGTACTCGATTAATTAGGGCTTGGCATACTCAAGCAATGATCGAGGGTTTTGAGTGCATGGTGTAATTATACTCGAAATATCCATCCATCATTATGAGTGCGGGAGACTACTGTACAGTTTACAGCAATTCAAAGTTACTCGGGCCATCCCGCGCGCCCGCACGCCAATGGCCTGCCTTTCATGTTTAAAACCAAACTTATACAGGAGCTACTGAAATATGACTTCATCTTTTAAATCAATTAGTTAAATCAAGATAGAGGCATCTTAAGATGAAGGAGAAATAACCGAACCAAGTTGAATGTAGTATCAACAATGGATTGTCAAGAACAATGATCAATCGGTCTCCTACCTCCGTCACTTGCAGCCTCCCGTTAAGCCAGGTTAGTAGTGTCTTGCTTGTCCGGGCCCGTCCCGTGTCTCCGTTGCCAGCCACCCGCTTTTTTGGGTCTTGTCTTCGGAAGAGCTTCAAGGGTAAGACACCGGTGACACCCCGCCCCCAGCCATCCCCCAGCCTCAAGACGATGTGAAAACTGTAATTGACAAGATATATCAAGTTTTGAATCCTTGCTAGTTGCTTCAATTACCCCTATATCGCTTTTTCTAATGTGACTTGGCTCGGCGCAAAGTGTATTCTGGGGAGATATCAACTCGGAAGACTGCCTCTGGACGACCGATTCGTGATAACGTCGAGGCTGGGAACTGATGATGAACATGGGGAAAGCTTAACTACCAGGGTGTAAATAGCTCTTGAATGAGTTTAGAGGCTCATAATCCCTGTAGGGCCGCGGCAATTTGGGATTCAAGGCAGACGAGGACAGTTTCCAGTTTCCAGCTTTGGGCTGCAGCTGTTATCGTTCGTATCTCTTCTCTCAACCTCCCACGTTGCTCTCCCTTGATACTCTGGTCCCTGCAGACCGTAAGAAAATTCTTCTTCCACTTGTTCTCTCTTCACCTCCAATTCAGTCTTGCATAGCATAGCATCAGGCTAGTCCGGCAGCTCGCAGGAGCCCTAGACAAGAAAAAAGGCCCCGCTAAGCTAACTGGAACTCCATCTTCTGGGCTGGGCTGCCATCCATCGCTAGCGCCTGATCAACCCAAGCTTCGTTCGCTTCCAAGCCCAAGCACAAGCAAAAAAGAGGTCTCATCTTTTACCCGCCTCCAGAACGTGCGATACAACGCCCGATACCTATCTCTTTTTGCTTGTCATTTTTTCGCCTCTAACGTGTTGGTCCAATCACACCGCACGTTCCTCCAACCATCAGCCTCAAATGTCTACGCCATACTGGGGCCAATTGCCCGGGCCCAAGGTCTCCCAAGCTGGATATGCGGGCCATACCCGCCGCAGGTCTGAGTCGGACGACTATACCTATAATGCTGACCGTAGATCTTCGCTCGACGCTGCCCCAGTTCGCAAATCGAATCCCAATCGTGTTTCTTCACAAACTCAGGGCACTGAAGCTCTTTCTGAATCTACCTTTAGTCCTTATGATTCTCCTACCGCTTCTAATTTCGCTCCTCAAGGTCTAGCCCCCAGACCATCCTCTTACCGCCGAGACATTGCTGCTGGAGAGTCTTCCAAGCCTCTTTACAACAGTCGACAGCAACAAGACTACGGCAACGAGCCATTGTCACCTCCTCCAACTTCCCCAGCGGCTCCTCGCGGCCCTCCAGTGAGCTACCGCCATCCATACGGTAACGGTGGTTCTTCTTATACCCACACCGCTCCCGACGCATCTGCATCTTACAACCCTAACTCACAAGACGACGATATGGAAGACGAACAGTACCAGCAGTCCTCCCAGAGGACTGGAGGTCAGCGATATGATCAAGGCCAAGGAGATTTCTCTAGACGAGGTTCGAGCGCCAGCGCATACGATCAATTGCCTAGGAGACCAACAGGCGGGTCATCAAAACGTCAAAAAGCGTACGCAGACGACCGATCACCCCTCCAAAGGCTAGAGTTGACGCTCGATAGTATGACCAAGGAGGAAAAACGCGCCCGAGTCGAAGCCGCCGAGAAACGTGCCAGAGCCAGACAGGCATTGAAGGCTGGAAAGCAGCCCGCACCGACAGGTCCGCAAGTGCAGCAATCCCATGAACGGAAACCCTCTGTCACATATAGTGAGAGGCGTCCATCAGGTGGTGGAGCTTTCTTTTCAGCTGGACAGCCTTCGGCGCACAGAGATGTGTCCCGAGACTTCGCCAAGGAAGCTCAAAGGGAAAGAGAGGCACAACGCGATGTTCCACAAGACACCTACCAAGACATTCCACAGAATGCGCCGAGAGAAGAGACTGCTTCTCCATTTGTGTACCAGGAGCTACCTCCTCAGGTCACTGTGCAAAGAGGTCCTTCGCATCGTCGTCGCAGTTCTGTTGCGCATCGGCCAGATGATACGACTTATGGATCAGGCGCAATGCGCCAGCCAGAAGAAATTGACTCTGCGCCTAGGCACATGGAGCCTCAATCTGCCATTCCCAGAACTGTCGAGCAAAACTCTGGTATTCCACAGCGCAACCTGAGTTTCCGTGAGCGAGCGGCTCGAGATAACGTACAGCTTCCTGAACAATCCGCGCCTAGATCACAGCCCCAACAGACTCAACCCGTCCAACAGACCCAACCAGCTCAACCACCTGCGCAAAAAAGTGGTTTCTCTTTAACCAGAAGTGGCAGCAACAAGCTCCAGAAGCCACCCCCAGCTGACCTCTACCCTCGCAGGGTATTATCAGAGAGGCACGCTCCTCACGGACACCCAATTTCAAAATACTGCCACCAGTTTGATGATGATTACTACTATGACGACCAAGATGACCTACTTCCTACTCGACAGATTCCCCAAGAGCTTCCTACTCGACAGGCTACGCAAGAACTTCCTACCCGACAAAATACTCAACAGATCACTCAAGAACTTAATGACCGTTTCACTAGGGAGAAGGAACTTCCCCCTAACCCTCCACAGACCGCAGACGCAGGAAGACCCTCGATTGACTATGTCCCGACTCGTCAACAGTTCCCTATGCCTGGTGATAACCAGGGCATCAAAAGACGTGTTACTGATCCTGTCCCCAGAGTTCAGTATGCCGATGAGGATGAGTTCATCCCACCACCTCAACGCAACATGTCCATCGGTACCAGGCTTCTTGGCGGTGGCAGAAAAGATGATTCAACCTTCGCTCAGAACCAGGCGGCTGTCAGCAGAAAGGCTGAGCGTGCAGACAGCTTCTCCTCTGAAAGCTCTGAAGGACACCACGTGTCACGGATGGTTTTCAAGCGTCCAGAAGAGATGGTCCCTGGTGATGGTCTTTACCAGTCACCTCAATGGCTAGACGAGTGGAGGAAGGGAACAACTGGTACACTGTCTGGCACCTACCTAGAAATTGAGGATGGCCCCGTCGCCGTCGCCGACCCAGACACGGACAAGGCTTGGTGGGAGCAAGACAAGAGGAAGAGCTTCTCTGCGCCACGCAACGCTGCGGCTTTCGATGGCGAATATGATGAGCAGAGTAAGTTTTACAGAAGCCTCATACCGTTGGCTTTAACGTTTCTAACCCGTTTCCAGCCCCTACTCGTTTCAAGCCTGCGCTTTACATGAAGTGTGGTCCTCTTTTGAGATATTGCGGAATCAAGCGTGAAAAGGTCCCTAACAGAGCAGGAAACCTGGCCGAGCGAGAGATGTGGCGTGGTACAGTCATGATTGTCACTCAAGATTCCGATTCTTCATACGACATTGCGCCTACTCTGCGACTCTTTGTCCAAGGTCTCGACCTGCTGCCAGCACCTCCTCACAGCATCAAGGGAGACCTGTCTCCTGAGTTTGTCGATCCCATCGCTGGTCACCCCAAGGTGGGCCGTAAAGGAGAAACTCTCTATGTGCGCCCTGTGGACCATCTTCAGGAGGCAAAGGACCTCTCTCGCGACGAGACTGATGAAGGACTCTTCGAGCAAACCATCACCCCACTTGAGCTTGCCGGTCCTGATGGTCCTGCTGAGCTGCCTGGCCTGTTCTCTAACCGCAGAAAGCGCGCAGGCGCCGATGGCGAGAAGGTTCAGAAGTTCAAAGATGTCAGAGGCTTCAGACTCCATGCTGAGCGTGGATGCACTTTCTGGCGTTTCAACATCGAGGTCGAACTGCGTGAGACGCAGCAACGCATTGCGTACCGTATTAACCGTGGTCCTGCCACAGGTTTCTGGGTTCCTGCCAAGGGCGAGACGATGAACATGATGTTCCACAGCTGCAACGGTTTCAGCTCGAGCGTGAAGCCCGATGAGCTTAGCGGACCTGATCCTATGTGGCGCGACGTTCTGAACAACCACCAATCTCGACCTTTCCATCTTATGATTGGAGGTGGTGACCAGATCTACAATGACTGTGTCTCAAAGGAATGCAGCCTCTTCAAGGAGTGGCTCAACATCCGTAACCCTGTCAAGAAGCACACTGCTGCTCTCACGCAGGAGATGCAAGATGAGCTAGAAACCTTCTACCTGGAACGGTACTGCATGTGGTTCTCACAAGGTTTGTTCGGCCTTGCGAACTCACAAATTCCTATGGTCAACATGTGGGATGATCATGACATCTTTGACGGGTATGGTTCTTACCCCCACCACGACATGAAGTCGCCCGTCATGAGTGGTCTGGGTGCGGTCGCTCACAAGTACTACATGCTGTTCCAGCACCAGTCTATTCTCACCGAGATGGAGAACACTGAGCCCAGCTGGATTCTTGGTAACGAGCCTGGTCCATATATCAGCGAGCTTGGCCGCAGTCTGTTCATGTCTGTTGGATCTAAGGTCGGACTTCTCGCTGTTGACTGCCGCACAGAGAGGACGGAGCACGATGTTGTCTCCGATAAGACATGGGAGAAGATCATGAACCGCCTTTACGCCGAGGTCCGTCGTGGCCAGGTTGAGCATCTGCTTGTGCTTTTGGGCATTCCTATTGCGTACCCCAGATTAGTCTGGTTGGAGAACATGTAAGTGATTTTGGAAGGTTATTGATAAGCATAACACTGACTTCTTTTTAGTTTGACCTCCAGACTTATGGATCCTGTCAAGGCACTCGGACGTACCGGTGTCTTGGGCAAGGCCCTCAACAACATTGATGGTGGTGTTGAGGTCTTGGATGATCTTAACGACCATTGGACCGCCAAGAACCACAAGCAGGAGCGATCGGTCGTGGTCGAAGACTTGCAAGATCTTGCTATCGACAAGTCTCTTCGAGTCACCATCCTCAGTGGTGACGTCCATCTTGCGGCTGTTGGACAGTTCTATTCCAACCCCAAGCTTGGTCTCGCCAAGCACAAGGATCCGCGATACATGCCCAACATTATCTCATCAGCCATCGCTAACACACCACCCCCTGATCTGATGGCTGATGTGCTGAACAAGAGAAACAAGGTGCACCACTTCGACAAGCAGACCGACGAGGATATGATTCCTCTCTTCCAGCAAGGAGTTGATGGCAAGCCAAGAAACAACAAGCACCTCCTGCCTCACCGAAACTGGTGCGCCATTCGCGAGTGGCAGCCTGGTACCACACCACCACCGACACCTCCTGGATCGTCTGATGGAAGAAGTGAAAGCCCTCCTCCTAAGCAGGGTGGCCTTCTCCGAAGACTGTCACTTTCCAGGAGCAAGTCTACATCTTCCGATGCACGACCTGACTTCAACAGAGAAACTGTTCGTGGCGGATCTCGACCTCCAGTTACACGAGGTGGTGGTGGTTTGTTCCGCAGCTTGTCGCGACGCAACTCGACAAGCTCGGAGCGCCCTCCTCCCGCCAAACTTCAGAGATCTATGTCTGTTGACCAAGCTCCTGAAGGCAAGAAGGCTGGATTCTTCAGCTTTATTCGAAGACCTAGTCAACGTCGTGCTGCTGCTGCTGAAGATGATGATCGCATGAACGGCGAATGGGAAGGTCAGGGCCCCTATCCTGACCCCTATTATGATGATGACCAGTACTGGGATGAGCCTCAGTCTCCTCGTCGCGGAGGCCCTGGTCCTTCCGGTATTCGAGGCGGTGCAGCCTACGATGAGTACACCGAGGGTGACGACTCATACTTTATGGCTCGACCACCTCAGCGAGCTCAAACAGTCGGAGGGCGAGCCATGTCACACTCGCGAGAGGCTGTGGGCTACGTCCCACCTGGGCCACGTCCTGGAAATTTTTACAGAACACCCACTGGCCTTTCGGTGAAGCAGAAGAAGCAGCCCGACAAGTATGCTGTTGATCTGGAGGGTGGACTGGATATCACCCTGAACGTTGAGATCAACCCCAAGGACCCTGCAGGCATCACCAAGCCATACCGACTGCTGGTGCCAAAGCTTTTCTATGACTACGAAGAAGATAATGACGCGGGGGCCGTCCCCGAACAGGATCCAGAGATGGCCCAAGCTGGAGCCGCAGAAGCTGCGGAGCCAAGTGGGATCAAGAGATTCCTCAGCTTCCGCAGCAGGAGAAAGGCAAGGAACAACCCTCCACCGGAGGTTGACGATTATAGTGAAGATGACGATGATGACATTGATGTTTATCGTGTAAGATAAGTCCAAGACGGACTATCTGCGTGTTTTTGATTTTTCTGCATATGGGTTTGAATCTTGACATTTGCCTTTGGCATTCAGATGGAGTTTTGGGATATTCAGAGATATTTGCTCTCTATTGGACAAAATCTAGTTTTTAGTACATACGGCCGTTGCAAAAGCAGGCGTGTATAATTTTTGGCTTAGAATATGAATGAATGATGAGCGTTGATCTCTTCAGTTTATACTTGCTCACTTTTACTTGATCCTTTCATGACGACTTGAAGATGATGGAATGTAAAGGCCAAAACTAGCCCTTCGGCAAAGATTCCGTCCTGCCCCTGAAACGATACGGCTTTATCGCCGCTAAAACCCCTGAATAGCGGGGGTTCTCAGCGCTAATCCCGCCCCAATCCGGCCCCGGAAATTCATCATGCAGGCGCCAGAGGGCCAAAAAAAAAGGTCGGCGAATCATGAGGCACAAAGCTTAGAGCTACGTATTTGTTTCTTTGAGGAGACGAGCAACTCCAACACGCGACGTTTCTCTTTTTCTTGTAAACATTCCAATTTGTGCGACATTGGACGGCGAATTTGTCGAATATAAGGGTCCGATATTAAAAAGGGCACAAGACGACACTAGTGCTGTTGACTGAAACATCGTCATTCGCATCAAGGGGTCTCCTTGTCCCTTGAACTGTCGATCAACGCAGATTACTTCGACGACACACAACCCTCTTCTGGACGAAATACGATACGGCATTAACATACGCTGCGACTTCTCAGCAATAAACCTCTTGTGCGGTTTTCAGGGCATGGCGCCATCATGTCGCGCCCTTTCCAGTATCGTACCAGTTCCACGATCCCAAGGAACCTTCAGTCAATAGGCCCTGTGCTATCAGCCCACGCAAAGCAGGCGGCGTACCAGTTGAGAGTATGGGCTGCCGGCCCGGGAAAGCGCATAGCTATAGCGACGGGTGAACGAGTTGTGCGACGGTTACAACGAAACCTAACATCGAGACGGATATTGAGCTTTCCTCACCTACTGGCGTTGTTCTGGTTCTTTGTGCTGCTATATGGGGAGAGATGGGTGTTTAATAGCAAGGTCGCGAGTTGCGATTGGGATCATTGGGAGAAATGGGTATGTTCAGAATGAAAATTGCAAGGGAACAACGACTGACGATTTACAGCCCAAAGACGCGAAACCTCACCACCTCGTCTTCGTCGCCGATCCTCAAATCATCGATCCGCATTCCTACCCTGGCCGACCGTGGCCTCTCAACCCTCTCACGGTTCTGATAACCGACAATTACCTCCGACGTGGTTACCGAGCGATGCAAGGCCGCCTACACCCTGACAGTTTATTCTTCCTCGGGGATCTATTCGACGGCGGTCGCGAGTGGAAGACTCGAGAGGGTAAATTCGTTGATCCGAAATGGGGACGAGGTCGTTCCAAGGATGAGAAGAAACTGGTCGAGTCGTGGCACAATAAGTACGGCGAGGATTTCTGGTTGCACGAGTACGAGCGATTCGGAGATATCTTTTTTGAGCATTTCAACGATGGCGGCGAAGTACCTGGAGCTTGGCAGCGTGGACGAAAGCTAGTGGCGAGTTTGCCCGGAAACCATGACTTGGGTTTTGGTGCGCAGGTCCAAGTGCCTGTTCGAGATCGCTTCGAAGCATTCTTTGGCGATGTTAACCGTGTTGACGTTATCGGAAACCACACCCTTGTGTCTGTCGATTCGGTCTCGTTGAGCGCTGATACCTCGGAGTATAAGAACAAGCATGACCTGAAGCCTATTTTCGGCCCTGTGAACGAGTTTCTGGACAATGTCAAGACACTAAAGCGAAAGGCAGCCGAGGAGGAGCTGCGACACTACTACGACCTCAAGGGAGGTCTGCGATATCCTCATAATGTTGAAGAGCTGGACAAATCGAAGCCGACTTGGGGAAATAACGTCGAAGCACAAAAAGGCGATGGTCCCGACTTTCCTACGATCCTTCTTACTCATGTTCCTCTATATCGACCCCCCGGAACACCTTGCGGACCTCAACGGGAACATTGGCCACCGACGAAACCTCCCAAGGGCCAAAAGGAACCCGTTTTCCCTGATAACCGAAACGCTCTCAGCATTGTCGGCGGATACCAATACCAAAACGTTCTTAACGAGCTTGACTCAGTCAAGTTAGTGAAGAGCATAGGAAACATTAAGCATGTCTTTTCAGGTGATGATCACGATTACTGTGAGGTCGTTCACTCCGATGCCAAGGAGAACGTCCGTGAAATCACCGTCAAAAGTATGAGTATGGCCATGGGTGTTCCTACGCCTGGTTTCCTGATGGCCAGCATGTGGAATCCTGTTGATGATAAGGGCAAGCCGCTGCCAGGATCACCAGAGCAGACGATTCAGACACATATGTGTCTTCTGCCTAACCAGATTCATACTTATATGCAGTATATCGTCTTTGGCGTGGCAACAGTGGTTCTTTTGGCTGTTCGCGCAGCGCTTGTTCCCGTGCTTTCACTCACCCCTTTCGCCCTCGAACCCGAGAAATCATCAGCCTCAAGCGTTTTGCCCGTATATAAGGACAAAATGGACCCTCCCGAGGCTTCATCATACCGCAACACAACATCCTCCGGCACCTCAGCACACCATCTTCCCTCACGCTTATCAGCCGCAGCACCACGCAATGGGCGAAGTGCATCTCCTGGCCAAACATCAGGCCGATGGCAAGCCCGACGTACCGACAAGCGCTGGGGCTGGGGGTCTGCAGGCGGACCACGCATTCACCTCGATGACAATCTCTATACTCCAGGCGTTCAAGATAAACGTATTGGTGGTAAGAAAGCTCTTGGAGTAATTGGTCGAGAGTTATGGACTACATCATGGCGTGTCGCTTGGATGGTACTTTCGTTTTTTGCATATCTTGCATGGAAAGGATAGAAGAGGAGTCTTTGCTTTCTGTATATAATATCTCGCATGGGGACAGGAGATTTTGGGAAAAAGTAGGACTTTGCTTAATAGTTGACGTAGCGCTCACGCAGAGCATTTTTTATATGTATCAAAAGACCATAAAAGTAATAAGAATGAATAGATGAATTCCATCAAACGATGCATAACAGTGACTGACCCATTGTCGTAAAAATCATACAGTAACCCTCCTTCACCCTGTCCATACTCAACGTCTTCTTGAAACACCGATTCTGTCCTCCCTAGCCCTCCTCAGATCATCATCCCTCTCCCTCTCCTGAAGCGCCTGATGCACGCCCTCCATATCCGCCTGACTCTGCTGAGCAGCTGCGACAGCGGCAGCTCTTCGGGCCTGCTGCGCTGCGACAAGGGCCTCGCGGGCGCGTCGGTCCTCGTAAGATGCGACGTCTTCAGAGGTGATGTGCAGTGTAGTTGCGGGTCGTCTGAGCATTTTTGCTGGTGGGAAGTTGCTTTGAGATGGGTAGACAAAGGGCTTTTGTTGTGATGAGAGTGCGGTGTGACTGGTTTGGTAGAAGGGCCGAATTTATGAAAATAGAATCAAAGACAATTTGGAGGAAAGGCGATTATATGATGATTCTTATTTAGCCGTCTTTTCTTTAATCTTGTTTCTTATGTTTGCGGTTGTGGTTGAGATGTGCTGCAAGGGTAGAATGAAGCATAGATGAGATGTAAACAATGTGGGGGTTGTCATGAGTAGCAGTAGTTGATTGGTTTAGTGGCCCATCCCCTAGTAAGAACAAGAAGGCTTTGCTGGACTTTACTTCGTTCTATCACTGTCAACAATTGGAGCATCCCAAAGACCATCTCAAACATCAAACATCAATTCTTTTAGTTCATCTATCTGCGTGATACTTCGTATCAACGTCGTGTCGTTCTATATTAGGTAAGTAAATGCTTCAAGCGCTTTCAATGCCTAGGTATAAAGTAGTAAGTAATGAAGTAAAATCTCATGCAGGGGATATATCAGCATCCCAACTCGCAAACCAGTGGTATCAGCGAAGATCAAAAGAATGAACGCAAGTCATCTTCAAGGTGACTTGCTAAAACCAGATGCATACACATTCTCCGCCTCCCATCTCAAAAAGTCACCTAAATCGTGATGAAGGTTATAACCCATCGGTACCGTATCCGGAATATCGGCGTCGCCATCGCTCATATGAACCACGAGAGGCATCATCGGACTCGGTGGTAGGCTTCCCTCTCCCTCCTCCTCGTGCGAAGACGGGCGTTTGGGACGTCCTTCGCCAACCCATCGTTTGAGGCCTGTACTGTTAAAGAACTTAGCTTTGTCCAGAGCCTGACCGGGCGCCGGGGCGTTCCAGAACCCGGAAGGGAACTCAGCACCCACCGGGATCGGCAGATCAATGTCCGTGTCGATGGTTGAAGGCGTTGACGAGTAGGTGCTATGAGAAGACGATCGTAACGATGGAGCATGCGTATACGCTGGCTCAGGTTGAGGTTCTGGCTCAGGCACGTCTCCAACCAGCACCCCATATGTCTCAAAGCCAAACGTGTCAAACCACGACGTGATTTCTTCCACCTGCTTCGTGTCCTCGTCGATGGACATGTCTTGGAAGAAATCTCCGGCTCCTCCTAAAATCGCCATCTGGAATGCTGTCCAGTCTAGTGTATCGTCCATTGTCTTAACCCCCTTGCCCACCTCAGCTTTGGCTAGAGTGATGGGTCCATGGCGGAAAGAAGGCTTGGTGAGAGTGTATGGTGTACTCTTCAAGTAAAAGTATTCATCTGTCTCCTTAATGTTCAGATTCGGAGGCTCAGAGGTTGCGTCAATCGACGGTTCAGGTTGTGACTTGGCTGCCGCTGCCCCCACAACCTCTGGTATCGCTGGCAGTATTTCTACAGCCTCCGTACCGACGCGCGCAGGATTCCTGGGTGGCATTTGAGGTGAAGCATTGAGTGAAACCTCGCTTTTCTCCTGCCCACTTCTGATGGATTCATCGTCTCCCGCTACAGATATCGGCCTCGAAAAGTTCCGAGGAATAGACTCCAGATCAGGGGTCAACTCTGGAGCTGGAGGCGTCGCTTCGACCGGAATGAACATGTTCTCCGCAGCTTGTCTCGCTCTGATTCGAGATGCGAGTTCGTCAAGATGAAATGGTTCGACGTCTGTCTCGGAGTTGTCTGAAGCCGTACTCCGGATCGAGTCGATTGAGTATCGCTCTTTGGCACGCTCCTCAGCACGTTCCTCGTCTAGTTGTTGCGCTGCTTCTCGTTTCTTGCGCAGCGCTTCGATGCGGTCGGGTGTCAGCATTTCATCAGCTTCGATGCGCCGGAAACGCTGGCCCGTTAAGATGTCTGTCACATTTTCCGACAAAGTCCATCGTGGAGTACGGATTGCTGCCCTGGAAAATGACTGCCCAACGAAACTCTGCTTCTTTCTTTGTGGCTTCTTGACCACTGATGCTCGTCTGTCTGGAGATGACCGATGAGAGGAGATCGAGGACGATTCCTCGCCTCTCAATCTCCCATGTTTCTGAAAGCCCGCGGGTAGCGGCATGGATTTGGAATGCTTGTGATATGTAGTAGGTATTCCTGGTGGTGATGGTGGTGGTGGTAAAACAGATATTTGTGATGCACGCTGCGTCTCTCTAAGTGCAGACCCTAGAGCTTTGAATGCTTCATCGGTCTCACGAAATAGACGGTCAACGCTGTCTGATGACGAGCCAAGGCTTTGACCGTCATACATTGGCTGGTCAAGCGGCCAGTTGGTTGGCTCGACATCGTAACCACCAGCGCCATTGTCCGACAAAGAAAGAATCGACGCCTCGGGCGAGATCCTCTCACGGTATGAGCTATTGTCATTGACAGAACCAGAGTGGCCGTGCATAGAGCGAGGGGGCCGCATGTACCGAGAGGATTGGGAGGAATGAGAGTGGTGGTAGGAATGTGGGTGGGCTTGCCCGTGCTCAACAGGACAAAGAACATGCGCAGGCCTTCTGTTGGTGGGCTCACTACCTGTGAGAGCCTCAAGGGCTGCATTTCGTCCCTCAAAGCGGGAAGAGCTGATCGAAGGAGCTCTCAATTGAGGGGTTGGCAAAGCAGGGACCGGGACTGGATTCGCAATACGAGGAACGTCTGGCACTCTTTGAATAGTAACAGGCGTCGCCCTGGCCGAGCTTTTCTTTGGCACAGGAAGCCGTGACACTCGCTGCTTTGTGCTGTTGGTCCTCTTTTGTGTAGACTTCGTGGCGCAGCAAGAACTCAAGTCCTCGCATGAATCAGTAAGTTCATCATCGCGCGCATGATTACGATCTTGATCCCGTACCCGATCTCGAGTACTGGGCTGTGGCCGTTGAGGAGTTATAAGTCGCCGAATCAAGCCAGGCATTGTAACTGGCCAGCAGAACGCCCGGCGTAACAAAAGATGAAACGAAAAGAAAGCGAAAAGATGTTTCGCATATCTTAGAGAAGAAAGAAGAATGAATAAAGTGCGTTGAGAAGAAAGTTTATCGAGAAAAGGCGTCAAGTATATGTTTTCTCTGCTGTGGAAACGTTGTCATTCCTAATCACCGGATTAGAGGCTTCGTTAGATTGATCCAAAGTTCAACGGACCCGAATGCGGAAGTGTCGAACAATTTTGGTCTGCAAACAAGTGAGTAATAACTAAATCGCAGAATCGATTCAGTAATATATATTCGAGTACGAAGACGGTGTAACAAACCCAGGGGAATCATTCCTGGGGGTCTCCTGTGATCCTCCTTGGGCCTGGAAAGCCATCCTCGACTATGGTGTTGTGGAGCGATATGCACCAAATGCTGCAAGCAAGCATTTCTCTAGTAATAGGCAATGTACCAGAAATATTATGTCGCACTGATTGGTCGCCGAGTGACAGTAGCAGATTCCATTCATGGCTGCTAATTCAGGCCTTTCAGAACCAAGATGTCTTGCCTTGAATGTCGAGGCCTGGTCATCGTATTCAGCGTTGTGCAACACTCGTCAACCGCTTATACGCATCATTTGGTTCGTTCAGGCTCTCGATCCCATCCGGGGCACATTAATTGGATAAGTGAACCCGGAGGAAAGGCCCGTGCAACATGTTGAGGCTGGTACCCGTTGGTAGAAGGTCATCTTGACGTCGGAAGACCTATGCAGCCTGGTAGTATCGCAGCATCGGGGATCAGGCGGAACGGGATGGTGCAGTAATAGAAATAGATGCCTCTGTCAGCCTGCGTATGGCTTGCAGAACTTTCTGAATCGCAGCCCCCAGATATCGGAGCGCTGCATCATGACCTGAAGGATGAGCCCTGCGATGAGCGGAGCGGTAGATCGAGCGCTTGTACAATGTGTACTGGTTGTTGGTGCCTTAGAAGGTAATAGCAAGATACCTTGCCGACGAACGATTAATCTATCGGCCTTGTTGCTGATCATCGGGTGGAGAACGGGGAAAGAGGAACTCCCGCGTGCATTGACAATGCTTTATTCTTTTCTCGCAATAATCGAGCGGTGAATTGCGGTTTCTTGCATGGAGGATTGACCATATGGTTGCCTCAGCATGAAACATCTTGTTAGGGCGGCGGTGAAGATGGATGAATGCAGAACATCAATCCAATAGCTTTACCAGAAAATTTTATTCAAGGTGTAGGAAGTAAGATGTGCGATTGACAGTGGAAGTGGCACCTGCCTGTGATTCAAGTCCACTGCTTCTCCTGCAACTGCCAATCCACCCGCTCCCTTTCACGTCTTACTTCCATGCTGCTGAAGTTCTCCCATTTCGGTCATTTCACGGCATTGTCACAAAGAGAATATCGTCAGAAGAAATCTTTTTGCTTAAAAATAGGTCAAGACTTCAAAATATCTGATAAATACGTCCAAGTCAAAATATCTTGTGTATAAGACAAGCTTCTGTGCCCATGACTCCCTAACTCCATCATTCTGCACTCCATTCTGTGTATTTTTGTTCGTAATTCATGTCGTATATCAATCCATAATTCGTTCATAAATCCCATAGCATCAAACAGGCCCGCCGTGTGCGTAGTTCTCCCATTCTTCACGATAATCATCGGCCGTGTCCCTTCTTTCCACCGTGTAGCTTAAACTCATGGCAGTCGGTTGTATCTCCTAATCGTTTGTGATGCGGCCCGGCGCATGTAACTTGAAACCACATTCGTAGGCCTGGGTGCTCGTATGTCATCCAGCAATGGTTCAGAGTCGTCGTCCAGCTCGACGTGTGCAGGTTTGTTCCCGAACATGCTTGTTGCCCAAGTCTTGATAGGGTTGAAGTTGAAAAGACAGCTGGGCCAAACAGCCTTCCTGTTGGGCTTTTTAATAACTGTGCTAGTTGTGGTAGGTCTTGAAGACATGACAATTTTGATCTCTTGGTATTGGCTCATGGTGAGGAATAACCGCTCTGCTCAGCAGAGTGTTTGGATATTAGAATATGACAGACGTGAAGAGCAGAACCAAAAGGTCAGGGCGGCATCATCCCCCTTTTCAATGACCACCTGAGCTCGACTTTCTGATGGATGCAGTGATGTGACAAGAGGCTGGGTCCATCATTCCGAACGTGATGGCTTCTACGTAGGGTGTTCCAGATTGCAAGGGTTTGCATTCCGTTGACGGCAAGGGAGCACCGGACCCAAGGGACCTTTGACATGATATAACACGAAACCAGCAATCAAGCTTGCCAAGAGCCGTTAGACATAAACCCAGGAAGCACGCGAGACATTGAAAGGTTGGGCAAGAAACATTATCTTTAGATTATCATGGGTTTATAGTGAACATGATCCAGTCCGATACATTCAGTCATCCTCTTCGTCATCCTCGTTCTGGAGAAATGGCACAAATCGAAAGTCCAAAAAGCTTTGCTTGCCACCCTCTACATTCACCATGAACTGCAGACTCAGAACGCCCTGCGAATCACCTCGTAAGCTGACTTTGCTGGCGATTCGCATCGCTTCTGTCGAATTCTTGATAAAATCGAACTTGTAGGACTGTGACCAACGGTCTTGAATGGTAAACGTCTCAAGAAGGTCCCTTCCTCGTGCGAAATCCACACCCGAACTTCCTAGATCTCCTACACCAGCGATTGATAGAAAAGGTGAGGTTTTGGTGGCCGTTATCGTCAACTTCAGAGGCGCTGTTGGAGAAATCTCCGCGAGAGAATCTAGCAAAGTTCGAGATTGCATGATGATTTTGAAAGTTAAATCGGTGCGATCAAAAGGAATATCGTCAGGTATCTCTGGTAAGTAGGTGGTCAGAGATGCAGTTGTCTTCACGCCAGATTCCTCGATAGTGATCTTAAAAGGGTCCCCTTCTTCGGCGTACAGAAGAGTGCAAGTGCCAGAAATACCAAGGGTTTGGTTGCTGAATGCATCAGGGCGGTAGTTTCGGAGATTGCTGCGGTACGGATCTTGCTCAGCTTTTTGAGCGCGAGTGGCAACATCTACGGCTCCAAAGATCTGGAGCACCTCGAGTACAGAAGACAAGGAAAGTTGGAAATTAGGAAGCTCAGGTGCGTCTTCGGTATCCTGAGCGGGTACATTGGCCGTATAAGAAGAAAAGAGAGATTTGTCGAGAAACGCAACACCTGCTGGCTATCAGTTTTGTTCGTTCTGATACCTCTAGCAAGACTCACCCTGCATTATCCGCGCATGATCGGAAGCGAAACGAACGCCGTCCTCTGTAATTTGAACATGAACCCTGGGTGCAAAGTTGATGCACCTCAAAAGTTGATACAGTGGTCTGGTCGAAGTCGCGACCGCGCGGAAAATGGGTTGAGCGTCTGTAGACATATCGAAGTTGCGGCTGTGGTTGTTGGGAAAGGTGCGTGAATGAAAGGTTCAAAAACAGGCAGAAAGGCAATTGGCGCGCGAAGTAGCGTCTTCTCTTGATTGCTCCAACTATTTTACACGAAATCGACCGAAACGAGGACTTTTGGGTATCTTAGACGTAGACTCCGACTCCACAGAACATGTAAACGACTCCGAACCTGTTGAAGTAAGTATTCTGAGGCGACAATTGATGGTCGAGAGGGAACGTACGCAATAGCGAGAGAAGCCGGAACACCCAGTAGGGGAACGTTGATGAAAGTGCGGTCTAAAAATGGTCAGCAGGAAGAAATAGAGCGAGAGTCGATGACGCATACTCAGAGCAAAGACACCAGCCAGGAAGAATCCGACAAACAGCAAGGCAAAGGCCAACGTGAACTGGGTGTCCTTATTCACGGTAGGGAAGAATGGACTGCCAGCAGCAGCTTGCCAGACCTCATGCAGCGAAGAATCCATAGGCTTCGTTGTGGAGGAAATTGAAGTTTTAATCTGGTTTTGGTTTTTGGATTGCTCACAGAAGAATTGAGCGTTTTGCGGGGGAAAGTTGCTGGCAAACTGTCAACTTTGGTAGCTGCTGTTGATGGAAGAGATGCTCTGGGGAAGCTTCATGAGCTTACGATGGCGCATCGTGGCCGATACACACATTAGGTTAGTGCACGGGAGCCCCTGTCCCTCCTTCCCTCAATTTAGGGCCCACATCGAATGACATAAGCAGCGCACGGACGATCTCGACGCGCTTCACTCCGCTATCATGATGCTGCATCCTATCATACCTTAACTTCTCCCTACATTAATCCTATCCGAACACAACAACCTGGGGTTGTGCCCACGTCAATCATGTCAGAAGAGAGTGAGTCTTGTCCTTTATGCGACCGCGACAAAGGCGGAAGAACTAACAAGCGATTTAACAGACGGGAAGCGCAAAGCTGAGGAGGAGCCCTCGTCTCCTACCCCATCGAAGCGCATTAAGCAAGACGACTCCGCCGAACCACCAGAAAAGAAGCCGGAAATCAAGAGGATTCCATTCCCTGAAAAGGTAAACATATACAACGGAATACATGCGCATATATGCTAACTGAGTACTTCTAGCCCGCTGTCATCGAAGAGCGCAATGGCGAGATCGAATTCCGAGTAGTCAACAACGACAATGAGCGCGAAGCACTCATCATCTTAACCGGACTGAAATGTATCTTTCAAAAACAACTCCCAAAAATGCCTAAGGATTATATTGCGCGACTTGTCTACGATCGAACTCATTTGTCCATCGCCATCGTCAAGAAGCCGCTCGAAGTTGTCGGAGGAATCACATATCGACCATTCAAGGGACGCCGTTTCGCCGAAATTGTCTTCTGTGCCATTAGTTCTGACCAGCAAGTCAAAGGATATGGTGCCCATCTTATGTCCCACTTGAAAGACTACGTTAAAGCGACGAGCGATGTGATGCATTTCTTGACGTATGCCGACAACTATGCGATCGGCTACTTCAAGAAGCAGGGCTTCACCAAAGAGATTACCCTCGACAAGAAGGTATGGATGGGTTACATCAAGGATTACGAAGGTGGTACGATCATGCAGTGTTCTATGCTGCCACGGATCCGCTATCTTGAGATGGGACGTATGCTTCTTAAGCAGAAAGAATGCGTCCAAGCAAAGATTCGAGCTTACTCGAAATCCCACAACATCCATGCTCCTCCGAAGGATTGGAAGAACGGAATCAAAGAAATCAACCCTCTTGACATTCCGGCCATTCGAGCGTCGGGATGGTCACCCGACATGGACGAACTGGCCCGCCAACCTCGCCATGGACCCAACTACAATCAGCTTCTTCATCTATTGAACGACCTTCAGAACCATAACTCGGCATGGCCGTTCCTGGTACCTGTCAATAGAGATGACGTCGCTGATTATTACGAAGTAATCAAGGAGCCCATGGATCTGAGCACTATGGAGAGCAAGCTAGAGGCCGACCAATACCTCACCCCTGAAGATTTCATCAAGGATGCCAAGTTGGTCTTCGACAATTGCCGGAAGTACAATAACGAGAGCACGCCCTACGCAAAGTCAGCCAACAAGCTTGAGAAGTTTATGTGGCAACAGATCAAAGCCATTCCCGAGTGGTCTCATCTGGAGCCCGAGAAATAGAGCTCTCATCCAGTTAAGAAACCAAAACCGCGGAATTCGATTCGGATCAAGCTTAGGAGATCTTCAGGAATGAGCGCAGAAAGCACTACAGATATTGCTGAGGAGTAGGTGTTGGGATTTGTATTTTTAACATTCGAGGGTCGATCAGACTGGGCCGATATGGGGTCATAACTAGCGAGGCGTTTTGGAGGTGATACTATAGCTATTTGATGAATACCATGCTTGCTTTAAGATTATTTCACTATGAAAGTGAGAGTGTTGAATAGTGATGAATTAATTAATAGCCATCCTCAATGTTCGATGGTTAGCTCACCGCGGCTTGCTGCCTGATTCTGTCCTTCAGCCAGAGTTGTGTCACTGCCAGATCAGCTCGTTAAATTCCCCTAACCGAGCACCAATGAGAGATAAAACACTAAAGCACTCAATAAGCCATCAACATGCTCTCAAATGTTTCCAAATCCTTTCCTAGAGTGCATTCGATCGTTGAGCATATTGTCTCATACGGTATATATATGCAAATTTACACGAATGACACTAACAAATGACTAGGATCTAGTGTCCGGCCTGATGGTCTAGCGGTATGATTCTTGCTTCGGGATTGACATCTCAGTTCTCAAAAGAGGACTAAAGTTTGCGAGAGGTCCCGGGTTCAATCCCCGGTCAGGCCCTTCTTTTTGCGTTTTATCACTCTCACCTCTAGCCAAACTTTACTTACTTACCTACTCACAACTGGCTTTCTTTTTTGCCCCATGGTCAAGGTTAATTGTAGAGTTTAGAGCTATATGACGGTCCGCTTTGCGGGATGTCACATGATGAGCCGTTTGTGGGAATTGGGAAGAAAGTGAGGATTGAGATGTGCTTAATGCGATTCAACTATGTAAGTTGTTTCAGTTACGGAACTCGATTCTGGCTAAACTCGTGATGTGACCGTACTACGTATGCTGAGTTCCAATTCTGCACAAATTGTATTTGTTTACCTTGGAGCACAATCGGCTCATGGCAACCAGGCTCCAGACCTAACGTGTACATATGTATGGGATACGTGTTGGTTGCACCCAACAATGACATGTCAACGCACCCCATTCCCTTGCGTTCCGGAGGATTGAGTGTAATGTCACCACTCAAAGCCACAATCACACATCGAAATGCAACACTACTTGTAAAATGCAGGCATCACTTGCTGGCTATCTATGGACAAAAGCCTGT
Source organism: Fusarium humuli (assembly GCA_004366955.1). Classification (NCBI taxonomy): domain Eukaryota; kingdom Fungi; phylum Ascomycota; class Sordariomycetes; order Hypocreales; family Nectriaceae; genus Fusarium; species Fusarium humuli. Next base: position 175,270 of record QHKN01000050.1, on the reverse strand, counting down.
AGAGTTCAAATGTGACCAGCACAAGCACTAAGGCAGAATAGAATCATACAGTAAAGCCCCATCTATCCCTGTTTGGTGATCCAATGTCGATAAGAATGATTATGAGTCAGACCAAGGCAGACACTCCAGTATCAACTATGCTCCGCCAAAGTTTCGTGTCATATAAATTCAACCAGATATTTCCCCGTTTCTTGATCCCGTCAAAGCCCATATCGCCTAACGCCTTCCACCATGTGGATTGTTCAAACAAAAGAAATGCACAAATATAGTCGTGTTTTATGCCTCGCGTGGTTGTTCGTTACTGGCTCCAGACTAGTCCCTGTTGAGAGACATGGGTGAAACAGTGGTCATGCGTGGAGTGAGGCTGCGGGTTCCGTGCTCCGGCGTCGTAATACTCAATGGTTGAATCGATTGAGAACACCACCATGGAAGATGGTTGAAGCAAAAAGGGTATAATTTCTTGTAGAAAAATGCTTTTGTTTTGTCGTTGTTGGAATCGCCCCGATGTTAGAATCGACCCTAACTAGAATCACCGACCGGTAGGCGAAGACCTGAGAAGCTGCGGCGGCGGCCCCATGTGTGGAGCAGATTCATTCCGTTGTTGTAGAAATTCATGAGATTGGCGTCACTCGGAGAAAGGTTTGTCGGTTGCGGTAGTGATTGGGGCTCAGACTGTAGAACGCGGCGGAGTATGCGGTGAAGAGACTCGGGAATCTCATCCCATCGGCCAGCTCGGGCGGTGGTGAGCAAGCCTGAAGGGAAAAGTGCACCAGGAGTGGCACTCTCGTGGAAGGCGTGGTCGTTTTCAAGGCTGATATCACCCGATTCAATGGCGTTCTTGAGCCACTGTTCCCATTCCTCGTCGAGTACGGCTGTAGTATCACCGGCCTCACGTCTTGCAACTCCATCTCTGAGACGCTCGTTCAACTCAACGCCTACACTGTCCAACTCATCTTCGCTCTCGACGTCCATATCGTTGTCGAGATCGTCGAGTCCAACATACCCAACCTCAGCAGAACGGCTGCGAGAAGAACGAGGCAAATGTTGAATATCTGTCCAGTCGGGGAAACCGTCGGCGGTGGTATCATGAATAACGTAACCCTGCTCCTTCTCGTACTTTTCCTTGGCCCATTTGGTTCCCTCCCACTTGGTCAAACCTGCGATTTCAGCATCGGTAAGCTGAAGGTTGTCGAAAGCGCGGAAAAGGCGTCGGTGCCAGGCCCACCGAGAGAGGCGAATACGATGGGTTTTGTGAGTGTAATCGAGGCCAGGGTATTTCGCTTCCTGGGTGTCAAGGTGGCCGTAAAAAGCGTGAGTCTCCTGACGAACCTCTGGGATCAGGTTTCGTTGAAGGAGGATTTGGAAACTTTGAGGATCGTTGCTCTTAGGTCGAGGAAACATGCACTCGTAAACGAGCTGATCGACAGGTTGGCCCTTCATGATGATGGTAAAATGAGGCCGGTTTCGGCTTCACGGTGGTATTGAGGTATGGTCGGTCGTAAAAAAGGAAGAATTACTGGTAATTCCGTTATGTCGTTGTGACCGTTATTAAAACCGATAGGAATCCTCTCGGCTACGCGATTGAAGACGAAGAAAGTGTGAGTTGTTGCAACTGCGCCAAACTTGAAGCTGACTGAGAAATCGAGGCTGGGTTGGCCTTTTAGATTTTTGATCACTCGGGCGTTCTCGGCGGGGTGAAAGTACGGTACGGTTAGGCAAGGGACGGCGAAGCCGAGTTTTGGCTTTTTTATTGACGCAGGGCAGGACGATCTTTCGATTTGTACCTGAATGTGCGACTTTCAGTACTCCTCGGTAGTGAAGTCGATTTGAGAGTGAGATTTGTGCAAAGAGGAGGAAAAGAGGAGAGAGAACAGCTCCGTAAGACAAGGGAGAGGGACAGCAAGTTATATGTACGGTATGGCTATGCTATGCTATGGCATGCATTGAAACGAAATGAAATGCATTGGATAAACAAGATGGACACAAGACATGCCATGCCATGCCTGGCCCGGCCAGGGAAGGAGGGGCGCGCAAGGCGAAGGCGGCGGCAGGAAAGAAAAGGTGGGCTGGACTTAACTTTCAAGGGACAAGGGGACAAGTCAGGGACCTGGGCCTGGTCCTGTTCGGGAGGCTACAGCCTGTAGAGGAAGCATTTGATAGGCTCCTGTTGATTCTGAGGCCGGGACCTAATGCGCCTGGTCTAAGTTGAGGGTGGGTGAAGAAGCCAAGAACCAAGCCATGAAAGTGCTAAAAAGTAAGCGGTCAGGCGCTGACAATGAGTGATATCTAGAAACTAAAGTCCTTTCTTTCTTTGACCGATATTGAAAGACTGTTTACCTCTAGATGTCTATCATGTTGTACTATATGACTGATTGTCAAGTCTGTGCTGTGTCTGTGTCCGTGTCAGTGCCGTGTCTACAAATGTGTAACCAGTTTGTAGACGCTTGGACTCATAAAATGATGTATGGAATTTACAGATCACACAAAAACTGTTACTGTATGATGTATCAGGCTGCTCAGAGAGTCTAAGCTGGGTCATGTTGCGGCCCGAAAGGCCAAAGAGTGAGGTAATTGAGTATCAACCATCGTCACATGAAAGAGTAACCTCTCGTAAATTCCAAGTTGGAGTAAACTCTGATCCAGGAATTACATGAATGTTAATTGTCTTGTTAAACAGCTTCAAGGGCGTGTATTTCGAACGACATGCTAAACGAGATAGGCACGGCATCTACCATTTGTGTGCATCACCAAACGCTCATCAGTCAAGTAATACGTCACTAAGCAGTTGATCTCAATACGATAATCATGCGAATACACTCAGAACCTAAAACAAATCCATAGTCATTTAGTGTTCTCGTGGCAGATCGTCACGAGATTGGCCCAGCGAAAAAGAAATCTGCGAGTCACGCGCGCTGCCAAGCAACTGATTCTACTCTCTAGCTCCACCATATCCTATCTCTTGACTCTTTCTTCCCATCGTCAGGATATCACAAGAATTGGCCACTGAGAGCATAAGAGATGGAATAATTTGGTCATCTTATGCAAGCTTAGGCTAGCATTTAAGCTACTTTATTTTCCACCTGCCCATCTCATGCGCTTCTGCTAACGTGATGTTGCATTTTATCCGCTTCTTCGGTTATCATGGACCCCGGCTCTTTTGCATGCCCATGACCGCTTTCCCGGAACGCCGCCGGAGAATAAGTTCCTGGGATTTCGATCTTCACAGAACTCGCACCTCAGGAGCTGGCTGAGGTGACTTGTTGAAACTCTTCATGGGCTCCAGACCCCATCGGCCAAACATGGCCGCATCCTCGTCCCAGCCGTTACACTCAGTCGTGAGCATCTTCTCGCCTGTGAAGATAGCGTTCGCGCCAGCCATGAAGCAAAGCGCTTGCTTCTCCTCTGACATGGTCTTGCGACCTGCTGCAATACGGATGATGGTTGAGGGCATGATAATGCGGGCCGTGGCGATAGTGCGCAGCATGCTAGTAAACTCGACCATGGGTCTATCGCCGAGTGGTGTACCCTTGATGGGAACCAGGGCGTTGACAGGGAAGCTCTCCGGGTGACTTGGAAGCGTCGAAACAGTGTGAAGCAAACCAACACGATCTTCACTGCTCTCACCAAGACCCAAAATTCCACCAGAGCAAACATTGATACCAGCATCGCGAACGTGGCTCAGCGTCTGCAACCGCTCATCGTAGCTGCGCGTCGTGATAACATTCGGGTAAAACTCTCGACTAGTATCGACGTTGTGGTTGTACGCCGTGAGACCCGCCGCCTTGAGCTCCTTTGCCTGCTCAGCGTCGATCATTCCCAACGTCACACATACCTCCATGCCCATACCCTTGACGCCTTCGACCATAGCCTTGATGTTCTTGAGGCTGTTTTTGCGTCCACGCATGTCTCGCCACGCGGCGCCCATGCAGAAGCGAGTGCTTCCATTCTCTTTGGCTGTTCGCGCGGCTGCGAGGACGCTCTCAACGCTTTCGACTCGTTTGGCTGGGACTTTGGTACCTTCTTGGTAACGGGTGGATTGGGCGCAGTACGAGCAGTCTTCGGTGCAACCGCCGGTTTTGATGTTCATTAGGGTGCAGAGTTGCACTTCGGCCGGGTTATGCCATCGACGGTGTACAGTGCTCTATGGCTGGTGTTAGTCATGGTGGTCTGTGACAATGACTCTATCATGAATCGAGTCAAATTGATGGATAACGGCAGTATCGATCACAAAGGTCACCTGATGAACAGATGATTGGTTACTCACAGCTTGGTACGCCAGCTCAAGAACAGGCTGATAATAAATAGCAGCGATCTCATCCTTAGTCCAATCATGTCGAACCTGAGTCGACGAAACAGCCTCTCTCAGAATCTGCTTCCTCTTCTCGGCCCTCTGCTTCTCAACAGCATCATTAGCTCCCGCAGGAGGAGGTGGCGGCTGCGATGCCCGAGGATGGTAGTCAACAACAGTCGACATAGTCCGGGAATGCTGCCATCTTGCCGAAGCGGGGAGGGATAGTCGGCTACTGAGAGTGACCTGTCGAAGGGCCCTCAAACGAAGAGGCGCACTGGGCTTCATTGTGAAGATGTAAAAGGAATGGAAAGGGGAATGGGAGATGAAAAAAGAATGCGTGAATTGTATCAAGTGAGGATAAAGAGGGACATGAGCTCGATGTTGAGTGAGTCGCAGCCGCACACTAAACCAAGAGAAGACATACATACAGCTACAACACCACAATCGACAACTCCGCGTAATGAACCAGTTCCTGTTGGCGAGCTCTACAACTACGCCTCATCAGGGTAGGCCCCCACGTCCTGGTTCGGTCAGTCTCCGGTCTAAATCAGCCGCCAACTGAGTTTCACATCTCCTTGGGGATATGCACCCTTGTTCGTGGTAGTCTCGGCTTCTCGGGGAGCTCTACATTGAGTGTTATTACCATCGCAATCCGTTGTAAACCGCTACTAAACAGGGTCCACTGCATGGGAATCTGACGATGATCTTCACAGCGGAGAAACAGACATGTCCTGAAAGGTAAGTAATATGAGAGCAAGACACAGATATAATACAACAAACATAGCACAACAAATTGAATGCTCTATTTCCCTCATAAACAATGAGCCTCCATCTCGGCCCGCTACGGGATGACCTTCTTCTTCCCTTTTGTTGAAAGCTTGAACAAGACCCCTGATGTTAATCCGGTATTTCTCGTTGGCTCGCTAAGGGGAATTCGTTTTTGGTTGAGAAGATGGGGCCCGGTAGTCGACAAGTAAGAAGGCACCGTGGTATTCGGCCCCGGCTGCCCGGCTTAGCTACCGTGATTTGAGCGGCATTTAATTATGGGGTATGGCGTAATCGTGGGGTTGGAGCTATTTTGTTGTGAGCTTGTTGATATTGGTAAATTCAGCTTTGAATATCATCTTAAGCTAGTCAGAATTGTGTTGTAGTCCTTCATTTCGTTGGTATTCCTATGTGTCCTACAGCTATGATGTTCAAAACTTCCATATGTATTCATAGTCACATTATCGCCCTTACTCTATCCAAAGACGCCATACTACATATCCATATGTACCTGGCTATATTCCATAAAGCCATCCGTGAATCCATGTTGAAAATGCTCATTATATCACTTTCCAGCTCCGACGCCCGGTGCAGGTACTGGTCTAAGAAACAAGTTAACATCCCAGCTTAGGGATAAGCCGGTTCGGCGTACCGTCGTCCTGACCCTGCGAGAGGACTCGTCCCCCGCTCATCAGGTGGCAGGCGTTTATCCCATCTCTTCCTCTCAGATCGTGGGTCCCATCCGGGGTAGTCGCGTCTACGCTCGGCATCTGCGTGGCTGCTAGTACGTCGTTCCATGTCTGGTCGGCGCAGGTACCGCTCGCGTCTTTCCTCCTCTCGTTCTCGGTCAAGTTCCCGTTGTCGACCCCTGTCACGAATGCGTTCTCGCTCTCGTTCGCGGTCCCTCTCTCTATCGCGATCTTCGCGGATTCTCCGATTTCGGTGGAATTCTTCGTCACTGGACTCTGCTTCAGATGACTCCGCCGAAATGTCCGAGTAGCTTCGACTAAGACGAGACGGAGGAAGACGGTCGCGACTTCGACGTCCGCGTGAGGAATCAGTGTTATATGATGCAGTACGGGGTGCATTCCTGTTACGATCTTGACTGTTATTGCCAAGCCCGTTGGGCAGAATGTTCGAAACCTTCTCTGAAAGCTTCTCTCGAAGACTAGGGCTATGTGTTGATCGGCGACGACCCGACTCATCAGGTCTCACATCGGCGCGATGAGGACGGAAGGTCGGCGGTGGGTTACTAGCAACTGGTGGCGGACGTTCATTGGAAGGCGAGTATCGACGAGATGTCGGCGAGGGAGGGCTCACGTCGGATCGCTTCCTCGCACGAGGAGGGACAGGTTCGTCGTCGCTGGATTCCGAAGAGTAGTGCCTGGGCTGACTGTGTCGCCGGGGCGGTGCGGGCCGCTTCGTATTAGGGTCAAGATAAGTATCTGATGGTCCCCTAGCTGGGTGCGGTGGGACATCTGGTGAGGGTGGCTGGTTGTAGTCGGAGAAGCTTCGTCGTCGGGCATGTTCATCGGAGCGACTGTTGTATCTCTCAGGCGAAGGTCTGGTTGGTCGCGGGCCTGCATGTCTACCCGGAACGTGATTGTACAACGGTCGCTCTGGCGCTGGTCTAGCCCGATTTCCAGCAAATGCACTACCTCGTACGTGAGAGTATGCAAACTTGGGTTCCGGTCCATCACCGGGCTCGCCAGGACCAGTCGGTTCTCGTGCCGCTTCCCGGAACGCCTCTCTTTCTCGTGCATTCGCTTCCTTCCTTAGCTTTTCGGCGCACGACTTATGCCAGCGATCCACCTCAGCATCTGGTTGTGATGGGAAAACGGTGGGTGGTAACTCCGGAGGAAATTCTTGACCGGTCTCTGGGTGTTTTAGCTGCCAGTTCTTGACGGCAAACTGCAAGAAAGGTACGTGTTCCTCAGGCCCAAGCAAAATCTCGAGAGACTCCCATCTTGAAAAGCCTCTAGGGGTGAGAGCAGGTATTGAAGGTGGTTCAAAATCGTTCGCTGTTGGTTGCATTGTATGTTGGCATCCAGTTACTTGCCATATGTAGGAGATGGACTCGTGGGGCATCTCAAAGAGAGCTGAAACTTGTCAGCACAAATAACATGGTAGACAGTCAACAAAATTAACTCACAGTCATAATCGCCTCCAACAGCCTTGTAAAATGCGGCCAGTTTCTCTGGTGTAAGATGACAGACATTTTTATCACCAATCTCGAGTATCTATTATGACGTAAGGTGGTTAGTTTGCGATTCTTGTGATAGCGGTCTTCTTCGTTAAAGTCCAAGCGGGAAAAGGCGGGCGCATACAATATGACGACTTATAGATCTTAACAGAGCATCTAATAGTTTGGAAGGGCTCTTGTCCTTCTCATACATGTATGCGTACTCAATGGGAGGAGGCGGCGGGGTTGACGAGGTTGCGCCGGGCGCTGGCGGGGTTTCTGTCTTTGGAGGGGCCGCCATGGTTGTGAAGTTTGAAGATTAGGCGAGGATGGAGTTGAAGTTGGGTAGAAAGTCGTTGACAAAAGACCACGATAGTAGCGCTTTCACATCCAGGGCGAATCGCGGGGAAACGTGGATAGCGAGGCAATCGGCGGTCAGGTCAGGTCAGCGGATCGATTGTCGATATCGATGTCGATGATCGGAAAGATAGGTTAAACAGAGATGCAACGGTACGCAGCCGTAGACGAGGACGATGTCGCATTCGGTTAAACGGTCCTGGAGGAAAAAGCAAGCAAGTGACAAATGATGGGGAAACTTGAAACGCGATAACAATTAAAAAAGTCACAAAAAGAAAAAGAAATATTGCTCAGGCGCAGCCCGTCAGGTTGGGATCCGATACCTTATGAATGGAGCCCAGCCCAGCTGATGACAATGACAACCTAAACTAAAATGCTCCAGGGACAGGGACAAGTCAGTAGGCAGCGCAACGCAACCAGGCAGAGATGGAAAGAAGTGCCAGGGGTATGAAATAGACAGCCCAGCCCGGCTTGGCAAAGGAAATGGAAGTGGGCAGAAGATTAAAGCACAAGCAGGAAAGAACAAGCAAGGCAATTAAGACAAGGCACACAAAGGAAGTGAAAAAGAAGGAAGACAACAAGTGACAAATGTTGGTTTCCCATGTAAAAGACATGGATGTGCCTGGCAAGACAAGATTGGGTGTGTGGCTGGCTGGCAGGTACTTTGTTACAGTACAGTACTTGATACCTCGGGTTTGCTTAGCAGCTGACCTTGTTTGTCATCTGCTGTATTATCACAATGTTGATCTTTATTCATCAATTCTTCCCTTTGTTGCACAGCTTATTTTCGTTTATATCTGCAGTGTCTACCGTTCAAGGCTCGCTACCAGCAATATCTTTCCGAGAATCGAGTACACAACAGCCGACAGTAGAGCCTAAACTAACGCACCTAAACATCACAGCGCAGACGTTGGCGTGCTTCTCTTGGCCTTATGCCTCAACTTACCGTGGCCTGACACGTGCATCTTTGCCGGGTGATCCCTCCCTCTCCGTTGTCACTGTCTATCTGTACAAGGTAGTGGATTTTTCGCATCTCGCACACGCTGGCTGTGTGATACTAAGCCCAACGGCAAAAAACAACGAAAATAGGTACCTTTCTAGAACAAGCCCAGTTGGTTCCCTCAAGCTCAGCCTCCAAAACGGTGGCCGAGTTGCTCAGCAGCGAGAAGGCCCCCACCTGCCAAGTTGAGATCTGTAAGATTTCATTCTGAGATGCATACAGAGAAAGAAGCTGAATAATCTCGAATATTCTCATTTTCTGCATGATTATTTCATCACCTGTGATAAATCATTATTTTCGTTTCGTCGTTTCTGAGTAACGTGAGAATGCGTATCTTTTGTGAAACATTTGAACTCTGATGTCATTGTTTGATCAATGACAGGGAAACAGGGCTGCTCCGAAAATGGTCCCGGAAAGCTGGAGTAGAAAGCCGTTGACCTGCTCTTCTCTAGGGTAAGCCACTATGTAATGAACTATTTGGTACCGATCAATGTTATGGATACCTAGTTACCTGTGTTCTGATTGTCATCGGAATCCCGCCTAATTACCTGATACGACACGCAACCTTGGGAAAGGTTGGTGCTTTTGGTCTCGACACCCCGAAGCCATGGATTCACCTGATGAAGCGCCATACTTTTGTATGGCGGATACAAGATGTCGCCTTTGCTAGTTCGAGTTGGAAGAATACGACTTGGTCGTCGCACGTCTGTTGGTCCGATCCATGTGATGTTGACAACGGCTCACGTAAAGATAGACATTGGGGGCCTTCGATTTTCTATGGAGTTCAACCTCCGTATGTCTGACACTATATACGACGATTTCCAATGGATCAATTTGCATACCTGTGCCAGACCTCGATGCATGTTAGAGGGTCGACGCGTACCTTTCTTTCACAACGACTGTCTTGACTTCAGATTAGACTTCCGGCTGAGACATTGATGGCCATAGCTGGATTCCTTGTCCGTGAATGCGCTGTCATCACGACAAAAGCACAGTCGTTGGGGACTGATGTCTCTGATATGACTGTTGATCTAACACAAGATGTGTACATTAGTTACACGACCATTGAAGGCGTACGCTATGTGAAGAGCATTGGCAACACGGGGCCAAGGGATCACCCCGTGTTGCTCAATAAGCAGGGAGAGCATGTTGGCAAGATATGGATCGCTGAAGAGTATCGTGGAATTCGTTTTGTAAAGTTCTGTCCTGCAGACGCCTCATTAGCAGGACCTACACCAATCGTGAAGTCGTGGTGGAGAACCATCTCTACTCTGTGTGATGTTGACAAGATCACAATTAAATCTGACGTAAGTGCCATCTGCAAGTCAAGTTCAATATTAACATCAGGCCAGGGTCTCAAAGTGAGGGACATTCTCATTGACAACGAGACGATTGCAGATGGCGCCAGCAATTATGTTGGTTGGGTGAGACCTGAACACCCAAACAATGTCATTGATATCACGACGTTCGATCAAGTCAACAGCTTCCCCGAAAGACTTATGATGACGTTCTTTAATTTCAATACCAACGGTATAACCGGATATACGGCAGTGACTGGCGGAAGCTACGTTGCAATGACTCATGCTCATGAGAATGATGATACTGGCTTTTATGCAGATATGGACGGTGCTTTCCCGCGCGACTTCTTCATCTATATGCCACTCGACAAAGGAGAATTTGTGACTGAGATATGTCAAAGATATGCACTATCAGGAGATCGGATCTCGGCCTGTCTCGTGTTCATTGCGAATAAAGGTAGAAACACACTCTTTGGAACAAGCGGTCCACCGGAATATTGTCTAGCTCTCGATAGGATTCTAACGCCTTCGCCAAATGGAACGCAGATCTGGTTCAACGATTCAACGTTGGTGTATCCAAAGTCGCTCAGATACATTGCATTTGACGAATTCGAGCCGCCCGTCCAGCGTCCTTTTCCCCCCTCACTTATACCGAACCCTCCATACTTCTGGACTCAGAACACTGAGCCATGGTTTGTATCATCATGCAGTATGGAAGGGATTGTGGATATGATTCTCTGCAGAGATACAGCATTTGGTCATCGACCAATCACCGGAACTCTGCTACAATATGAAAATGGTCATCGGGAATGCTTGGGCCAATTTCGGTTTGATAAGACTCTCGAGAAGGTACCAGTGCAGCATATGACGGATCTGTATATTGGCAGCTTGAGGACCACACGTTCGCACCTCTATATTGCGGACATGACCACCTCTCCACCACATGACTATGGAGGCATGTTTTGGATGCAAGTTTCTCGACACGGTACACTCGAATGGTGGTCGTCCTTTCGTCATTCCATCGTGCGCTACACATCTATTACAGGACAACTCACCAACTTGAAAACACAATTTCCGAACCATACTGAGTTAATTTAAGTATTCTACAAACCTCATCCAATCCTATACCGGGTGTATTAAGTGACGCCTCGTCTAGAACAGACCCATCCTGCCTTTCCTTTATATATGATTTTTTGATTTCTCTTCTGGCTGCCATGGGCGTCGCTGAAAAGTACTCTGTCGACCTTCCGAAGTGAGTAACCCTTCTAAGTTGAACTTTACTGAACTTGTCACTGGAACAAAGCGTCTGCCTATATTCCCCAAGAGGAGGCTGGATCTTGCGCGTTGTATGAAGCGTTGTTGAGATGGCAAGGTAGGTACGCAGGAAGGTTGATTCTTTAGCCTTAATGTGATGAACTAGATGTCTATTTGATAGACTCAGATAAGCCGTAAGCTCTCTATGAAGCTTACTGGACCTTCTTGGGATGATGTTTGCCGGTCAGATGAAATATGGCCATGATCATGATCGCCTTCGTTCGCGATAGGCGTGAACTTTGTTCACCAATGGCGTCGGCAAAGTGTGCGATTATTGAACAGTATGGTATAACAAATCAAAGAATTGCAGGGCAGAAGTCAAATATTCTTGGTACTTCATTGTTCCCACTGCGGACATCCCATGAGAAGTTAAAATCTTGTCGGGTAACAATCTGTTCAAGATGTTGATGACCCCATTACCTGGGCAAACCGTTGATTCTAGGGTAAGCCACTCGCGCCGTCGTAGGGCAGAACCAGGGTTGGTATCCACTAAACTCTTTCAGGAAAGGTTGCATCTCCAAATTCATTGCCGCATTGCTGGCCTCTTCCCTTCTCGAAGGTTTTCATCCCCAATCACAAGCACAGTGACGTCTTTTTGTCATCTTCTTTCACACTCCTTGACCAAGACCCTTTATTGAGTTTTGACCTTTTTTTTCATCCACCACCCCAGACTTTTCTTGACATCTTGAAAGATAAAGGAGCAGACCACCATGGATGCCCTCAAACCCGCCGTCGATGCCGTCAAGCCGGCCATTACAGCTATCACCCACAACATCCCCGCGCCCATTCGCGACATTGGCGTTTCTCTCATCGGCGAAACTTGCTACAAGTCTCTTCTTCTCGACGTCAACATCGAGGACGTCGACTGCATCAAGCTCGGTGTCTCCAAGGCTCTCGGTATCGGAATCATCGCTGCCTCCGCTGTCGTCAAGGTCCCCCAGATCAAGAAGCTTCTCTCGTCCAAGTCCGCCGAGGGCGTGTCTTTCCTCTCCTACGTCCTCGAGACTGCGTCGTACCTCATCTCGCTCGCCTACAACATTCGAAATGGCTTCCCTTTCAGCACCTTTGGCGAGACTGCCTTGATCGTTGGACAGAACGTTATCATCTCTGTGCTTGTCCTCAACTACAGCGGCCGAGCTAGTCTGGCTGCTGTCTTTGTCGCTGGTCTTGCTGCCGCTGCTGCTACTTTGTTCGCTGAGAACATTGTTGATGCGCAGACCTTGAGCCAACTTCAGGCTGGTGCTGGTGTCCTGAGCGTCGCTAGCAAGCTTCCTCAGATCGCCACCATTTTCCAGCAGGGTAGCACCGGTCAGCTTAGTGCCTTTGCTGTAAGCCATCCCAAGTCTCCAGTTAATAAACCAATAGCTAACATATTTAGGTCTTCAACTACCTCGCCGGCTCTCTTTCACGAATCTTCACAACCCTCCAGGAGGTCGACGACAAGCTTATCCTCTACGGATTCATCTCTGGCTTCGCCCTCAACGCCATCCTCGCTCTCCAGATGATCTACTACTGGAACGCTCCATCCGAGAAGGCTAAGGGCAAGCGCAAGGTCACTCCCATCGAGGCCAAGCCTGCTACCAGCACTTTGAGCCCTTCTGCCTCTACCACGGCTACTCCCAAGAAGAGCCCTACCACTCGCCGCCGCGGTTAGATAGGAACATCTAGGTTCTTGTGCGAGATTGCGTTGATTTTATAGAGAAATTGCTTCGATAAGCTCATATTTAATAAACACTTCACTTTGCTATACTTTTGCTTCGTGGATTGAATACGTTGCACTACAAGTGCACTCAGAGTGCAATGTTGTGTGTGATCATGTTGTATATATTCAACTACCTATGTAATCTGTTGTGAAATGCCCGTTGGTGATGCTATCCCAGCAATCCATGCAAATGGTATCCCCCTGTTGTGCCCTTGTATGAACGCCGTTGTAATAACCCAAGTTGTCGCTAATGTTTCCAATCACCAAATCCCATATCCCAATCCTTTTAAAAAGCCATCGCAGTTTGTCCGTTTGTTGATGTGTGACTTGTTGTCTCGTTTCGACCTGCGCACCGCAGACATCGTTTCTGTTCACCGAGGTTACTGACAGAGCAGCTAAAGCAGACATGCTTGCCGCAAGCACCGCATGAGTGATCCTCGTTATCGAATCCATCCACATCCATGCCATTGTCGCCGCCATTCAAGCTAACACCACAGTCGTCGCAGTTTGAAGGTGCCAGTTCGGTTTGGTTGAGAGTAGAAGTCGACGCCGATGGTGCAGAAGAGATATTCCAGAATCGATGAAGAGATTGTTGCGTTGACTCGGGTCTTGTAGTTTGCGCTTCCGTTTGCATATGTTCAGATGAAATTTCGGCGTGTTGACTCTGGTTCTGTGCCGAGTACAACATATTAAGTGTACGTTCTAAACCATCATTAGCAAACTGTGTTCAAAACTCATCTGAGGCAAAAACTCACGATGAATCATCGCAGCAGAAGGTCTATTATCGCGAAATCGCTTCATAGTTCGACTATGAAGATGAATCGGTGCTGAAGCCATGATGGTAAAAGGGTTGGTGATAGAGCTGTTCACGCGTGGAGGCGAGTCGAAGGATGAGACTGATGAGGGTGAGGCGCAGAGCTCGGAGACGGATCGTTTGCGCTTGTGAGCCGCCATTTTATATAATTTAGTTGATGAACTTCTGGGAATTGGGTTCTGTCGAGGAATCGGATATTTGGAAAGAGTAGTTGGATGAGGATGTCGCGAGTGATGAGGTGAGATGAGATCTCTACTTGAGTTGTGGGGCTGAGAGTTGGCGGCGCGACATGGCGCGCTTGGATGGTGACGTCTGGGTGGGTGGACGCGTTAATGGGTTCGCGCTACAGTTCGTGGTCCAGAACCTTTCAGGCCGTATACTCCGTGCCTCTCGGTACCATGCTCCGGTACCCACCATACTTCGCCGGGCCGCTTCGGCATGGAAGGTATCTGTCAGTTTGGTTTATCTGCTTACATGGAGTTCTGATCTACGGGTAGATCAGCCCGTAGATCAAATCTAGACCATACACTATGTAATTGCTCGACAAAACATTTCCCCTTACGCAACATTATTTCGACGGAGATCTGCAACGGAGAATGAACAGCCTGCCCAATAGGGTCTCAGTCCGTTTTTGCAGGGAGGAAAATGAACAGCTCGTGATTTTCGCGAACAGGCATCGTCATTGATAAACGTTCTAGACTCTTGTTGCTTTGACAGCTAGCCAGTTAAATTATGACAAGGCCCTCGCTGTCAGCCGCCTATGACGTTATATCGTAAGGCCGGAGCCATGACCGTTGAGATCCCATTTCTATGCCAAGAAGAAGATCCTCGCATCTAAAGTTCTAGACCGTAGCGACCTATCGCGCGTCAGCGGCACATCTCGAGTTCATGGAAGAATGACATACTGAAACCTACCATGACATAGATGGGACATTTCATGAACCCCCATTTCTTTATGAACCCGATTCTTTCGTGGCGCCTTTGGCACATGCCGAATGGCGAGTTTGACTGGGCTGAGAACAAATCCTGGTAAAGAATAGCATTACATCAACAGGTTGTCTCATGTACAAAACTGCTGGACTTTTGTAAGTAGGTATATAAGTTACTTGGTCTCGACTCTGGATATTTCAGCCTTCCTCAAGTCCAGGGCAATTATTCAATATGACTCGACTAAACGTTGACGCTATCATCACCCTTGTCAGTGCGATTCCTGCTCTCTTGATTGCATCTTTAAGTGCCTGGCTCGCCTATTTAACGCTACGCCGCCGCAACATCTCTCGCAATGACATTGAAACCTCAGCAATCGAATTTACTGTTTCACAAACGAGTACTACTCTATCGAGGTATGCCTTTTATGAGTTTCTATCTAGTTGCTTTCTAGCACTGAACGTTATAGTCTGGAAAAAACCTCATCATCCGAAGCCCCAACGACTCTCTCATCGTCAAGCAAAAACTTTCCCCAATTGCAACTCCCACCTGTAGCCCTCTTACGTGACTTCGAGCAGTAGCCAAGGCGAGCCTGGTCGTAATCAACCATCGTGTCAGACGAACGAGTCAAACTTGCCAATGTAAGTCGAGTGCACCAATCTTAGTCGTATTTTATGTCATTGGACACTGACCTTACATAAGGGCTGAATGCCTTGTAGTGGCAGTGCAGCGCTTACTGGCTTTGTAATTTACCACTGAGCATTCTTCATTTTGTATTTATCGAGCTTGCTTAGGCTAAGGAGAGGGGAAAAGGTCTTGCGAAATATAATAATGGACCTAAACCATTCTTACTTCTATTCAATATATTAATTGTTATGTCCAACCTAGACCGTTGGTGTTTAGTGAGTTGGATGTTCTTTAACTGCTTTAGATAATAACGGGCAAGGGTCTACGTCTCGCTTCCCCACATTATGCGGGAACTAAATTAGTGTCAAAGCGATTGTTATGTTCCCGATACTTAATACCACTACAGTACTGACTATTTTTCTTACACCAATGCTACAGGTCTAGGTATTTCTTGTTTTCCCCCGGCGTCTTAGAAAACTTCCTCTTCCCGGACTTAGCTCGATTAGAATCCGAGAACTAGAATCTCATTAGAGAGATTACCTTATGTTACTGAGCAAAAAGAAACCGCAACTTATAAGATCTAACCTGAATAACGTCCAGCGCCATCCAGCGTCAGTGCCGGTGTCAGTGTTAGTGCTATTGCCGTGAGCTGCTGCATAGGCTGTCCTCGCAGCCTCTCGAAACTGCCCGCTCGGCAGCTTTGTGGCACATCAACGGTCGACAGTATTGTATTACCTGACGTGCGCCTTAGGCTGTGACATGATAAGATCTAAATAATTTCTAGATACTCGCTTCATTAAACGTTACGGCTTATAGCATTCAGCATTTCGAAACAAATATGAAAGTCATGATCAGTTAAACGCGACTGGAAGTTCGACTACTAGGAAATCTCAGCCTGGTGTCTGGCTATCTCTTATTGCGACGGTCCAACCTTTTGTTGGTCCAATACCAGCCAATGCGCTCCTTCCCCTTATGCTGATGTGGCTTGCAACCAACCTGCAAGAAGTTCAGTTGCTTTTTCCGCGAAGGGTTACCTACATCACATGTGCAAGCACGCAGAGCAGCTAAAGTAAGCTATGGAACTTCCTACTATAAGTTAAAAGCTCAGTCCGCCGCCGCCTTAACTTTACCTAAGTGCCAGATAGCTTTCTTTGCTTTTTTCTCTATTTTTGTTGCTTTTTCTTCTCCTTGTATTGCTTTTTCTCTCCTTATATTGCTTTTTTTAATATTTGCTTTTTCTTTTTTTATATATAACTTTCCTCTTATTCTTATGTTAATACTCAATTTTGCAATCTCTTTAGCCCAAATTGAACTTATTCTTTAACATGAGTAATCTATCTGCAGAAGTTATCATAACTATTATTGGTACAATTCTAGGATTACTAGCATTACTTGTGTCATCTTTGAGCGCTTGGTTCGCCTATATATCACTTCATCGTCGCAATGCTCCACCCAATGATATCGAGACTGTTGGACTTGTTCCAGTACGACTTTATTCAACTTTCCTGATACACGGATGGTATGTCTCTTTATCAGATACATTGTTTCGTGCCACAGCTAACGCTTATTGATTAGGCCGTCATCCACTGCTATCCCGCTTCCTTCAATGCCGACGATGCCCCCAGTTTCACCGCCGCATTCACAACCTCCGCACACAAATTCACCACCGGATCTGGTAGGAGAAAGCTCATCAGGTGTACTCAGACGACTGGAGAGAGTTGAACATCATCAGGAAATATGAAGGTCTCTTTGGCTGAGATGAAAGAGGACGAGCGATGGATGGTACTAGGCGTGACGCTTCTAGGGTGTTATTCCCTAAATTATTCTTATTTATTTTCTCCTTCTCCATTATTTCTAGTATATAGACCTGCATAAGCCTAAGAATTAAGAGAAGTTTCTTTTGGAATAAATACGGGTAGAGTTCTTTACTTACTGTAGCTGTTACATCCCAGGGGCTGTCATCAGACCAGCGGGATGGACGATCGGGGGATTCTGTCTCACTTCCTCACCATGGACGGGAACTAAAATAGCAATGCAACCCTACTATGGATATGTTAGCTTTGCATTCAGCTGTCGACTTTTCTCCGTAATACTCTAACACTACAATACTTATATGATCTCATCTTGAGAGATAGAATTTAGTTACAAGGACATATTCCTTATTAAAGAAGAATCGACCTTCGATATAAACACGTTCTCTAAAATCGTTCTTCTGGCGATATTTCTCACAAGACAGCGTCCAGCCTAAATAGTCAAGATTGCGCTCTATGAGCCGGTCCGTCTCCGCTGATCCATTCAACTCTGTTGCGCTCTAACGCTACTCTTGCGCTCCATGCATTTTACAGCGCTGTCATTGGCTTGGTGTGCATTTCACTTCGTCTTGGTTGTCCTTTTCCTTCACTCAGACGGTTTTCCTACCTTTTGCTACTCCTCCATCTTCTTGTCTTGAAAGTTCTGCGTGCCTTTGTCCCTATTCCCTTCTCACTTTTCGTCTGAGTTGTTAGACAGTCCATATACTTGTCTTCTCAATCTTGACCTCGTTTTGCAATTTCCCCAGCCTAAATTGAATCCCTTTGAGCATGGGTAATCTATCCACAGAAGCTATTGTGACTATCATTTGTACGCTACCTGGATTGCTTGTTTCGGCTTTGAGTGCCTGGTTCGCATATGTCGGACTCCGTCGGCATGACGCCCGTAACGATATTGAAACCCCAGCTATTGGAGTTACTCTAGTGCGACTTGATCCAGCCTCTCGGTATAGTTTATTTCTCTTTCTACTTTATCTTTGATGCCCTATTTGTATTACGTATCTAATTTTTTGTTCTACCAGAATGGCGTTTACCGCCGTCCCACCTCAATTGATGCCAACGGCGCGACCACATTCACCCCGGATTCCAGATGCGCCACAACGTCTACATCCTCCTCCTTCTCCAGTAGGAGAAAACTCACCAGGCGTATCTCGACGACCAGAACGCGTGGGATTCCCCCAGGCGTCCCAATGATGGCCTAGAACATATTCATTTAAGGATTATCTTGTTTCCCTGAACTTGTTGAATATAAAGGTAAAAGCGCAAGGGCGACGAAGGATGGCAGGCATAAGGCTCTTCGGGTATTATTTCTTAAATGTTTAGTTCCTTTCCTTTAACAGGTATTTGTTTTGTTCTTTGAATTCTATTGTTACCCATATAGACATTGATATTTCAGGAGATATAAACCCAATGACCTAAACATGTGTTCCCTTGTAACATACCAGTATAGTGTTCTTCATATCGTATAAAACAAATATGAAACTTGGGCCATCGCACTAAGCGTGTCGGTGTGATATGATTGGTCAGAATTTGGGAGAGGCGACCTGGTTTGCTCGCCTCATGTTGTGTGTTGTGTGGTTGGCTGCTGACCACAGAGCGCAAGGTGAGCATACTGAACTTTCTTGCAGCTTTCACTCTGTATTGGCCGCACTCAAGATTGATCAGATCACGGATACCGTTCGTCCCCTACACATACCGATCGGCAGGTAGTCTAGAGTTCTGGGGATTAGCTGCGTCAATCGCAGCACTTGCTTTTCTACTATGGGTAGGTATGGTTTGAAGTTTTTCCACTTGAGTCTCACACTAGCTAAGTACAATTACATATCTGTTACATGCCTGTTATTATGTCGATCTATCAAGCATCGAAACTGCCCCGTCTATATCTCGAATCACCCATGTTCCCATGTCGCTTCAATCGTGGAATTTGCCCGACATAAAGTTAATAAGTCCAGCCTTATAGTATATCCTTCTTCGATTAAAAGGGCAAGTCGGCACTGCAGTTGGTACTAGATTATGCATTGCCCATCGGCTTGCCTGTCGTCATCGTCATAGTTGGGTATTGTTTAATCATGCTTTGTTCGGTCGGCTCGTTGAGAATATCCTGCAATGGCATTAATACTTGCAACACACAAGGGAGACTTAATACCGTACCTTGATCCAACACCTGATGGTGTTTGGCCGCTCTTTATCAACAAAATGCATTCTTCATTATGTTCCACTTGTTGTGTTTCTTGTGCCAATACACCTTGAATGCGAAGAACACACCAACACAGGATACAACGAGTCCAGCAGTGGAATAGGCAATAACGACTTTAACTTCATCCGTCATTATTGACGATTAGGCACGAGAAGTTTTGAAGGACGAAAAGGGGATTGCAGTGGACACAAGAGAATGCTGTAGGACATAATGGAGATTGTCAGGCACGAAGATGAAGTTTGTAGATGACAAAAGATTCAAGATCTGGGGTGTAACGGCGTTTAATAAGGAACAGCTAGTTTATCTAGGCGCCGACAAAAGAGCTGCAGCTCGAGGCAGTGCCGCCATGCTGAGCGTTGTGTGTTGCACATTTTTCACACCATCGAGGCGGATGAGTAATACAACACTGTTGGAGTAATGTGTACAACAGATCGTGGATGTTGACTAATTATAACGAGGCAGAGTGAGATTCAGGGGAGGATGCATGTGTAACAGCATGCTGTTGTTGATCAGGCTGGTTGTACTTTGAAGGGTTTAATATTTTCTTGTTAGACTAGTTAAGAATAACTCCAACGTGATACAAAGTAAACAATATAGATAGTCAAGGCTCGATAGAACTCCAACTCCTGCGCTATGTTTTCCCACGAAATACAAAACAAGAGATCATGTACGTCAACAACTCCAAAGGCAAAAGGCAGATCATCCAAGAGAGCATCGACAACCAATCTCGACCAGGCTCTCATAGTATCCTCTTCAGAATTCACCACCTCCGCCAGTTCCCAAACAGAAGCTCAAAAAGAAACCCTCTCACTGTATACGGCAGCTGATGCGGTATCACAGGAAACTCCGTAATCGTCGACTCAGAATACTCGGCCGTAGTAACATACTGTGAATTCGTTAGCTATATTCTTCAAATGGTTTATAATGGACTTACCCCTCTATCCCGAGTATACGCGCTATGCGAAGCAGAACAGATCGAGAAGGATAACCACGTGCAGAAGTACAAAGCCAGCCTGTGTGCTCCTATGAGAGCACGGAGGATGGGGTGTACTATCGGGCGCATGATGTATCGGCGCACTGGCTCCAGGGCGCGATGAAAGGCGCGAAAGCATCTATAGCATTTGATGCAGAGAAGGATGACTATGGGCAAGAAGATCTCCTCCCAGAGGCTTTGGAGTGCGGACATGGGTCTCTTCACGTATGGCAGAGGAAGGGACACGGCCCACATGAGAAGAGACGGCAGCTCTTCGCAGAGACCTTGCACTATTATTCTCTCCCACAGTATGTAGAAGTATATCTCTTCCCAGGGAATCTCTCCCAGTATCCGCAGGATTGGCTTGAGTGCCATATCCCAGACGGTCGGTCGGAGAACTCGCTCCCAGACGGGGAATAGAAATGTATGCCAGAGGAATTGGCAAACGGGCCAGGTGATATAGTAGGCGCATTTGTTTTCCAAGAAAAACAGATCATCTTCTTGGTACAAGGACTCGGTCCGATTGTAGTCCCAAAGAGTGCTGGGACAGTCGGAGTCTTGAGTCGTGGGGGTGCCTGATATCTTTAGGCTAGAGTTTGGGTTCCTTTTGTATTTAGGCGCCCTGCATCCTCTTGTCGAGCGACCCATTGTGAGTTGAATCTGACTGTGATACAGTTGCGATGGTGTTTTCGGTCACGACAGCAGTGTCCGGAGGGCAAGGTGTGGTGAGTATGGTGGCGAAAGGAAGTCAGTGTTGGGGAAAAGGAAAGAGTGTCGTGTTCATTTTGGAAGAAGGTTGGGAATGATATTCGTTCTGTCTGGTTTAATGTTTGACTCGAGCGATCAGATTCGCAGGGTTTGGTGGAAGCAAAGCTTGATATAAGGCAGCAAACGAGAGGATCTTTGTACAGCAATCAGCAACTCAAACTTGATGGTATCCTATGAACCAATTATTACAGAGCAAATCACAATCAACGTCCACAATGTGAATCCTCCCCCAGTTAGACCTACCTCAGGATCAAGAAGTTACAACGATCCAATCAACTCCTTACATCCGGATCACCAACTTGCCCAAATCACCCTTGAGGTTAAGAACTTTATCACAAGCCCTCTTCACATCCTCCAAATTCTCAAAATCAACCGCGTTGAAGATCCCTCTGACCTTACCATCCTTAATCATCCCCTCGACGACCTTCATATCCTCCATAATCCCCGGATTTCCAGACAAAAACTCATACTTGATGTTTGTACCACGTAGCTTCCAAGTATACCACCACTGAAACGTATTCAATATCCATCCAAGCCATCCAGGGAAGTATTTCGGACCCAGCATCTCGAGCATAACTTCGCTCTTGGGTACACTTGCGATACTCATGAGGATGCCGTCCGGCTTGAGGACAGATATGCACTCATTCAGTGTGGAGAACTGAGTGCTTATTGCAAAGTCAACTGTGCCTCGACCAACCATGTTGACTACATTTTGAGTTTTGTAGTCGTAGAGTTGGTTGACCAGCCCGGGGAGATACTGTTCAACAAGACCCATCTTAGGCGTGGATACAGTCGAGATTATCTTCTCGGCACCAAAGTAATTCTTTGCGACTTGGATCATCAAGGAGCCGGTTCCACTGAGAGCTGCGGGTATGTACACTGTCTGACCAGCGAGGTTATCTCGTCCTTGGTGTTGAAGTCCACGTTTGATGGTTTGGTACGCAACCACGGTCAAAGCTGGGAGTGCAGCAGCTTCTTCAAAAGAGATATGGTCTGGTTTCTTGTGAAGAAACTTTGCTTCTGTGACGACGTATTCCGAACACCAACCCGCGGGTGGTCGGGTAAGAATAGGCTTTTCATATTCGGCGCCGTAGACTTTATCGCCGACTTGAAAGTCAGTAACCTTTGAACCGACAGCGATTACTGTTCCAGATCCTTCTATGCCGAGCGGAAAAGGATATTTCCTACACTTGTGTAAGTTTAATTTGACTTTAGGGCTCAGGTGGACTTACAGCCGGTCACCAATCAGTATATTAAGCTGACCTGAAGGAAGCCTCGTATCCTCAGTATTAATACAAACTGCTCCCATTTTGAGCAAGACTTGGTCAGGTTTTGTGATGCTCGGCATGGGTTGCTCCACGACTGTGTACTCGGCTGGGAGACATTTTTTGGGTGCAACTAGAGTTTGGGTGGTAGATGGTAATTTGGACATTTTGCTTAAAGTGGTAGGTACTGGTCTAATTGTCTACGTGTTTAAGCGCCGCACGACCTTTTATTTACTCCTGTTCATCGGCGGCGGAGTCGGTATGTCGGCGGTGGAGTTGAAGATACTCGGAGGGGACCCACCGAAACCGCCGAAGTCCACCGCCGGTGGTCCGAGTTTCAGCTTTGGAGTTTCATTTTGCGGACTTGCAACTTAGGATTGTAAGTTCGGCCTCCGGAAATATTGGAGGAGGACAAGTGTACCTTATTTGTCTGGTTACCCTCCGCGACACACACACTCTCTCTCTACCTATGACAGATACAGCGTCCTTCATCTGACTTTGGCCTGAGGCACGCGACTCAGACGTGGTCAGTTGTTGTTCGTGTTCATCTCCATCATAGTATCCTCACAGCGGGCACTCATCATGATATCGTGTCAAAATCAGGTACTTTTCTTCTACGTACAATCAATCTATCGCATTCCTTCCTTGAGCTCGAGCTCTCTGTTCTACAGTTTATCGTCGCACAAAAAAAGCAAAATGGTAACGCCCCGTTCCCTTATTCGGTCCTGTATCCCTTGGGGAAAACACTCAAAGCACGCCGGCTTTCATGATCGCATCGCAAAACAAGAATTTGCAATGACTTTTGTGGCTGGTACAAAAAGGTATCCGTCATAGTCTTGTGGTAAAGGCCAAAGTGCGCCGGCTGTCGTGACTTCGCCTGATTGCAAAAAAGGGAAAAAGAAAGAAGAAAGAAATTCGATCGCTTTTCCTCATGACTGGTACAAAGGAAAAGGCTCGTTCTGTCATGCTGGTTGAGACGCGACTCCATTAGTCGTACATGCTAAACGCCAGACCTACGAGGTTTTCCCGCGAGTAGGTCGAAGTGTCTAAAAGAAAGTCAGTAACGAAACAACACTCGCAAATCTCAAGTTTGAAATACCTCTAACACCACTAAGACCCAACTGATCTGCAACATTCAGGTACCCGTCTGAAGGCTTGGCTTCACTCTTCTGCACCGTGGCCGCCAACTTCTCGTCTACCTTCCAAGCACTACGGCACATGGGGCAGGTGACGCCCGCGCTGGGCTTGTTCTGTGCCCATAACTTAAAACACTGGCTGTGGAAGTTGTGCCCACAGGCCGCGGCGCACCAGACCAGCGCGGGCTTCTTCTCACCCTCCTTCTTAAGCTCGCAGTAGCAGATCGGGCAATCTCCTTCAACAGGCTTTCGCTTGTCGGACTCTTCCTGGGATTGAGACTGGGATGCATAGATGTCGGGTGCGGACTCAAAGATGGACTGAAGCTCGGTGCTGAGGAGAGCCTGTTGGTAGAGAAGATCGTCGGGAGCGTTGAGCATCTTCTTCATGACCTGGAGATGGTTAGTATGGTGAAAAGAAGGCGAAGCGTGGAACTTACGAAGCAGATGTGTTTGCACTGGGCAAAGCCCCTCATGTGGTGAGGGCAAGTACAGGTGATTCGCAATCCGACGTGCACACTGTAGATGTTACCAGTCGAGCCGGTCATCTCGACATCCTCTTCAGGGCGTGATTCAGTCCCACCTCGGGTGCGGTTGAGGACATAGAAGCGCTCAGTCTGAGCCCGGTCGTAGACGCCTTGCCAATGCTTGGGAGGCTCCTCTCGAAACTTGCGGAGTCGCTTTTCTCCCCCGAGTTTCATCATTTTCTTGACTGGAGCAGCCTTCTTGGGCTGGTCGTCATTTTCATCCTTGATATCACTCGCCTTCTCAGGCTTGTAATCATCATCGTCTTCTTCTTTAGTGATCTCACTCGCCTTTCGTTTGTTGTTGGTAGGCAGCGCGATGAGGTTCTCCTTGGTGTCAAGCTCCTTCTTGACACGGACTGCCTTCATAGGCTGCTCATCGCTGTCATCGTCATCTGTTTCTTCTTTCTTGACCTTGGTCGTTTTTCGCTTGTTGTTGGTAGCTGGCACTATCAAGTTCTTCTTGGCCTGTTTTTTGGCACGAACGGCTTTCTTGGGTTTTTCGTCAACTTCTTCCTTCTTGATTTTGCTTGCCTTCTGTGTCTTGTTGGTAGGAGGTGGTGGAGCTTGGTCGTCCTTGTCGCTAACACCTGGTGCTCCAGGACCCGCTTGCTGCAACTGGAGAGCTCTGGTGGCGCTCCGGGTCATACGTCGATTCTCAACGTTCAGAGTTGGGGGTTCATTTGCGCTCTGAGCGCAGCTCGAATTCTTAGGCTCCATTTTGACGATCTTGAAGGATTTTCCGAATAAATAAAAAGTGTGGTGTTTGGGAGGAAAGAAATCGCTTTGGTCGCACTTGCCTCCAGGGTATGGTGAGTGCAGCACTTGGTGTATTTATGACGACAAACGCCCAGTCACGTGCCATAATTCATCTCAAGTTGCGGTCGCTTCACTCTCCTGACACTGCAAGGAAGTGATAAAAGCCTTTGTGGCTAAACATTCATTTATCTCATTCAATTCTTTCTCCTTATCCAAAGAATGCACTGTGGGTTAATAAAAAGGATTAGCAGGGGTCTTTTTGTCTCGTTACCGGATGATAGAAGTGTGGCGTGTGCGCCCAGGTATCAAAAAGTACTAACTTACATATCTTGGTGAATATTGGAATACGAAGTACGTGCTTTCATCAATTGAGCTTCTGCTTAGCTACCTTAGTGCCTAATAGGCATTTGGAGATGCGGGATGTGCACAGCTGAGGCGAAAGGGATAGTAGTAAAGGAACTCATGATATCTGACATGTCATTCACACATTCACAAAGATGTTTCATTCAACTTGAAAGGAATTGCTCTTTGGCATTGATTTATCCTATCTTCTTCATCCACTGACCCCAACTCTTTTGCCTGGCCTCATACCGCTCATGATAGCCCAAAAAGAAAACCAGCCAAACGCCCCGGAGCTAGGGACCAACCCGCCCCTGCTCACTTGAGGGTACATATGCCCCACCGTATGCGCCCCCTATACAAAGAGAATAACAAAAGAAAGAAAAAAGACAGTTGATTGATGTGGTGTATACAGGTCAAGCCAGAAAATTGGCTGCCGTTTTGAAATGGTTCAACGCCGAGTCTATGCTATGGCTGTCAAGGATTTATAGTATTAGACATGAAGGGAATATTGGTGTGTGGCCGTAAGATCATCGGGAGTGATGGTATCATGGAAGGTCGTTTGGTTGAGGGCCGTGATACTGTCATCGAGGTATTCGGTGGTAAATCGTAGTAAACCATGGATGTGGGTATTAAACAGTCGAACTCAATGGTGGAAGGGTATTGACTGGCAGTAACGGTCATCGAGTAGCAATACATAATCGCACAGATTCGTCGCAGTGCCTGTGAGAGAGTCGCAAGACAGATGCGCGCAGCTCTTAAGGCAAGGGTCGTCGGTGACTGGGATCGCGGGGTTGTTGATATCGACCGTGAGATTGTTGTTGAGCAGTCAACCACTCAGTAGTTCCTGTCTGTCGACCAGGTTGCTCAGCAGGCAACTTGGTATCGCTTCCACTGGCCGCAGTGTGGTTTGATCCACCAGGAGAGCCGGGGACGAGATCGGTAACGGCCTGTGCAATTGAGGCAACAACGTATCCTCGAAGTTCGTTGTCCTCCCGGGTGTCTTCCTTCTCCAATCGGAAGCGCTCGTCCTTGTTCATGTTGGATCGGCGCATGTTCTTAATCTCTTGCATAACATAGAGAAGAACTTCTTCAGGGCATCGGTTACGCTCAGAAGCGTGTTGGTTCTTGCGAACATATCGTCGAGTGACATCGGTAGCACCATCGATGGAAAAGGCAATGCAGTAAGACATCTTCTTACCCCAGCCCTCAGCGTAGAGACGAGGGTTGTCCCATGCTTCCTCACAAGCGTCCACGTGAACCCATCGCTTCTGGTGGTCTGAGTAGACCTCAGTCCAGACGTGGTCTTCGGCGTTCCAAACCCATCGGACGCGACCTCCAACAGCTCGGCAAAGCATGCTAAAGCAGTTGGCCCATTCGCCAACTCGTCCTCGTCGAGTCTGCAATAGTCGCCAGACATCACCGTACCGAGGGAAGCGTTCGTAGGCTCCACAGTGTTGAGCAGAGCATCGATACAGTTCAACCCGAAGGGCACCACAAGCGCTCTCTTCAGGCAAAGGGGCAGTCATGCCTTGAGCGATTGTGGGAGATAAGCAGGATGGGCATGGTGGGTTGTTGACCCAGGTAAAGAATGATCGCTTAAACCATCTGTTCATCGTGTCAGTCAATCTAGCCGAAATATTGGATCGGATAGAAAATGACATACCTTAATAGTGCCCGAATAACACAATCTTGATAACCCCATTCAGGTTTTCGGCCATCGCCCATGCTCTCAGCTTGAGCTTGTAGAACCTGAGTCTCTTCCTCGGCCTCGCCATAAATACGGTCCAATGGGATGGTTTGTAAAGCCTCATCAAGCAGACCGGGGTTCTCGTATTTGGTTGGTGTTAATGATAAGCTGATGAGGAGGTTTCTGAATTTTTGAGAATCACGATCGCCGGCAGCAGGAGGACTCGGGATCTTGGGGAGATGTCGAAGGGCGGAGTAAGAGGGAGGAGTAGATCCTTGAGACGCTGATGGTCGGTTATCGGCTGGGTAAGGTGAGCTTCGCATGCGAGGGGATTGGTCTCCCAGGCTTGGAGAGCTTTGTCGAGATGTGTTTCGGAGATCGTTCATACGCTTGTCACGTAACAAGCCCTCAAACTGGACTCGAAGGTCTCGCGCCCATTCCTCGCCATATTCGCCCGCAGGCGTACGTTGGCCCGCCATATTGAATAAGGAAGAGTTGTTAAAGTGTGTACTCGAACGAAGTAGTTGATGAGGTTGTTATGTTAAATGATGTCGATGGGGTATCGTTGCCCAGTTACGTAGCCGGGCTGAAAGGTTGATAACTCAATCGTTGATGTTGACGAGGTCCTTTGAACCTCTCAAAAAGTCAATTTGTCGTCGTAATGTTGATCGTTAATTGTCGTCGTATGTAACGAGATACGTGTCGGTAGGCCTAATTGCCACTATACACGCGTTGTCCTATATGTTTGATGTTTGATCTTCAGAGTAAACTTGTTGGCTTATGCCGCTGGTGATGTCGCTCTGAGATTTGATGACTAAGAAATCGAATTCTTTTAGTCGTCGTTAATACTGTCGACTAGTCGTTTATCCTGAGGTGAAGCTGAATCGCTTTCTCGTCGTCGCCGTTTGTGAGATAAATGAGAGGAGATGTCGGCTCGCGAAATGGCGAATGCTGATAAACCGCTGCAGGTAAGGGAAACAGCACGACGCAGCACAGAAGAGGAGAGGCAGGAGCAAAGCAGGCGGCGATGAGAATCGAGGGTGGACCACAGGGGAATAAAGGGAAGGGACGGGGTGTCTCGGGAGGGTGTGCGTCTTCGTTCACTCTTGCCCACTCTGGGCCAGAGCCTACGATGGCAGTTTACGCGTCAGCAGTGAGCGCCACGGCCAATGAGAGAGACCGTTGACGCTGCAGGTGGGGGCCGCTGGGCGCAGGGGGATGTACCGGTACAGCTGCCTCGTACTTGCCTTGCTGTTAGAAAACGGCCACTGGGCTGGTCCGGGCACTGAATTGATTGGTCTGGTTGAAGGAAAGAGAATGGATACTCAGACCTTCGGGAGACAATTTGCAGCCTTCAAATCGCTATTTAATATTACAGCTGGCTAGAGAAGCCTACGAATGTTGGTGCGCGTCGCTAGTTTTATTGAGGACGTGTAAGTTCAGCGGAAGTAATCACCATCGTAAAGACAAATTTGAATGAAAATGGGTCAAAAGATCAAGTCCACGCAACAGATTCATCATCAAGAGGCGAACCTAAAGGGCTAATCTCATCAGCGAGAGCGCCAGCCCAGGCACCGCGAAGCACGTGTACGTAGACCTTTTAGTGATACCTACAGAGACAGGTGTGTCAGAAGAATTGTCCTCTAAGGCTGAGGCTACAGAAACAAAGCAGCGTAAGTGCCAGCCTAAGCTGGTCTAAGGTGATCGAATTATTTCGTCACTTATGCTCCCCGGGGTTAATTCTTCTGACACCCCGAGGAGAGACACTACAGCAAAACACTTCCAATTGCGTGCGTATGTTCTTCCTAGGGTCTAGGGGAACACCGAACAGCGAAGACAAAGTGGCGCCTGGCCTAGATCTTCGTCATCAGCGAATTAGCGAGCGTCAGCTTTTGTTCGTGCGACTCTGGAACATGTCAGATGGAGAAAGGAACGACAAGAGGCGACACTGTTTTAATAAAATATGGGAATTTATCTGAAAGAATGGGAAAGGAAAGCGACAATCACCATCTCTATCTTGTGGCAATGCTGTATCAACATGAAGGCTCTAGGCTCAACACAGTAGATGATAAGCGCGCGCGGGGAAGAAACCGTCAGGTCGTGTCAAAAAGCATCGGCCGCTGGAGCGACGTAGATAATTCGACTGTGACAGTGGAGCTAGGCAGGCATTAGGCCTGACTTCCTAGGAAGTCGCTGGGCTGTCCTTGTGAGACAGAGAGAAGACAGAATTCAGTCTCTACAACTTGGATCCAATATCGACACAATAAAGCCGAATTTGGACAACAAGTCGGGAATAGCAACATAGAAGCCAAGATTGAAGGTAATTCACCCCACAAAGGTATTGTGTTTCCCTAGAATGAGTTACCATCAAAAGCCTGCATGGCCTATTCCTGAGAATTTCTTCCGCGAAAGCGCCAGAGAAACGTCTCGAGGCTGCTAACGACCGCTGCAATTTTCTGCGAGTCACTCAGTCTAACCCTGGACCTCGCAGAACAAGTATCGGTACCTTGCTAGGTACGTGCCCCTCGTCGTGGTGGGCGATGACGAGGCAGTGGTGAGGTCCCTAAAAAGACGCCCGATCAATCGCATCGTGGCACAGCCCATTACTTAGCCACGCTGCCAACTATTCTGTTTAGCAATGGTTATACAGAATGTTGACGCACTGCCGCGCAACTGAGCCTGAACCTTAGATTATCGCCAGATCTGTGTAGATGATCGCGCTTATTTTTCTTGGACTTTTCTGTAGGCCTCTGAGGTTGATTCTCAGGCTTCCTGACGATCACAGGTACGCCACAGTCCTCGTGGCTGAGCAGTGTTATTTCCAGTCCCACACTGCCAGGACTGCTCTCCACTTTGACTCGCGGCCTCCCAGTCTTGTCCCTTGCAATTCCACTGCCTCCATCCAGAGTCCATCGTCTTGCATCACAATCCACTGGCTTGTTTGATCTGTTTCAACCTTTCCCTCCTGGACAATTTGAGATAAACACGGCGATAACTTTGGAACTCAAAATCTTCAATCTGATGTGGCTGAGGAAGTATTATTGGCTGCAGGTGTCGTGGGGATTGACACCGGATGAAAGACGATGGCCTCATCAATCCATCAACTAAATGACTTGTGACCCTGAAGATATCTCTTCAAATCTGCCGTGTATCAAGGGTCATTTCGGCTTGTATTGCCTGATGCCAAGCCAAAGCCTTGATACCTCTTGTTGCTTCATCTCAAGACTAGGGATATTCTTGAGAGCACATCACACCGAAAACAAGAGATGCTCAATAAACTCCACAGCGATCTGCATTACATGTTTCTTCCTTCTTCCGCATTCTTTACACGATACTGCTGATCCCCGAATCAGACATGTCTTGCTTCCCAAAACATTGCGAATGCGTTAAAATTGGGAGAAGCCATCTCGAGATTTCAAATTGCCCATCCGGCCGGATACACGGGCTGGGCAATTCTTGGAAAAGAAGCTTAACTAGCTTTGGCCGTCCCGTCTGCCATCGCGTGCGTTCTGCCCCTGGAGAAAGCGGTCTCGACCAATCCGAGCGCGAGAGATCTTGACAGCCGCTCACTCGCAGAGTTGCAGAGAAGCCAGAAACAGCAACGCCCTGCGCCCTCGATTATTTGCTTGCGTTGACTTGCTTGACTAGTGGGTAACGGAAAATCTGAGGCCCAAACTTAGGGTGACGGAAATATATGACCTACATGGACCAAGAGCTGGCCTGAACTGGTATTGAGTGCATCGCTTATTTCGTCTCTTACGCAGATGCACTCAAGCTTTCTGTAACCCTGACGCTTAGCAACGTTACAGTTACAGCTAACCATCGACCCTGTTCTTAGGACGATCTTGGCAACGGGAGATTCGTGTCGAGGAAATAGCTTACCAGGCAGGGGTCGAATCGGAGCCGAATTCAATCCCTCCCTTTCTTCCGTTTCCCTCAATCGCTTTACTAAAACGACTGGCTGTGGTTTATCTACCGTTTCCATAATTGAGGTCGCAACATGTCGCTCAAATGGAGAACAAACCCACCCTTTGAAAATCGAGTTGCAAGTTCAGGTCAATTGTTCTTGTTCAGTTACTCACTGCCAATCACTCTCAGTTGTGGTTTGCCGATCTTTTGCTGCGCTTACGACTGGGGCGTGTCTGGTAAGACACCGCCAGAGCCAGAGGGCCGCGTCATCTGGACGCTCCATGACATTGGCTTGCGTACCTGCAAACATCAATCAATATCTCAACTCCAACAAGCCTACGCAACGCTATCTTCCCAAATCGCCACCTCCTGACCTGACAATCCATCTTTCAGGGCACTTTTGACCTTCTGTAATGATTCTGGTGTTTTTCTACTTTGGCGCTTGAGACTTGACCAAATACACGGACACGTTGCCAAGAAGACCACAAAAGCCAAGTCAACGACGAGATCAGATTCCGAGGCTAAGCATTTCGCTAGTTTGTGCTACGCAAGCTCTTTTGATAGACAGCCAGGACAAGTACAGCACAGCACAGTCATGACCTCAAGTGTGGTCCCTGATTTGAGATCGCCAAACAGCTGCATCATTCAGAATCAGAGATCTTGACCGTTCTTGCCTTTCAACTCAGCTTTCGTTTACTCATTGTTCTCATTGGAAGTGAGACGGATCTTCCCTAGGATCAACTCAAATCTGACGCGGTGAACGATCTATTTCTCCTCTTGGCAGTTCAAAACCCGCCATGACGACGCTGAGTCTGGGGGATTACCTCGTGGATACGTAGACCTTCAACACACTGACCATACTCGAACAACCTGTCAGTCACTCATCCGAAAGTACGAGTTACTGCTTAAAGTGTATCAAGTCAAGGTCACAGGGATGCCGGTACTTCGCCAAACCCTGCTTATCCATGTCATGAACCATCCTGCCATCCCATCCCATCCCGTCTTCCACTTCCCAAATGCAACCCGCCATTCAACCCAGGTCCCAAGAAATAACCCAAGACCCTTCTTACCTGAAGCCTCAAGCTCAACATGGTCGGGCCAAGGTCCTTCTGCCGTCCAGGACGCGCGTTCGACGGGGGAAGACTGGGCCTATTTAATAATGCCTAGACATTTTCGGTAAACTTGTGCAACGGTTTAGTGTAGAAACTGGAGGCATCTTGTTACTTGATTGGTGCACTCGAGATGATCATGTAAGTTGAGAAATCGCTCAGACTGGGATTGTTTCTCGTGACTCGTTCAGCTTGGTCGGGCCTCAAGCTCATCTGATATTTGATATCATGACACTCCGATACGCGAGACATCTCCAACCCCCGTGAAACAGACGCTGGACCATGAGAACAAGGAATATGCGACGGTTTGCCGATGGGACTGATTAAATGACAAGATCCTGATATGCTCACGATCGGGACATGGGTGTACGTATGCAGTAAAAAGTCAATATCCCAACATCTAATTCGATAGCCCGTACACTTGCACTTGCACATGGCCTATGTAGCTAGTATAACATCCAAATCTTCAAGCCAGGATCATGCTTTTGAGTCTGGACCTTGTGAACGTCCATCCTTGCAACCACGCCGAACATATGCGTCTCCACGATCAAAACTCAGACAACATTCTTTTATCCACTCGTATGTACATCTCTGGCTGTAATCACCATTACTTCCTCCACTGCTCGACGTTGAAGTAGCTGTCGGGCATATCCATATCCCATGTCGGTCTCTCCACAAGGGCAACCTCGAGAGGCTGGTCTGCAGTGCTGATGGGAACAACACCAAAGATGGGTCGGTACTTGAAGGTCATCCACCAGCTCTTGCGTTCACCGCCAGTCTCGGCACCCTCATCTTTGCCCACTTCACGACGGTTCCGTAGCTGAGCGAGTTCACCTTCGGGCTGGTCCTCATCGTCACTGTTGGCATCGTCGGGGTTGGGAGCATCTTCCATATCGACATCCTCCCACTGACCGGCAGTGTGCTTGCGGATCAATGAAGGCGCGATGGCACCTTGCTCCATTCTGCCACCAGCTCCGGTAGAAGGTCCTGTTCTCTTGCGCTTGAGGTTTTTACCAGCGGTAACTGTGGTGTCCTCATTTTCTTGAGGCTTGGGGAGATCTTGAGCGAGATCAAGCATGAGAAGGAATGAAACACCGTAGATCCAAGCACGAGAGCCCTGCCAGAAAACTCCCTTGGGAAGATCGAGAAGATCCTGTACAGGAGCGGGTAGGTCCTTTCGGGTGTGTTTTCGTGACCAGGGTGTGAGACAGCCTTGGAGTGGGTGGAATAGCAAAAGGTTCCATCCCGACGTGATCGCGAGGAGGGTGTAGTCATCAACAGGGTTGGATGGGCCATTAATTCCATCGAAAGAGCTTCTGGGGGAGACCTTGGCCTGAGGGATATCAGCCGAGAAGGACAGGACCGTGGCAGCATTCTGCAACTTGGGCATTAGTTTGGCACCAGGGTTGCGAATCCACTTCTCAATGCCCTGCGAAGATTCTTCCTCCTCGTCTGAAGAGTCACTCTCACTTGCGGAGGACGCGTCATCTGACTTGGTCTTCTCTCCGTCGCTCAAGATCCAGGTGTCGATGTAGCCGGCAATATCGGACACAGCGAGCATCTTGGAGTCTGGGGAAAAGGCGACCTGTGTAATGGTCCTATCGTAGCTTCCCATTCCTCCGTTGAGGATGTGACGTGGGATTTGTCGTCGTAAGCGAGTAAGTCGCTGCACTCTGGGCGAGAAGACGAGTGAAGTTCTGGGAGAAACAGGGTCGAGAGCGGCCATGACGACGCGAGAGCCTTCCTGGACTGCACAGAGCCACTGAGCGTTAGGTGACAGCTGCACCTTAATGGCGCCAATACCGGCGAGCTTTTGAGGAAGTTCAGCGGAAGAAATCTTGACATCGGAGGCGTTGACCGGGTCCTGGTGCTCTAATCTGAAGGCCTTGACGTCGATAGCTGTAGAAACGACCAGGAGCGAGCCCTCATCGTCGATAGTCGCTGAAGTAATATTCGAATCTCCCTTGATAACGATAGTCTTAAGCAGTTTGCGGTTTTTGTTAATATCGATCTTTTTGTCGCTAGTCACCATGTCGGTAGTTGATTTTCGAAGAAGCCAAATGTGAATCTCTCTCTCCCAGAAGCTGACGACGAAGCGAGCCTTGGGCGCACCTAACAAAGGAGCCTGCTGTGGCAGGGCGGGCATCATACGGTGGTTCTCGCGTCCCATCTCCTTCAGAGGAATAACGACGGGGTTGGCATCAGGGCCTGAATTTGAGTTAGTCATGAACTTTGAACATTACAAGTTGAGCTTACCTCCTGAAACAACAACGCTGACTTTACCACTCTCGAAGGAAGCCATACACTTGGCATCGTGATCGTGGTATCTTCGTCCCCAGACCTTGCCCCATCGCGATCCAGCGTTGGCGTTCTGCTTGTAAAGAATCGTTCGTCGGTCCATGCCTCCGCTGAGGATGGCAGTGCCATCAGCACTTGTTGCAAGACTGAGAACATCCTTCTTGTGACTCTGCATTCGCTGTGTTTGGGTGTATGTCTTGCCATCCCAGATGCAAACTTGGCCAGTGGAATCGCCTGAAACAATGTTGCCGTTGGGAAGACACTTGACAGACCAGACGATGATGATGTCCTTGGCACCACCGCCGAGATCAGAGCCTAGTGTCATTCTGCGCAACATGTGACGCTTTTCAAGATCGTACGCTCGAATCGTGTTATCGGAGCAGCCGACAATGGCGATCTTGTGTGACTGGAAAGTAATGCTGACCATCTGCGTCTTCTTGGTAGGCAATCGCAGCACAACCTTCTCGAATCGCAGGTTGTCGTCCTCAATAGAAAACTCGACCAGCTCGCCGTCAATTGTTCCAGCAATAAGCTTAGTACAGTCTTGGCCGTCGAACTCGGCTGGCTGGGCAGCCATGCACCAAATGTCTCCATGCTGACCGCTGGCGTGTCGCTTTGGCCTTCCCGTCTCGAGATCCCATTCGGTGACTGTGGAAGTCCAGCCTATGCTGAACAGTCGTGACTTTCCGGGAACGACGCGTCCTTCGCCGAGGTCTTGGTCGGGCTGGTTGACCCAGACCAGCCCGTCAATGCTTCGATCCTTACCGCCAGGAATGATGAGCTCCTGGTTCCAAGAGCCATTCTGAGGGTTCCAGATTTCGATATCGCCATTACCTCGTCCGATCGCAAGTCGCGCGCGAGCTCCTTGTTGCGCCGAGCGCGCCACAGGGTGAGAGAAGGCGATGGCGTTGATGGCGGACGGCTTGTAGGGAACGAA
Organism: Fusarium humuli; assembly: GCA_004366955.1. Taxonomy (NCBI): domain Eukaryota; kingdom Fungi; phylum Ascomycota; class Sordariomycetes; order Hypocreales; family Nectriaceae; genus Fusarium; species Fusarium humuli. The sequence continues at coordinate 140,284 of QHKN01000050.1, read as the reverse complement.
TCGACAACGATGGATATCCATTGTGACGGCGGTGTTCGGACACTGAGGCCGAATCTATAGTCGCGTAGTGTTGAACAATTAATTATTAACTCGATGAATATCAAAAATCGGGTTGGAGTGGTTGCGCGGATCGAGAAAAGACTTGTAACCGCCGCGTAGCCAGGCGTTATGATCCAGTACAGGAAGAAAAATCCTAGACTCGCGACGTTGCCCAAATTTTTTTTCTTGCAGGAAGTTTAAGGTGTGGTCATAGCGCCTCTAGTGCCCCTCCATAACCCACCTCTGGCAGCCGCGACCCAACCCCTCACCTTCCTTCAGCGCGTGCCCCTCTGCTTCTTTCTCCTGCGGGTTTCTGTTCTGGATCTCTTCTTAATGCGTCACATTTTCGTCGTGTCTGGACCCTTTTTTTGACTCAACACACGTCGCAGAGTCAGTTGCAAACGTCATAAGGTTTAGCTTGCGACACTAAAGGTTATAGCACGTCTGCAATCTATGATTCTATCTTTTCAGCATACTATTCCTTGACAATACATGCCGCATCTTTCACGATATCCTTGACGTCGTCTCCGCATCTCCGAACTCAGCTCTCCAAGTCTCCAAGACTCCAACTACAAAAGCCGAACCTTGTCCTCCCAGTACCTCTCCCGACTCGACAGACAAATCTGCCCGTGCTCGACACCCAATACCCGCAGTCATGGTTTTCAACAGCTCTTCGCCCTACCCTGAGGGCGTCATCTCCTTCCTCGACACCGATCTTTACAAGTTGACTATGCAATGCGCGGTCTTCAAGTTCTTCAAGGATGTACCCGTGACATACGCCTACACCAACCGAACCCCCGACAAGAAGCTGTCGCGAACCGCCTTCAAGTGGCTCGAGGAGCAGATTGGAAGTGTGTTATGATTTGTCCGTGGTTGGAGCTATTTAAGACTAACCTTGATGTCCAGAGCTCGGAAACATCTCCCTTTCCACCGACGAATACCTTTTCCTCAAGAAGCACTGCGACTACCTATCCGAAGACTATCTTAACTTCCTCAAGGAGTTCCGCTTGAGCCCGCGCGAGCAAGTCGTTGCTACCTTTACTCCCGTTGGCGAGGACACTGGTGACGACACTACTGTTGGCGATGTCGATATTCAGATCAAGGGCACTTGGGTTGACACAATTCTCTACGAAATTCCCATGCTTGCGTTGACATCCGAGGCCTACTTCAAGTTTATGGACACCGATTGGAACTACGAGGGCCAAGAGCAGCAGGCTTTCGACAAGGGACTTCAATTGCTTGAGGCAGGATGCGTCACATCCGAGTTCGGTACACGAAGACGTCGTGACTACCACACCCAGGCTCTTGTCTTCAGAGGACTTGTCCACGCTTCCAAGGAGGCTGAGAAGAAGGGCTTCCCTGGAAAGCTTTCTGGAACCAGCAACGTCCACCTTGCCATGCGCTTTAACATCCCCCCTGTGGGAACCGTCGCTCACGAATGGTTTATGGGCGTTGCCGCTATCATTGGTGACTACAAGCAAGCCACTGAAGTTGCACTGCGACACTGGGTGGCATGCTTTGGCACCAAGCTTGCTATTGCTTTGACTGACACCTTCGGCACTCAGGAATTCCTGCGCGCTTTTACACAGCCTGTGCAAACCATTGAAGGTGGATTCTCAGCTGAGACCTTCAAGAAGGCTGATGGAACTATGAAGACATATGCCGAAGCCTTTGCTGGCATTCGACAAGATTCCGGTGACCCTGCCGAGTACACCAAGTGGATGCGAGAGTTCTACGATAAGCAGGGTATCACAGACAAGAAGACGATTGTGTTCTCTGACTCGCTCAACATCGAAAGATGTCTGGAGTACAAGAAGATTGCCGAGGACCTCGGATTCCAACCTACATTCGGTGTGGGAACATACCTTACCAATGACTTTACCAATACCAAGACGGGCAAGAAGTCCGTACCTCTAAACATTGTTATCAAGATCAGCTCGGCGGCAGGCCGTCCAGCTGTCAAGATCAGGTGAGTTATATCCAACCACAAGCACATTAGGTGTAACCTAACACAAAGCAGTGACAACATTGGAAAGAACACCGGAGACAAGGATACTGTTGAGATGGTCAAGAAAGAGCTTGGATATGTCGAGCGTGAATGGAAGGAGGGAGACGAGACTTCGCGATGGGGAAAGGCGTAAAGGAAAAATAGACCAAGATACCAAGGCACCTATTGCCTATGACTGAGATGGAATGAACTTCTCGGTAAATTTAAAACAGAAATTGGATACACAAGACAATATGAAGCTATGCGACGTTAAAAGATCTAGCATAAGTTTCTCTGCCGCTCAATCGAAGAAGACAATCGAATTTAATTGAGTAGGGTATATATGGCCGTTGAGATGGCCTGCTGAGTGGTGATTCATATCACTTCCGTACGCCAAATACCTCCGTCCGAACCTCACTTCTAAAAGACAATCATGACTCCAACGGAGTCTCAACCAAAGGCGTCAAACCAACCTCTATCCTCGCCCACATTATACACGCCTTCCACTCAGGCAACATCATAATCTCTTGCTCCGTCTCAGGCTCCCACAAGATCTCCGAAACCTCATCAACCATCTTCTTCCCAAACGTACCAACCCACCAAGCCATCTTACCCAACTCGTTAAGCTGCACGCCCCAAAACATGGTGATCATCAAAGCCACAGGATCAGAGCTCTTGAGCGCTATCCCGAAATCTCGTCCTGCAAGGGCGGGAAAACCAATGGCTATACCTTTGAAGACGTCTTTGGAATCTTCTGTGAAACAGGTTTGTATCGCGGAGAGACTGGCTCTGTATGAGCTGGATACATCGCTTGGTGTTTCACAGGCTTTGTTGACGATGATGGAGAGACGCTCTAGCGCATCTTCCGTCTCCTTACCCAAAGATGTTGGTGTTTCGGTTTGGAGCTGTGTTCGCAACATCAACGCCTCTGTAGATTTTGATAAAGCTCCTGATATAAGAGCGTCAAAATGTTGATCTGCGATAGAAGCATTGCCCATGAGTAACTCCCACAACGTGACCAAGCGTTCAAGCACGCCCTCGTATAACTCCTCGAAAGCAGTACACTGCCCAAGAGCCATATTAATAGAAATGGCCAGAAATGAAAACATGAAGACCTTTTGCGCATTCTCGGCATTAACATCTTCCAATTGCGCTCTAAATGAGCGACTCGCTTTATCATAATACTCAACCGCCAATTTAGCGTAATACTTTTCATAATCCTCTTCCACGACCACAGGGCCTCCACAGAGAACTATCTCGAGCGCGGAGAAAGCAAACATGCCCTGCAGGAGATACTCATGCTTAAGAGCCCAGCGCGGCATGTCGTCTTGCAGCCATTGGTTGTCTTCTGGGATGCTAGCGAGGGATTTGTATGTTGATGTTGACCAGCGGTGCATGAGTTCTAGTTCTAGTCTGCGACGGGTTTCGGTGGCGGGGAGATGGGTGGGTGGTGAGGGTAGATAGGAGCAGTCTTCGAGGGAGCGGGCGAGACAGTTTGTACATGGGGGGCCTTGTTCATCGCACTGAAATAAGAGTAAGTGAGTGAGTTTGTTATGAGATGGTGAGAGTTACTTTTATGTGACGCTTTTTGCAGTTTCGACAGCCGTGGCGGGATTTACTGTGAGTCTTTCGCTTCATCATCTTGAGGTAGTAAGAGTACAAGTGATAGTTTGTTTAATGGTGCATATAGTTCCATGAGTAGATGAGTCTCTTATATGAGAGTCGGAAGTGATTAACATGAGTTTGAGAAGGATGAAGCCTAGAAGATTGTGGCTGTGCTTACGGGTAGTCCTTGGCGACATGGTTAGTCTAAGGGCGACGAATGGGATGTAACTATCGTCGGTATCAACATTATATAGGATCAATAACGTTTAATTGAGAATATTCATGTTTGTATTTGTTGAAGAGGGTTCCTGTTAACATCAGGCAATGTATGGTAATGCTGATTAGTGAGTTATGGCTTGATTAATCCCTGTCATTCATTCAGTCATAAGCTTTACTATCTATACACAGACCCTGCTCCATTTCTCTCTTCTCTCATTGACTCGTATGGCACCATCTCTGTGTCGTTGTAAATGTCGTTACGCACATCAAACTCTCAAGTATCGTACCCAACATCCCGCCAGCGATGACACCCGCGGTCTCACCAGCCCCTACAACCTGGAGGCTAAACTCCAGATCAACATCACTCGTAAAAGTCTTCTCATGAAGAATTTTATCGAAAACAGTCATGTAGACTGCACCTCCACCTATTCCAGCACCGAAAGCGAGTAAGCCCATGACTACCTCTGTCGAAAATGCGAGTAAAACTGAATTGGCGATTAGAATGAGTGTCGCAGCGCTGAGAATCGTGAAAGAAGCTCTGAGACTACTCAATCGGAAAAGTAAAGTATGTGTTCGAGAAATATAATTGCCCAGTTGGAAGGCTAGACCGTAGGTGGTAACATATGAGAAAAAGGTCGCCGATGACTCAGGAAGAGGTAACGCTCGTGAGATTCCAGGGTACACAAGAGCCTGTGCCGCAAAAGCTCCAAATAAGGGAATCATAAATGGCCGGACCGTAGCTTTTACGAGATGAATGCGGTTTCGTGTACTCAGTACTCGGGACAATTGCTGAACGGGATCCGGTAAAGCATCTTCCACATCGCCTTTCGAGAATGCTTGTCGTGAAAGAGGATAATTGACCGGCGCGTCGGGCAGAACAACAAAGAATGCCACGAGCATAGCACCAGTAAGAACATAGATGCAATCGATAAAATCGCGTAGAAACGACTGCATCCAAACAGTCAGCACAAAAGGCAAGATGGCGCAGAATACCGCTCCTGCGCCTGCACCTGCGCCCCATCCTACAAGACCGACACGGCCGTAATATCGTAGCATTCCCAGGAATGAAATCTCCATTGCTGCGGCAGATGCTGAAGCCAGTACTGAGGTCAAGATTCGTAACGGAGGCGCGATGTTGGGCGGTGCGACTTTTGTGATGAGAGCCACGATTATCCATACTGCTCCGATGGTGAAAGGGCGTACCCAGTAGGGAAACCGGTGGAGAACGTTAGGAAGAAATAGTTTTGTGAAAAGCGCAGGAAGAGTTTCGATGAGAAGAACTATCCAGCGTGGATAAGGAATGATGAGATAGTTTGCTGAGTGTACGATGAATGGTACAATCGCATTAACGAAGCCTGAAGTCGTCAGTAAGTAGTCCTGGCAAGAGACTCGAGGACTTACCAAGGACAGCGAAACCGAAATATGTTTGCATGGTGACACTCAAGTGTCTATTACTTTTCGCAGACTCCATCTCGTTTTCATTCTCAATTCCAGCAAACGGGAGAAAGAAACGAAAAATGAAAAATAACAAAAAGGAGTCGGGACGTAATAATTGTCGTGAGAAGCTATCCATTAATAAAAACGTAAGCCTAACTCTAACCGACAAAGGTTCTAGAACGCCGCCCGAGGCTATGACTTATACGAGCCAGCCAGCCCGTGCCCCATCTCCATCTCCATTTCATTTACCCCTGTAACTGAATCATGTCTTAGTACAAGACTTGGAGGAGAGACTACGAATCAATTCATCAGCAGTGTTGAATGACGCGCTACATTGGATACTGGAAGAGAACCTGTGAAGTCTTGAGAGGTCGCACGTGGGGCTAAACTTACAGTGCAGGTAGGGGCCACGGTGTCGAATGATTGGCTGTTGCGTATCAACGGCCGCTAGCCTGATGGGATGATCTGCGCTGCATTGTCTTTGCAGGGGTTGAATATACATACAACCTCAAGAAGAGACACTATGATGGAGATCAAGATACCAAGAAACTAATATTCACCATGTGGTCACAAGAAAGAATCCATCTTTGCAAGATGATTTCATTCTCAAACTCTCAATCTACAATGCTGTCATGACTTCATCTTCACTACCAAACCATTCACCCAGGATGAGAAGAGTCCCCAGCGCAGATCCAGAAGATGCATCATTCCCATCCGCTCAATCAGCGAGACCGCTTCTATCTCTTTTAAAACCGTCATATTTCCTTCCTAGATATTTGAAGAGCTTCAGATGGGTTGCTATAACCTTAACCTTCATACTCATATCATGGACGACTTATATGGGAGTCGTAAGTCAGCAACTGCACTTCTCAAGACAGCAGCTGATAGAAGTAGTTCACACAACCACTCAATCATGTCCTCGGCCACAGTCATGATATACCAAATATTTCAAAAGCAGACCTAACAGCCCTCTCCCCTCCTCAACGTCCCTCCAAATCAACCTCGCGTCAGCTCCATCTCTTCATGCCCGCAGACTCACCACACATCAACCTCTGCAAAACCATAATGTCCGCAGTAGCAATGGGCTATCCCATGCCTGTTCTTCTCAACTGGAAACGCGAGTTCAATAGACCTCAGTGGCACTTTGCAGGAAGTCACATCGCCAAGTTGGAGAGTCTACTAGCAGCTATCGAAGTGTTACTAAAGACAGGCAGTGAGGATGACGTTGCGGTTATGGTGGATGCGTATGATCTGTGGTTCCAACTTCCGCCCTCTGTGCTGTTGGAAAGATATCATCGGCTTAATCGTGAGGCGGATGAGAGAATACGAAAACAATGGGACGGGCTTAACATCAGCGCTGACTTTCCTGTATCGCCGCCGAAGCAGGATATTATTATCACTACCGCAAAAGACTGTTTTCCAGACGCATACTCCGGTTCTAATCCTCACTACGAGCACTGGCCTGACTCGCCCATGCCGAAAGACATGTACGGCGTCGACACCGACAAAGTCCCCTGGTCTTTCGACCCAGCGCGAAAATACAAGAACGTTCGTCCAAGATGTGTAAATAGTGGACTTATAATGGGTTCTCTGGGTGCTTTAAGAGATGCGCTACGAAGATCGAAGGAGAAGATCGAGGCGGTTGCTATGAAGGGACGTCAACTTTGGAGTGACCAGGCTCTTATCGGAGAAGTCATTGGGGATCAAGAGATTTGGCGTGAGTGGGTGAGGCATCTCGGATCATCATGGAATGGCTCAACAGCTGTCAATACTCCCGATCACGAAATCCGTAAAATTGCAGACGCGGCACTTCTTGGTCAACGTTTCGAATTCGGTATTGGGCTGGACTACAACTTCACTACCGCACCACCAACATGTTCATCCGAAGAAGATGGTTATTTCGTACATCTTAGCAACGAAGTCAACATTCACGAAGAATCTCAAAAAGCGGGTGTCACCGGCCCTATCCGTACGAATGGTATACCACCTGAAATACAATCCATCAACGACACTATCCTCTCGTCCATAAACTGGGGCGCTATCCCTCTATACACAGATTTCTTCTTCGGCACGACACCCATAGCAATCCATCACAATGCTTACATCAATGGTCTTAAGAAATCTAGATTGAAGGATTGGTGGGACAAGATGTGGTATCACGCACAACTACGACATCTTATCACCCAGCGCATCAAGTCCTCCGTCGGATTACTCGCCGAACTTTATGACGGAGGAGACAAGATCGTGTACATTGCACCACAAGAGGACAAACCGCTTGTGTTCAGCCCCCAAGCCCCAAATTTTGCGTCTATAGATTGGGACGCAGTATGTCAAAAGCCAGGACACGGCGTACCTTGGCACGAGGAACTATTCGGCGATGATAAAGGTCCTCTGGAAATACCACGAGAATAAGAAATAGCAGAAACTCAAACGTCTCGACAATTCAGCCCTCTTGGTATATTACAAACCACGGTTTTAACATAGAAGGCCGATGAAAAGTCCGATTTTTAATCTACAATGTTACGCGCCACACCCTCGCAATCATGTCTATGATAGTACTAGGTAGGGCCAACTCCACGATCTGCTAATGGGATGTCAAACGCCATCGCGTCAGTTGAATACAAGTTTAGGATGTAACCCAAGGTTGTAGATCAGGGGACTTGACGCCCGCTGGTGAACTCTAAACTAGAGCCTCTATTTCCTGATACCTTGGAGTTGGGATTGACGATCCATGGACTTGGGATGGTGAAGGATGTTGGTGGATGCGATTGACCATCAATACGTCACAGGCTGATTAGAAAGAAGGTGTTGAGATCTTTGTATTCAGAATCGACATGACTACATCATCTCAAGTTGATCAAAGGTCTGGAAAGCCCCATCCTATCAATTAGGGTATATGACCACAAAACACCATCCCAGTACAAACTTTTGAACCCAAAAAGAAGCCAAGTGCCAATAAGAATGCTGGCTGGTGTAACAGCTTTAGTCGATATTGTATCATGAAGCTTCTTCAGATAGTCTCACAATCTCACAGAGACTTCGCACTAAGATCATGTCCATCTCTTGCGGCTCGGCATCCATGATTCTCTCCTCCGCAGTACCATTCTCAGTGATCATCTTGGCAGTGGCGATAAGTCGAGAGATGCAACGAAGTAGTCCTGACTCGATGTTTCGTGTCGCGTTATCCTGAGTGGTTACAGTTGATGGCTCTTCCTTGTTGAAGCCAATGGCTGTAAGTGGGGAGCTAAACTTCCTAGCAAATCGGCCAACGTTGGGCGTGGGATTTGCCTGAGGCGCACTAAGCCCAAGAAGCGAGGCGGCTTTCTTTGGAATGTTTTCGCCTTGCGACTTTGAGTCTGAGGTCGACACTCGTTTGCCGGAGGGCTGGTTGCGGGGAACTCGTGAGACGTAGTTGTAGGCCACGATGTGGGCATACAGAGCATCACAGATGTAATCTGAGCAACCAGGAAACACATGTCGCAGTGGTGCCCAAGGAATTGGAGATGCGACGGCGCCCGAAGAACTGTTGCTATCATACGAGTGTAACCGGTGACGTCTAGCGGCGCTTGAGTCGCGACCATGTGAGACGACCTTTTTCCAGATCGACTTTCGAGGGTATGAGGATGATGAGTCGGATGTCGGGTCAGCCCAGATATCGGCTGAAGGATTTCTAACCTTCTTGGAGTATGATCGGATTGTTTCTGTGGTCAAGCTCGAGGACAACAACATTGTCTCCGGGAAGCAAGCGATTGAAACTCTGAGCGTCTCGATGATCTCAGGAGGAAGAGGTACGGCCTTGACCAGGTCGTCATTAGGAATTTGGGGAAGAGGAGGATTTGAGCCATCCAGCCATGATTCAACAGTTGGTAAAGGTGAAGGTGGTGGTGTTTGCTCGATATAAACTGTATCCGGGCGGGACAATGGCGGGGGAGGCGGATAATGGTCCATATATGTATCCTCGTCCTCGATTTCCAGCTCAATGGATCCAAAGTCTGATTTTAGAAGGATTGTGTTGTTGTCTGTCTCGTCGCTAAAGCGTTGAGTAGAGAACGATGGGTTGGTGTAACCGTGATTATCGGGACTTATCCGCGGATCAAACACGGGCGTTTTGAGTCTTGGTGCTGTATCCAATGAATTCGTCGCACTTGTGAGAGATGTTACTCGAGGAGGAATGGCCGGTGAGTCCAGAGATTTTGCTGATTTTTGTCTTCTATGCTGTTTCAAGCTGCTCTTTGGGGATTCGTCAATGCAGGAACATGCCCTGTGGAGGCGAGGCTGGGGAGCTTCCATCATGACTGTGATGTCAAACGTTGACTCCGTACTCGGTGGTGTAGGTGGCCTTGGTGATAGAGCAGCCATCCCCTTTGGTGTGGCTAATTGATCTCGAATCTCAGGTCGGGTCTCTTCATCGTTGTCACCATCAGAATCAACATCAATCCAGCTGTACTCATGTCCTCGTTCAACAGGTGATAGACTTTTCGGTGATGGTGGGTTGCCGCTTCCTGAGGTCAGAGATGTTGCTGCTGTAGCTATGGAGTATTCGCGGGCTTTAACTGAACGAATAGGGATGCCTGCAGCAGACTCCGTCGATGAAACAGATTCTTCATCTGATTCCTCCTCGACCTGCCGGCTTCGGTGTTCGAGGAATGATACCATTGACTGCCGTTCTTCTATTGATCCCAAGTTTTGTACTCGTACAGATCCTGTTTGGTAAGGGGAGTTGGGGATTCGGCTGGGAGATGATATGCCGCGGTCGCTGATCTGGTTTTCTGTGAACCAGACCGGTGATGAGGGCATACCGGCAGTCATATTTTTTGATGCAAAGAGCGGACTGGATCTTTCCAAGTCCCTTGCTAGCATCTCTGGGAAACAATCCATCATGTCCTTGATAACGTCTTCGTCAAAAAGTATGGGAGGTGTGTCTGGGCGTGAAATTGGTAGTGAGAGAGGTGACAAGCCTGTCATGCTTGAGACCGATCGTCTTTTCGAAGGGGTATAAGGTGTCGCAAGTGAGCGCAAGTCCTCGAAGAAGATATTTGGGTCTTGTCTGTATAAGTAGATGGCTGCTGGAACCTTCGGAGAGACCACGGACATGAAGGCCGGGGTCAGGAATCACAATGCCAACGACCAGAGACACGATTACTGCCGTGATTCACTGGTTTGGCATCTGGATGCAGACAATCTCAAAGGACAAGGCAACGCTTATATGATTTGACTTGGACTGGAACTTAATCGCAAGCCAACAAGAAATAGTGGATATAAGAGTGGACATGCAGTGTGAGACAGGTATCGGAGGGAGGAAGTAGGGTTATTATGTTGTTGCTGTTAGACCGTATCGTTCAGACTACCTCTGGGTACGTACTGTACATCCAACGTCAAGCAACAGCCATGTATGAAATCAAGCAACTGTGTTGCAATGGGCAAGTCCCGTTGAGAAGCGGCGGGGTTTGTTGCACATGGCAGAGTCCAGGTAACCAGGGACGTGATACTTTAGACCTGGCAATAGCCATAGCTATGGCTCTGGTCCCGAGTGAGTTGAATGTAACTAACGGCCGCGCCCTAACGAAAGGAATGGGGTGGGAAGCTGAGTGGCGTTGACGGGAGACGTGATGGTTGCGCCGCGAAGAAGCAAAACAACAGATTGGGGTTCTCAGTTGTCTGGTCTGTACCACCAAGCATCACCGCAGCTCTAGTGGGCCTTGACCAAAGTTTGAACGTTGCTGATCCCTGACTTCATCAAAGAGGACAAGGACATGATGCGCAAGGGAGGACAAAAAAGGGCATCGGGCTATGTTCCACACCCCAAGCACTGTAACCTCCCATCTCGGGATTCTGGATCTGTCGTGATAGGTCTCCACTTGGGTTGTTATGAAAGTGAGTACGGAGTACGTTCGTAGCTTTCACAAGAGTCTCAAGCGGGAAAATACTGCGAACGTCTGGCCGGGAACGGTACCTGGAAGCCAGTGTCAGTGCAGCTGACTACCGAGGTCAAAAAAGAAAGCTGAATACACATCCGCGCTCGGACAAGCGTATTCCGGTGTTGCTGTGTGCCAAGTCGATGTCAGCAAGGATGTAAAGTCCTGTGTTGGCTAAGCTTGTTAACGCCAACAGATTACCAATTCTGCGTCACTGGGACTGAGGAGGTGTGCGAGTTGGTGGACTATCCGGGAATAGTAGAATGCAGTAATTGATGGTTCTGATCACAAAGTGCCACCGGACGCGATCATAGACATTGAACATCTTCGCCCGATTAGCTTGAAGTTCGCGTTGGTTCTGTGGCTGAAACGGAAGACTGGCATGCATTCCGAACTCTGATAAGTCTAGGCCGTAAGATAATGGCAACAATCAAGCTCTAGCCGCACGTTGTTCGTAATTGCACCGGGGGGATGAGTAGTAGTGGGATCTGTAAGCAGGGAGACAACAATGCTAGTGATCAATATTCAACGTCGCCAGGGGATCGATGCGATGCGATGTGCAGATGCGGAGAATCCAGGCATATCTGACAGCCCGTCCTGACAAGGTAGGGGGCCTGGGTATCTGCGGGTGTAGCATGTAAGGGGGATCATAACCGGGTCTCCAGGGCTGGCATGTGTGTAAGCGTTACGCTTATCAGATTCCACATGGCCATCAAGAATTGTTCTCGCAAAGAAAGTGACGAGATGGGCGCAAGTGATATCACTTGTCAAGCCCAGCTGAGGCCATGTGTTTTCATGATGAGGCCAAGCGAAACGATCTGTCACTTCTGTCAGATGGAGATCGCTGACAAGGTCTGGATTCGCTTAAGAATCCCCTGGGCTGGTGCTCCATTAGAGTTGACTAGCGCTGGTATGTGACAGATGTTCCTAGAGTGACGCCTTGCAGAACGAGAAGGAACAAGAAAAGGATGCAGCAAGAAACACGTTCAGTGGTGGTTTAACGGCGGGCAAGACATCAGTCATTTCCTTGGAAGTCGATTGGTATGGGGCGATTAGAGAGGTAAGGGATGAAGAGGATGAACTGATGATGCAAGAAGTAAAAAGCAACGCATATGCAAGGACACGAACTGCTGGTTGAAGGTGGTGGACTGTCTGTGGACAGCTCCTTCCCTCCTGTATTTGGGGCTTTACAGTAGGCGGGTGCAGAAGGGGCAGGTGCTGGACTACAGTCTTGCTTGGTGGATTGCAGGTGTACCTTAGGTCCTCACTTGCAATTTCAGTTACCGTTACAATTACCTCAGAATCGGACTGGGTTTAGCAGGCAATAACATGGGCACTTTAATGATTGCTCTAATGATTGCAGAGCTTAGCTCAAACAATTAACTCGCTACAAAAGACAGGTAATAACCGGGCAACACGGACATCACAAGCTTAGATCCAAGCTTCCACTAAACGAGAAGCTTCAGATCTTCCCGCCCCAGTGAACCCGACTAGACAGACAGTGCTAATGGCTTAGTTTCCGCATTCTCAATACAGTCTCACACTGTCTAAACAGACTGTCTGTCGCGCTAATCACACGCTCGCCGCTTACTCACCGCCCGCGGCTGAATCTGGCAGTAGCTTCATCAAAAAAAGCAAGCAAAACTTCGCGGCTGCCAAAAGAACGTCAAAGCTCGTGCATAATTTAGCAGCAAACAAAGACAAAGAAAAGTCCTTTCTGCACTCCTTTCTTCTCCTGCATTCGGGCAAACACACTAGGAATCCTTCACAAGACGTTTCGTTTCGTTTCACCTACGTCTTGGCTCAACAAAATATTGATTGTGCCTGGACCCTTAGAAAGTTACTGGGCAAAAAAACAGCCACCGAAAAACCTGAAGGCTCACTCTCATTGGTCAATTCTGCAACACCAGGCTGTAAGTGCTTGTTGAAGTTGGCTATCTCACTTCAATAACCAACGGATCCGTTCTCCCGGTGTTTGCTTCTTCTACAGCGCTTCCAATTTCCTAGAAAGAAGCCGTTGTAGAGCAAACTGTACCCTCGCTTTGGACAATTCCGGCTCCTCGGGCTCTTCCCGCATCCATACTTCCGGCGACTGAGCCAACAAACATTCCTCAATTCGGTCCGGCAGAGCTTTGATAGGCCTTTTGATCTTCAGCCTTGCACGGGCATACGGCTGAATAATTTATTCCATTCGAAACAGAGCATTGACCAGACGAAACAATGTTGACTCAAGAGTTCATCTCGGCCATTTCTGGTCCTCCTCTCGCTGCAAATACCGCCATCTCCAAAGATGTCGGCATTTATGCTCACTCCCTCACACCTTCTCACACCATCAAGCAATCTTTCAAGAAGAGTTCAGCCCCTGTCAACGGCCTAGCCGTCAGTCAGACTCACATCTTTACCGCTCAGGACCAAAAGGCTCATGTTCACGTCTATTCCCGTCAACGTGGTAACCAAGAGGCTCTCGTACCTTTTCCCGAAAGGATTCGCAGCTTGGCCCTGGCCGGTCAAGTGTTGGTGGTTGGATCTACCGAAGGTAGACTATTTCTTTGGGAGGTTAGTTGGTCTCAGTCCCGTCACTGCCCAGTTGCATGTTGTACACACTTACATCATATGAATACTGACAACTGATTTAGACTTGTACCGGACGACAAGTGTCTACGCCGCCTTGTCACGTCCAGGCCGTCTCATGCTTGGCTGTAACGCCATATCACATTCTTTCGGGATCTGATGACTCCAACATCAACGTCTGGTCGATATCACGTCTTCTAGACCTCGATACTCAGCTGGACCAGGAGCCCGATCAGACACTCTCTAACCACCGAGGTGCCATCACAAGTCTAGCTGTTGGCCCTGGTACCAATTCGGAAACCAGCATATGTGTTTCTGCTAGCAAGGACAAGACATGCATCATCTGGAACTACCAAACTGGCCAGCTTCTCCGTACAGTATTGTTCCCTGCATTTCCCCTTTGCGCTCGTCTCGACCCAAGTGCCAGAGCTCTGTTTGTGTCTTCCGAGGCTGGAGCTGTCTATCTTGTCGAGCTATTTGGTGGTGACAAGCCGTTGCTTGGTTCCCGCAGCACTGAGCTGCCGTCTATCGTCGTACAGGTCAACTCCCCACTAGCTGTCTCGGATCCGGAACTTGGACAACCATCATGTCTTGCTCTCACTTACGACGGTACTTCAATATTATCCGGACACAGCAAGGGCAAGATCTTGCGCTGGACTCTGGCCGAGAACGCCCATCCCACGGAAGTTGCCAATCTGAATGCCTCTGTCACCAACCTCTGTTTCATACCTCCACTATCGGCTGAGCAACCGACAAAGGCCGTTACCATCGTGAAACCAAACCTGAGCCAAAACCGATACAATTTTACGGCCCAGCTAACTACGGATCTTGGAGAGAAGACAAGACTTGATCATTTGCTTGAAACCAACGGGGTTCCTTCAGAATCGCTTGAGACAGCAATTTCATCGATGACGACTCCTTCAGATGATCAACAAGATGAAGAGCTGGCGAGACAGGATGCGCAATTCCGCGCCATCATTAACAACTGCAATCTGCTTCAAACCCCATCTAGTTAGACGTTGCTGCAAGCGCATGCCCTTAGAAAAGTTATGATCAAAATTTAATGTAATCTATTAAGAGTACATACACCTAGTCCACAGTCGAACCTCGTTTCGGAATGGTTCATGTCGCTACCCGTCCCTTCTTTCTCAGCCTCAATGCCCAATGGTTTCCCATAACAAGTCGTGCTACACATGTCGCTGGCCTCGTTCATCATTCTCTTCCAACTTACCCATCTTGGCAGTAGTCATATCGTACGACAGGTTGCACAAGTATCACAACTCAGATTTTTGGGAGAGGCATTGGATGTCATTGCCTTGCTTCTCAAAAAGACCCAGATCCGTAGTCGGCCTCGTGGATGCCGCAAGCCGCATCTCACCGGTCCGGAGTAACCTGCGTCGCATCGAAAAGTTCTCGCATCAAAGTGTGGCTGCTTAGACGCAAGGGGCCATCGAAATGCAGGTGATGTCCATATGCGCTAGTTCTGGGTTCCATATGCAAGGGGTTCCGAAACTCTTTGGCGAGTGCAATATCCGTCACTAAAACGGACTACATGTTCGTCTCGATCCGATATACAGGGTGTGCCGACCTTGGCCGTAATGGGAGGGACATGCAGCATGGGGAAGACCTGCCACCGGATGCAACCAGGGTTTTTTCTGATTGATCATAGTCGCGTAGTCAATTATATGGAGGTTCAGTTCCTAATGGTGACATTCATTGCCAACTTCCACAACTTCCCTTGCATACGGTTCTCGTCTCCGTCCCGACCGCCACAACGGTGACCATTGCAGCCGAAGAGAAACGGCCTCTAGGCCCGAGACAACACGCGCGAGAGAAGAGGTCTTCGTATAGAAGCCTGTTCTAGATGCTTAGATTCGAGCCGATCATTTCTCTCCGCATCACAATGAGGAGGGTTGGCTACTGAATGGAATAGGATGCAGCTGAATAGCCTTAGGGTTCAAGACAGGTGGCGGGAATGTCCGTTTCTATTGAATGTAAGGGATACAATAGTTACGAGGATTTCACTTGGAAGGGTGATCTACATGATCTGATATTTCGGGAGCTTTTTGCTTTACGGATAAAGAAGGCTGAACCTGAAGGAATCTTGTCAGTGTAAGTGGCTAAACAAAGTTAGCGGCCAAGTTCCTAACGATATCGAGGAATCCAACAGATAAGTACAGAACCAATGGATGTACTGGAATGACATATATGTATTCAATTGAGGGCTCAATATGCTCTGTAGAGCACATATCCAACTTGTCATTGATGGATAGGCATTGCCAATGATAACATTCTTGGTTAGTTTTCTTGATGAACCTATAGGGTAACCAGAATCACGAAAGCTTCCAACCATCTCAAGAGCATAGCCATGTGCTATGAACGATAATATCACGAAATCAAATGTCTGCTAGACTCGAGTGGTTGTTTATCTGGACTCTCAAGCTGAGATGTGACCTGTCCGATTGTTGGTTGGATGCAAAACAAGTTCGTATAGCTTTAGGCGGGCAATCGAACTGGGAAGATGTGAAGAACAGAGTTTTTGGACTGCGATATAAAGCTCAGTAGAGAGAATAAAAGGATAAGAGTATAACTTTTACACTGTCTTTAATGATAACAATATGGCTTTTCTTATCCGATGGTTGAATTTCCCGATATCACGGAGGGTGGTGCCGACTGAGATGAGTTATACACACTGTCTGAGCCACATGTTTTGAGTGCAACAGCACAGTACGAAACACTTACCCCGGAAAAGCCGGCCGGGACGGCAAATTTCTCCGCGCCGACTAACACCGAGCTCGCAGTGTTGAATGTCTTGCATCATCGGAAACCTCCAAGCCAGTCGCAAATCTAATTTGTAGCCGTTTCCTCAACCTTCAACCCACATCAAATGTCTGTCGCCAATACAATCAAGGGAGACATGTCGCAGCAAGTTCGATCACTCGTGAGTTCCCCCGCATTGGGTCCCCTCAGCCGTGGAAATCTGCAGGGATTATGGCATTTTCCAAAATATCGATCATGGATGGCTAACGATGAATTTTGCGCAGTACCGCCAACTATTACGGCAAGGCTCGCAGTTCTCTGCGTACAACTTCCGCGAGTATGCGAAGCGACGCACGAGAGATGCTTTCCGAGAGCACCAGGGCGAGCAAGATAGCCGAAAGGTGCAGGAGTTGGTCCAGCACGGTATCAAGGAGCTTCAGAGCCTGAAGGTGTGTGGAGGATGTGTACCGTCAATGCAGGCAAAATGCTGACAAGTGAGCAGCGACAAACAGTCATCAGCCAGTTCTACCAGCTCGACCGGTTAGTCGTTGAGGGTGGAATCTCTGTAAGTCATATCCTTTGGGTGATATATCTGGTATACTGACTTCATACAGGGCAAGCAGACAGGAAACAATCAAGAGATCTTGAGGCAGAAGGAGCAAGGGTGAGTGAAAAAAAGCCGTTATCGCCACCACCCTGCATTGCTAATCAATTTTTTGCAGTTACGACTAAAATGATTCACGGTCACGAATTCTCGAAACGACTGGATAAAACATAACGAGACAATCGAGTGTACAGTAGCATGGGTTTGGGGATAATGTATATGTATCGGATACCATCAAAGATCAAAGGCGTCAGCGAGCTACGAGGAGCCTTCGAGTTGGAGGAGGGGAAAACGGGCTTCAATAGACGGAGAATTCCAATATTAACTCCATTTCGCCTTTCAATTATTCCTTTGTCTGGAAACGTCTCTATATGGTTTACGGTTTGAAGAGGCGGGTTGAACTCTCAGATTGAGGCGCTCTCTTAAACTCTCCCAAGAGAAGGCAAACAGAAGGAAAGGGAAATTGAATTCTAACCACAAAGGACTTCCAATTATCTTCAGATCAAATGACAAGAGCGCTCACAATTGCTTTTCCCTCTCGACTTGATAGCTATTGCCTCCAGATTCTCTTTAAAATCGTATTACGTCAGCGGGGAACAACGTTTTCAATTGGTCAACCAACCATGACCTTCGACTGTCCATCGCGAATCGCGACTCAGCCTCGTACAATTAATTCTGGAAAAGCATATTTCACGACAGTGCATTGAAACCCCATCATTTTCAAGCACAGCCTTTTTGTCATTGGTATAGAATCATAATAGTTATCTCCGTTTTGCATACACAGCGATGGCGCCTGGAGTAAGTCGCGGTTCCCTTCCCTTGCGCATGCAATGGGTCAACTAACTTTAAATAGACGCGTCGCGCCCACAGAGCTGGCTACGCCGAGCATGACGATTTCGAAGGTACGATGATATTGAGGGTAGTGGGAAACGCGTATTAACGATTGAAAGGTCTACCCGTGCGTCAATGGCGACAAGAGTGGATAAGCGTTGTGCCGCCGCAACAGCAAGAACAAAACCAACAAAATGATATCTGGTCGATCGACCTGCCTCATGGCATGCCAAAGGATTCCCATCTACTTCCCGCACATAGCCAGGAGCTACTCGCCGCCGCGCGATCCGGACGACTGTACAAGAGGCCTGCGCCAGACGAGGAGCAGGAGGGCGACGCTGATGCAGCACCTGAGAAGCCAGAGAAGAAAGAAGAAGACACAAGTGCTCGAGGATTCAGTGTTAAGGTCTGGAAGCAGCTTCCGCGCAACCTCGATAATTCCGGTGCATCTCACCTTGCGAAGCGACAAAAGAATACCGTTACGATTGCTAGCCGGACAGTCGAGGAGAAGGTCCAGGGACCAACAGTTACCAGGGCCACCGTTAGGAGAATCGACGCCGCTGGAAATCCATATACCGAAGAGGTCACACTGGGAGAGGGCCAGCAGGTCCAAGGAGAAATCGTTTCTACGAGAATCGAACCCGCACCCACCGCTGGCGCAGAGCCTCTGGGTGGCACACCTGGTCCCAACCGACGAAGGCCACCACCTCCCAAGAGAAAGACCAAGGCTGGTCCTGGTCGCGGCAAAAAGAAGATCAAGAACCCTCTCCCTGAAGCTGGAGCTGCTCCCGTGGCCCCTGCTGGAACTGCGGATGGTACCACACCTGCTGCTCCAGTCAAGCCTGAAAACCCCGCAGAAGCTGTATGTTGTGATCTGCGGATCTGTTGTACCCTGGCACTGACTTTTTATAGGCTATCAAACAGGAGCGCGAAGATTCGGCCAACCAGGATAGCCCAATGGTTGATGCTGATGATGACGATGACGATGAAGATGGGGAAGATGACGAAGGTGAAGACGGTGAAGAAGGAGACACTACACCAGCTCCGGATAGTCAAGCGCACGGTGAAAACAACAAGCAGCAAGATCACGAGATGACAGACGCCGCACCACCAACAAACACCGAACCTGCTCCCGTTCCGCCTCCGGCTCCTGTACCAGCCCATGCTGAACCTCCAGCTGCTCTTCAAAACGACGAAACCGATGTTGTTATGCAAAACGACACATCAGAACCTGCGCAACAAAGTCCTACAAATCTCCCACCACCACCTCTTACACCCGGAGAATTGAGAGTTGAAGGAAGCCCTCTCAAGAACGTTGTCATGCCTTCGCCCACAAAGGAAATGAACGCAGAGGAGGCGATCAAGGCCGCGATTGATGCCCCTTTCGCAGATATCGATGCGACCAAAGAACCGCAATTGACTGAGGAGAATCTCAAAGAGGCATCCTTGGACCCCCCTGTCAACGATACTCAGCCCCATGCAACGGGGACTGTTGATGAGGAGCACATGCTCAAGCTGGCTGTAAATGTTCCATTCGGACTTGATCAACCTCCAGCAGTTGGTCCTGGTGCTGGGCCTGCTGAGTCAACCGTGGCGGAACCGCCATCAACAATTGTTGGAGAGGCTCCTGAGGCCGCAGCTGATCGTGACGTTCCCATGCTGGAGCCAACCGATAATGAAGCACTACTACCTCCACCACCTGAAGAAGTTGGTAACATTGCTACAACACCTCCAGGAAGCTCTGGCGGACAAGCACATTCTGCCTCTGGAAGCGAGGCCAAGGTTCCCTTTGATATCCTGCCTGGTGAAGAAGCTGTTCCACCAAGACCACAATTGGAACAGTACGACACTGGTTTGACGGAGGATAGCATTAAGCCTGATGACTCCGCTTCGATTACTGCACCCATTTCCGATGTCACAGATGCACCGGCTGCCGCTCCCTCGGTTGTCGACCCTCCGACAGAGCCACCCGCCGAGACTACCGTGCAAGAACCTGCTGCAGAGCAGGCCAAGTCACCAACACCGCTTCAACCAGAGGTCAAAGAGGAGTCTATTCCTCCTGCGGTTGAAGAAGTCGCTAAAGGCGAGTCACCTGATGTGATCGCCAGCTTGATGGATAAGCTTGAAGAGGAGCATAAAGATATTGAAGGCATGAAGGAGGACCTACCAACTCCATCAGTGCCCGAGCCAGCAGCAGAGCCAGCAGCAGAGCCAGCAGCAGAGCCAGCAGCAGAGCCAGCAGCAGAGCCTGCACCTGAGGCTCCTGCAGAGGTAGCCAGCGAACCTGCGGTGGAGCCTATTGCTGAGCCTGCTGTCGAGCCCGTCGCTGCGCCTGTCGAAGAACCTACCGCAGAGATTGGACCTGAACCTGTTGCTGAGACTGAGGTCAAGCCAACTGTTGAGGAACCCGTAGATGCACCTACAGAAACAAAATCAGAGGTCCCTCCCGAACCATCTTTAATACCTTCAGCGGCCCCAGAAGCACCAGTCGACGAGGCTATGGTTACTGAGGAAGAGAAGCCCAGTGATCCCACCCTCGAAGCTCCCGCCGTGGAGGCCCCCACAGTGCCAGAGCCTGCAGTGACTGAAGGAGAACAAAAGGACCAAGAGATGAAGCAGGATGATGCTGCCGCTTAGGAGGAATTTTGGGACATGTTGCCTCCAGTTGATGAGAACAACTTACATAGATAAACCTTTTCATAACATGGCTTGGTTCATTGGATTTTAGGCAAGGTCGATAAGAGAGGGGAGTTTGTATAATACGATTATTTTCAGGGCCCATTAGCTCTAATGATTTCATGGACAACAGGGAATACAAATTATGTCTATTAAGTTAATGGTCAAATTGCAGTGCTACATATGCCAAACTAATCCGCTGCTAATTGCCTTATCACGACGCTACTCCTACCCGTAGAGAAAGACTCTTCCGTCATCTTGGCCTTCTTCCTTTCAGGCATTGCATAACGGCCATGCATACGAAAGCCTCGTGCATGCGCGTTACTCAACCCTAGCAACGCAGCGCTTGCAAGCAACAAGCCCATTAGGATAATGGCACCTGCCTGGGACATGTTTCCTCCTATAGCAGCAGACATGTATACCATCAATTTAGCCACCGCTTCAATGTATCCTTCTAGGACTGACTGCGCACGCAACCAAGCATGCGTAACGATGGCTTGCAGGTCTGCATCCGGACCGCGAAGACGCACGCTGTGTCCTCCGCCAAGATCAATGGTGTACTCTGTCATGTCGATGCCCTCCAGCCCAGATTCGGAATGGGTCATGCGTTGTTTTATAGCCCAGATGTTGAGGATGCGAGAGATGATTAGCATGAGCAAAATAGAGAGTCCCCACCAGTCTTCGAGGATAACCATGAAGGATATAGATGTAAGTGTGATAACGGGTGTGCCAAGGTAGAGAAGATGACTGAACCAGTCGACATCCGAAAGTGAAGCCCAATCATCATGATCCGCATCATCATCTTCCTCATCCGAGATCCTTCTCTTCTTGATAACTTTCCCAACAAACTTGACGATATCCCACGGCGTATCAATCCCAACAGTCAAAGTAATACTATCCTCATCATCTTTGATCAAACTCTTGAGATAACTCGCCGTCATGGTATTCTTCACAGCATACTGCATCTCACCCAGCGCCAAAGCTACCAAGCCAACAGGGGCCTCGCGTTGGACTTCATCGCATGCTTGTTGGTAGTGTAAGCCAGGAGCGAGGACGAAGGCGTCGACCCAGGAGGCACCGCCGGTGAGAGCTGTTCTGCGAGAGATTGTGCGGAGATCGGCGAGGACGAGAAGACCGCTAGCGGAGAGGGATAGATTTGGTATCGGGGTATCTGTCCATGAGGGGATGAGAGATCGGGGCTGTTTGTGTAAGTGGATTGTAGTTGGGAGGAGAGTGTAGACTGACCTCCATGTCATATATCACTTTTTGGGTTTCGACCATCTCAATACAGAAACAGACACATTATTCTTATAACTTTCAAGTTTTCTATCGAGAAAGTAATTTATATATGGACATACTATGCCAAGTCGTGATTGCTTCGATGATGGTATCTCTTGAGTTTCTGGCCCCCATGACTACTACATGAGAACTCATCCCGAGACGTGTCTCTGATCTGGAACAAAGACAAACCCGATGTATCCTTGATTTTTCACGTTTGATGATGATTATGGTGCGAGTGTAGAGTTTTGTATAGCCTGAGGATTTGAGACATCGGGTTGTGTTGGTGGCACGGGACCTGTTGCTACTCGTGGGGCAGTCTCATGATGGTAACTCGCGTGCAAAATCACAAAAGGACTACCCCTTGGCAAAGTGATCAAGCTTCAAAGTCTCTAAGAAGTATAGAGCCTCATTCTTTAAATAAGAATCGTGATAAATCTGTTTTCCCTATGTCTGAGTTCGGAGCCTTTTGGCCCATGGAATAGCTATCATGTCCATTTCGCTCGACGGTTTGAAGCATTACCACACACGCTCCGACAACAAATAGATACATTTTCAGTAATCCAAAAATGATCTTATTCGGTCTTGTTGAGCAATAAATGATATCAACTATTTATTCTCGTAGTATTCCTCATCTTATCTTACTAGCACGAGTTAAGCTGGAGCTTACCTATCCCAGCTGTCGGATGACTAAGCATGCGCAACGAACAGATAGCCCGCCATGATGCAACACCTAGCTCAGAAGCTCCTCAAGCGTGAAGCCGCACAACGCCGTCAACACAACCACAATGCGGCTCTCACTCCAACCGTTGCTCCTTCTGGCGCTATCATCCCTCGGCGCCGCCGTCTTCCAGGATGAAGTCGGCCAAATCGATTTCCACCACGCGCTCGTAGGTGTTCCCCAGGTCGAAACCACCTTCTTCCATCGACCCCGAAAGCAAGATAAGGCGAGCCTCCTTTACACACTCAGCGACGTCGGCATTGTCGGCGCTGTGAACCCCAGCAATGGCGCCGTTGTCTGGCGTCAGCAGATTGCGGATGATATTACCAATGGCGGCGGTTTCTTGCGCGCTGCTGAAGGCGAGCACTGGGTTGCTGCGGCGTATGGATCTCGAGTGCAAGCTTGGGATGCGCTGACTGGTCGTAACGTGTGGCACAATGAGTTCAAGGGCGAGGTTAAGGATCTTGAGATTCTGGAGATTACTGAGAGCTCTCGAAAGGATGTCTTGGTTCTGTACGACGAGGACGGCACTACGGTTCTACGACGTATACATGGTACTTTGGGACAGGTTGTTTGGGAGTTCCGCGAGGTTGCTCACAACATTCCTCTCCAGGTCTCGACCGATATCTCCAAGATTTACGTTGTCAGCCTTCACGGATCGCCCGCCTCTTACAGCCTCAAGGTTACCGCTCTCGACACTCTTACTGGAGGACGATTGGACGACTTTGCCATCGGCACCAAAGGCGATGTCCACGGACCCAAGGATGTTATGTTCGTTGGCGGCAACTCAGCTGCTCCTATTCTTGCCTGGACTGATAGCAGCCTTACTAAGCTCAAGGTCAACGTTCTTGGCAGCAAGACCACTCAGGATCTCAAGTTGCCCACCGATGCTGTCTCCGTTGTCATCCATGCACCCCATCTCACTCAATCGCAGCCTCATTTCCTTGTCCACACTCGAACCAAGACTGGAAACAAGGCTGAGGTTTACCATACCGATCTGAAGACTAGCCAGGTCTCCAAGGCCTACGAACTGCCTCACCTTTCCGGTCCAGGTGCCTTCTCCACCAGCTCTGATGGAGCCAACGTTTACTTTGCTCGCGTAACTGATGATGAGACTCTGGTTGTCTCTTCTGAATCTCACGCTATTCTGGCTCGCTGGGCTTTCAAGCCTGCTGGTGATATCGAGGCTGTTCATGCTGTTGCTGAGGTTATCAAGAAGCCCGGCACCGAGGGCTTTGCTATCCGAGCTGCCGCTGTTACCAAGTCTGACGACTGGGTTCTGATCCGTAACGGCGAGGTTGACTGGAAGCGCCCCGAAGGCCTTTCTGCTGCCGTCGCTGCTGTCTGGGCGGATGTCCCCGGCACTGAGAACCTCGCCAAGGCCCTGGAGGAGGAGGCTCACACCAACCCTCTCAGCGCCTACATCCACCGTGTTACCCGCCATATCGATGACCTCCAGTACCTTCCCGAGTACCTCTTTTCTCTTCCCGAGCGCTTCATCTCCAGCGTCTCTGGTGGCGAGACCGTCAGCAAGAAGGAAGGTCTGCACCGAGACACTTTCGGATTCAACAAGCTTATTGTTCTTGCAACTCGCCGCGGTCGCATGTACGGCTTGAGCACTGAGCACAAGGGTCAGGTTGTCTGGTCCAAGTCTGTCCTCCCCCAGTCTTCTGGTTCAACCCTCGAGGTTAAGGGCATGTATGCCAAGGATGAGGGTGTTGTCACTCTGCGTGGCGCCAAGGGTGAGTACGTTGCTATCAAGAGTGATACTGGCGATGTTGTCGAGGTTATGCCCGCAGGATCTCTTCCTCGTGTCGCCAGCACTGTCGTTGTCGACAGCCCTGCAGGCAAGTGGCTGCTTCCTGTTGGCCACAACGGCGAAGTCGGACCCGTCCCCGCTGGTTTTACTCCTGCCGAGACCATTGTTGTCCGAGGCGAAGGCGAGACTCTCAAGGGTCTCAAGTTTGTCGAAGCAAACAACAAGGTTACTGAGGAGGAAGTTTGGCAGCTGCAGCTCTTCCGTGGTCAGAAGATCGTCGAGATTGCTAAGCCTGATGCTCATGACCCCATCGCTTCTATTGGTCGCGTCCTGGCCGATCGTCGCGTCAGCTACAAGTACCTCAACCCCAACACAATTGTGGTTGCTGCTATGGATGAGGCTTCGTCATCTCTGTCTGTTCAGCTGGTTGACACCATCTCGGGCCAAGTTCTCGCCGCTCATTCTTACGCCGGCGTCGACTCTACCAAGCCCATCTCCTGCACCATGGCTGAGAATTGGTACGCATGCACTTTCTTTGGACGATACACCCTTGAGGATGGCTCCAAGCGATCTATCCAAGGCTACCAGATTGTCATCAATGACCTCTACGAGTCTTCCTCGCCCAACGATCGTGGCCCTCTGGGCGATGCCGAGACATTCTCTCCTCTCAAGCCTGTT
The DNA here is from genome assembly GCA_004366955.1 of Fusarium humuli. Taxonomy (NCBI): domain Eukaryota; kingdom Fungi; phylum Ascomycota; class Sordariomycetes; order Hypocreales; family Nectriaceae; genus Fusarium; species Fusarium humuli. The sequence goes on along the minus strand of QHKN01000050.1, from coordinate 115,204 downwards.
GACTCCCCCGATGGACCTGGTCTGCCTTGGGTCGAGTCTCAAGCTTACGTCGTGTCTCAGCCACTCGACCATCTATCGGTGACACAAACTCGACAAGGTATTGCCAACCGTTATGTTCTCGCCTACCTTCCCGAGGCCCACTCCATCGCCGGTCTGTCTCGCCAGATTCTCGACGCCCGACGACCCGTTGGCCGTGACTCCACACCAGCTGAGAAGGAAGCCGAAGGCCTCATTCAATACGCCCCCAATATTGAGATCGATCCTCGATCAGTCATTTCTCATCAGCGAAACGTCTTGGGTGTCAAGAACATTCTCGCAACACCCGTCATCGTCGAGAGCACAACCTGGATTGTTGCCTACGGCGTGGATGTCTTTGGAACAAGATTAGCTCCTAGCGGCATGTTCGATATTCTCGGAGATGGGTTTAACAAGCCTACTCTCATTCTGACTGTTGTGTCGCTGCTGGCCGGTGTGCTGTTCCTGTCACCTATGGTAAGAACATCCCTTTCGCATTCGCATTCCAGACATCTTGCTAACACTACTTTAGGTGAGGAGAAAACAGATCAACAGAGGCTGGGAGAGTTAGAGAAAGTGAAAAGAGAGGGTATGTCATATTAGGAGGTAATTACTAGACCCAGCCAATGGGAATAGGTATGTATAGGATAGGATCATGAGCTGTAAATGGAACTCAAGTACTGTGTTTTTTGCTGTCCAATTGAACGTCAGATTGGTGATTATTTTCATTGTTTCTGTTGACAGGTGGAGGTGTCAGCCTCGAAATGTAACGATCCAAACGCATTGAGTTCCTGAAGTGCAAAGCCACGTGCTCATAGTCCAGCCCGAGATCGGGGTCCCCGCGTCTCCCGTTGGGCGGAGCATTAACGGGCTTGGCGCCACGGATGTCGCGGGGCTGAAGAGAAGTCCATCCGGAGAATATCGAGTAATTCGTCTCAGTGTAGAATGCGACTGTATGTATTCATGCAAGTCTGGAATGTAACGGTATGTATGCACAGTCAGCACATGAATTGTCCCTCGTATCACCACTCATCGGGGCCTGCATATGCGTCAAACTGCATGAATTTGCATCGTATCGCATTGTAGGACTTTACAGCTTATGGTGGGGAGATGGATGTTATACGGGTTGTACAGCAGGATCAGATGGACTGTCAGCTGTTTGATGCCTTGACGATGATCAATATGCCTTGCGGATGCTGTATGTCTTGGTTTGGCCTTCAGCTCGTGCAGTTAATATCTAAGAAATCCTGATGTGTAACCACCAGACACCAATTCTATTCTCGTGTTCCAATCAATGTCGTGGTTTCTCGAAGGATCTTTGCATAAACCTGTCAAATCCATCGGGAAACACGACGAGGCTTTTGGGTTGACGAATAAGATGTGAGGAAGACATGATGTGACGGGAGTTACTTTTTGCGTGGTAAGGGCTGAATGAATGAGACTCGGGAATTTATTTTTAGGATGACTTGTTCAAGAGCGGTCGGTATTTACTCTTTTGGTCTTTGAATGATATATCCTTTCATAGTATCGTCGTGTAAGCTGTTATGGAGATCATCTCACTCAACAGCATCATCGAACTCTTTTCAGCGTAGATATATAGGACTAGGTATGTAAATACACAGGATCAATGATGAGATCAGATTGTACGAGTATCTTCCAACAGTAGCACCACATCTGTAGGGCTGGCAGTTTCGATCGTGTGACTATCTAGCGTCTGTGGTGTAAGTGGCTTACATTATATCCCAATCCCGTCTAGCTGCCCCCCTCCACAAAGTTAACGTTGCGAGTCCGAATAATGGAAAGTGCCATTACGGGACGTCGCAGCCCTCAAGTCAGCCTCGTATAGGCAAAGTGATCCAATGACTAACCAGAAGAACTGCTGGATGTTGGAGACTAACTGATTCTCACAGTGGTGGACGGCAAGGGAGAGTCTAAAATAGTATCATGGCTGTAGTAGGGCTATGGCCGAGTTCCGAAGTACGGAACTTGACGCCTCTCGTGTAAGTGAGACCATACTCACAAGAATAGAAACAGATATCCAAAAGGCAGACTCGTATGTACGAAATCAAGTATATAAACCCTTCGATATCTCCTCCAAATCGAATATTCTCATCATCCTCATCAACAATCGTCTTCTTCTACTACTACTTTCGCTACAACAAGCAACACTCGCTCAACATTTAAATACCAAAACCAAAAACCACCAACCGCAAACATGAAGTTCACCGCCATTGCCATCGCTGCCATCGCCTCCATGGCCGCTGCTACTCCCCTCGACACTACTACCAGTGGCTGCAAGCCCGGTACCTACTCTTGCACTCCCGACAAGACTGGCTGGCAGATCTGCGATGTCTCCGGCAAGTACGTGGTAAGTAAAACATCGTCCATACCTTACACTGAGGAACAATTTGACTAACATACCAAGGCTGCTGGAGCTTGCCCTCCCAAGACTTCCTGCGTCTTCTACAAGAAGAGCGCCAGCCCCTACTGTGTCCCTCCCGGCTTCAAGTTCCCCCAGAACTAAGCAGTCCCTCGTGGACTAGGACACGAGATAGCCACGACAGCTTGCCTGGTCTTATAGACTCGAACTTTGGATAATACCTTCTATCTCCGTCTGATACTGAGCTGGATTCAACTTGTGCATTTGGTCTTTTCATGTTTTCATGCCTTGCATGAGGTCCTTTCCTTAGAATTGTTAATAGAGATATGGCACATATACAACAGAGCAACAACAGGTTGGGGTTCAAGATATATATCGTTACTAGCACAGCATCTTCAATCTACTGCATTGCCCCTTACTTGGCATTGAGCGTTTGTAGTGACTTAGTACAATACTGACGTTCTGTAACAGCTGGCAATGCATTCCATCAAGAGGAAAGTATCACTGAAACACTCGGATATGAATATGTTCAATATTGTCATGCTACCAATGTGCTATACATGAGTCATTCTAAATACCAAAAACGCCACGGAATTGCGTCCAAATTCAATTCATCTAGTCACACATAACTTAACAGTCACCCTGCCAATTCTTGCTAATCCAATCAGCCATGAGGTACGTAAAAGTACCATCAAGGTATCGCTCGACATGGCCATCACTATAATCACCAGCTCCGGCAAGCTTCAAGGCAGGGATGATCCAAGGCTGGAGGAAGTCAAGGAACACAAAGTCAACCGTCTCAGGCTCACCATCCTTGGGCATGGCAATCTCAGCCTGGATACAGTTGGGTTGTTCATATCTCTTGACGGGCTCATGAACAGTGTCATCGCCATCAGTGCCAATATCATCAACAGTCGTATAGCCAGCTGTCAGATCTGGCTTATCGAAGAAACTTCGGAGTTCGAGACGCGAATCATCTTCATCCTGCTCGTTCTTCTCGAATTGAGCCTTGAGAGCGGGAGCAGGGAAAGCTTGCTCGGGCATGGCCATGTACTTGGCATCAAGGCCGTTCTCAGTAAGGATTCTTCCAGCACTGTTGAGAAGAGAGATGACTTTGGAAGCGGCCTTGTATGGAACATCGGGGATGTAGCTAAAACCGCTAGTAAAAGGGCTTATGGCATAAGTGGCGTCTCGTGTAAAAGCTCCCTTGAAAATGTCGAATCGAATGCCGCCGGTGTTGAAGAGAGCCAATCTCGGCTTATCCTTGCGATCCTTTCGGGTGACGATATCGGGCAGAAGCTGGTTCGAGATCCAGTAGTAAATGCTGTTCTCGTCAGTGTGCTTGGCTCGGGTCATCCACAGCGTCTTGGGTGCACAGCCAAACTTGTAGTCAAGCTGAAGTGCACTGCGAGCACGAGTGATCGACTTGCTGACTCTCTTTCCATGCTCAGTAGGGAAAGTTGTGTCATTGAGGCCGGTGTGATAATGGAGACCGTAAAGATTGTTGTCGATGTATCGGCGTGTAAAGGTGGGAGAAGCCGCTGCCTTGACCTCCTTGGTACCCTCGACACCCTTCTTGATACCGTCGATTGACATCCATCCAATGGTCTCAAAGTAACGACCACTGGCTAGCGCAAAAGCTCCAGAGTCATATTGAACAGCATCGCGAACGTGAGCATGACCACCGAAAATGGCGATAGGGATATGCCAGTTCTGTTTACGAATGGCAGTAAAGATCACCTTGAACTCCTCCATGCGAAGGCCAACATGGCCAATCACAACAAAGAGATCCGGCTTCTCCCGAATAGCCTCCTGGAACCAATCTTCCTTGATGGTTTGCTCAACGGGCTGGACAACGGTGTTATTGGCATTCCCGGTAAAGTCAAAGAGGAAGCCCATGGCCACAATGTCAAGGCCCTGGTTCTTTGTCTTGAACTTCTTGTAGCGCGGAGCCTGGGGAACACGATCGCGGGTCTTGAAGTCGATATAGTCGAGGTTCGAGGCGAGATAGCTGTTCTTGTAGTTGGGAACAGTGGTATTGTGTTCCATATCAGCTGAGTAAGCCTTGTAAAGCTCATGGTTGCCGGTGCAGATGATGTCGACATCGGCTTCGGCGTAGATATCATATTGGAAGAGGCCCTTGGGAGTTGATGCGTCGTATAATCCATTCCCTTCGACGCGGTCGCCTGTATCGACGACTAGTAGATCGATACCCTGCTTATCGGCTTCGTCGCGCATATGCTTGGTGAAGGAGATGTAGTCACCCCAATCGGCAGAGTATTGAGGCCTGAGACATCAGCCACAGCTTGTGATAGGGTGAATGGAGAACATACTCTTGAAAGTGACCGCCAATCCAACCATGTGTATCGGTTGTGTGGATAAAGTTAATCTGACCCCAAGTGAGGTCTCTCATGGGACCTGGGATAGGTGCCGCAGCTCCAGGTTGCGAAGCGCGAGCTACAGTGACCAGCGCCAAGCCAGCAGCGAGTGTTTGAGACCTGAGAATCATCGTGACTAGTACAGAAAGTGATGAATGTTGATGGAGATGAAGAAGGAAGAATGAATGACTGCCGAGTTCGGCATGGGAAAGTATGATAAGGTAGCTGCGCGCTAGAATGACGTGGGAGGGGACCCTGAGGGACTGCAGGTCTGCGCAATCGTTGATTGGATGATACGGGCACGTTAACGCTTAGCAAAGCAGGTCTGGCGAATAGGAAGCGGGAGAAGTCTCCCCGCAAGGGGTCATGCACCAACGATAGCGCACATCAGCGGGCCCTCTGCCTGAACCACGAGGACGCGCCATCATGAAGCATGACCCGTGACAGGACATGACACAGAGTTATGGGGCTGACGATAGTGAAAGACGAGATCATTAACGTGTTTGTGTGCGATATTGTGCATCAGTGGCGTACTTGGAGGGGAGAATAAAGTGTAGATTACCCCAGGAATGAAGGATATAAAGACTACTGTCCTACTCATCATGACTCTTCAATACATGGATCAGATAGACGATGCCAACCAAGTCGTCCTCAACGTGCACTCGCTACCCCGACCTCACCGCTAATAGCTTCACGGCTGAGCAAGCCCCTTGCCATGGACGAAGGTTCAGACCAGCCTCTTCTAATACTTCATAGTCCTTAGTCTAGGCTTCTTACACATAACATCAACCCGTATCTCGCGAAAGAAACAAACTGCGGCTCAAAACTATTGCCAATCTGGGATGATACTGCGAGGCCAAGCGGTGTCTTGCTGACCACAGCACTTGATAGGCTGAAGCTCTGTTACAGTGGATCTTTGTTCGCCGGTACGAAATACGAGATGCATCCGGATGCCCCACTTACGGCCGCTGTGCCTCCCGGGTCCCGGTATATGAACGGGCTCATGCCGGACGTTCGAGGTGAGTCTGGATAGTTTATATAGACGATTCACTGCTATCGTAGTCTCTCGATCGATTTGTCTCGTGGAAAACAACATCTCGAATCTTTTATAGAGTACTTTGACCCGTCGAAGCCCTTTTGTGTCAGCATATCGGACACCGGAGCATTCTCTACGCCGCCCCAACCAACTTCCATCATTAAACCGCATTGAAGAAATTCTCCTTTTCTATAAAAGCCCTGTGTAGCTGGGACGCATGACTTCTTATATCACCATGTCGGATACTTCGAGATCTTCGTTAGCAACAGATTCAGGTAAGCTGATCTCCAATCAGCACAGCTTCAAAGATCATATTCTCAGCTGGTGATAAGAGCATGCTAACAACGCCAAACAGAGACTTCAAACTTCGCCAACGTCTCAAATAAGCTCTGCGTGGGCTCTGAAATGGACTGTCGGAATCTCTTGCTTCAAGATATCACAGCCCTACCAGTACGCGAGCCACTAGCGCCCAGCTCAATAACTTCCCCGACACAACCACCACTCATGTCTTGTATGTGGTATTTATCCCAAGAAAATGATAAGTGACTAATTAAGCCCAGGTAGAAACTCGGGCTCAGACAGTACTACGAGAAATAACGTCTGGATTGCAAGGACAGTACGAACAGCCATGTCTAGTATTTTGTCTAAGCCATGAACCAGAAATCATATCAATAACAGACTAAATCGGAACTAAAGAAAACGTTAATCTTATGCGCTGCACGGACTCACAGCAACATTGCACAATTGTGAAAAGTGTGACAAAGTGAAAAAGCAGTGATCAAGATCCCATGTGATGGTTTTTCGGCCAATTTGTCTTGGTTACCCCCACGTGGTAATCCACTAAAAACCACCATCCTTCAGCTCATACAAGGGCCAGCCCAGACTTATGGTGACCCTCCTTGAGGTGAGATATTGGACGCCACAATAGCTATCATTCTCCGCTGAGATCGACAAAATCTCGTCTCTTTTTCCCATCTTTTCCTTTATTCATTCTCTGTTTTGTTCACAGTTTTTCGACTGGGTTACTCTGCAAAACTGAGGTGCCGTGCGTCTACATCTCATCTCCGTTTGACGTGACACCCTTTCGCCTGTAAGCACTGTAACATCCCCTGTTGCTTCCACTGAAGCTTTGACCCTCCCGGCCGGCAGCCGCCGCGAACTTGTTCCCCGACCCGCCCGCCACCCAGGATTAAAGAACCACCATCTCGAGGAGGTTTGACCAGTCCTGGTAAAGCACCCTTTCTTGGCTCCCGATATTTTTTGGACCTTAGACCAATTGAACTCTTGTAACATGTATAGCTTGTCTAGCTTGTCTCAATCTGGTTTGGTCGCCAGCAGCGCAACCAACAGAAGGAGGAAAAAAATTCAGATGATTTGACCCGATGGGTTGGGACTGGGTTTGGCGCAAAAGTACAAGATGCCGCCATCTGCGTTCTAGTTCTTTTGCTTTGCTTTCTTTTTCACTGATCGTCGCTGCTTTAAACGGTGTCTCCGTTGTCGATCACTCAACTTAATCGCCTCAGGGCCGACCTTCAAATATCTACCCCTCCTCCCCCAGCTCATGTTGACCTTTCGTACATCAACTTCCTTCCACCTATACTTTTCGGCGCATCGCTACATGTGCCGTGTCAGTTCATAAGAACTCAGCAAGCGACTTTGAGTCTTTGCGCTTGCTGCATTGGAGACGATAGAAAGACTTCATTCATCACGAAGATACCATTATTACTTTGCGATAGGTTTACGAGGTATGTTGCGACTCCAGCGCAAGCGCAATTGAATGCGATAGCTAACAGACATGGTCAGCATATTCGACGATACCCTCGAATAAACCTTCGACATGTCGGCGCAACAACCCATCACCGTCGGCGACTCCAAAGGCCCAACCGCCTACGAAGCTCAGGCTACTGCTAACGCCCCTTCTACAACCACAAACGAAGATGCCGCCGTCAGCCAGGGCATTCACACCCTCGAGGTGAAGTCCGTCCACTGGTACAGCTACCTGACCACCGTCGACTTCTGGATCGTCCTCGCTCTCGGCCAGGTTCTCGCCCTGTGCATCACCGCGACCAACACCTTCACCAGCTTCCTCGCCGAGGCGGGCACCAACATCCCCGCCTTCCAAACCGTCTTCAACTACATCCTCATGTTCCTCATCTACACACCTGTGTTCCTCTACAAGGATGGTTTCCGGGGCTGGTGGCAGATTGCTGTCAAGGATGGCTGGAAGTACCTTATCATGGCCTTCCTGGACGTTGAGGGCAACTACTTCACTGTTTTGGCATACCGATACACCAACGTTTTGTCCGCGCAGTTGATCAACTTCTGGGCTATTGTCTGTGTCGTTGTCATCTCGTTCTTCCTCCTCAAGGTCCGCTACAGAGTCTTCCAGATCATTGGTATCTTGGTCTGCTGTGGTGGTATGGGCATCTTGATTGGCAGTGACCACATCAGCGGTACCAACGGCGGTACTGGTCTCGACATGGTGAAGGGTGACTTGTTCGCCCTTCTCGGTGCCACTCTCTACGGTACCACTAACGTTTTCGAGGAGTGGCTCGTCTCCCGAGCTCACTTGTACCACGTTCTGTCTTTCCTTGGTCTCTTCGGAATGTGCATCAACGGTGTTCAAGCTGCCATCTTCGACCGCGAGTCCTTCGATAACGCTACCTGGAACGGTAAGGTTATCGGCTGGATCATTGGCTACACCCTGTGCCTGAACCTCTTCTACATCCTCGTCCCCATCATGCTGCGCATGGGAAGTGCGGCATTCCTCAACATTTCTCTGTTGACTGCCAACTTCTGGGGTGTCATCATTGGTATCCGAGTCTTTGGCTACACCATCCACTTCCTGTACCCCATCGCCTTCGTTCTCATTATCGTTGGACAGCTCACCTACTTTGTCACTGGTAGCATGCTCAGTGATTCCAAGAAGCCCTGGCTGGGTGATAACCAGGAGGGTGGTGTTTTGGGCTTCGGCACTGCCAAGCTCAAGGCTCTCAACGCTGCGCGTAAGGCACAGATGGAGGCTGAGACTGGCAACAGCGAGTCCTAGAAGGTGAGGTGATCGTGCACTTGAATATTGTGGGAGGTTCGAAGTTGGATAGGTAGTTATCCATCTTTGGATTTCTTTTGGTTAGATACCCTGGATGATTAATGTCAGATGGTGTTGGAGAATAAAGAAGAAGATAGTTATTATAATTAATAAATCAGATGATTATGGCATTTCACATTTTATCGATGGTTTCTAGGTTTTCAATGACCTCAACAGTAATGTTAATCTCTGGGTAGGCAGGTCATATCTCATTAGGCTCATCGCAAGAAGTTACTCACAGAGACTCGACTCTAACAATCTAACTACTCGTACAGAAGGATTCCCCCCTTCCTTCCTACATGCACACACACCATCCATCCACGTATAGTAAGTCAGTCAACCCCTGCCCCCATATGACACAATAACCTTCCTTCATCAACTGTTCGCTCGTAGGCTCTTGAATGGTAAGCTCTACTGCAGAGGAGGTAGATTGGCCCAGTAGCAGGTTCGGCCTGTTGCTATGGTTGTGGACTCACTCGTATGGAGGAATAATCGTCCCTTGTTCATCCCTTATTCATCTCCTTTTCGTCCCTCATTCGTCTTTTACGATACCAGTTAAGCCTTCGGCTATTGTTGGCTCTTCGAGAAGGAAATTCACAGAGTGTTTCCAGACATTTTTGACGACTGGACTCATTCTTGCCGCGACAGTACACTTTGAATTAGTTATCGACTGCTCTTTCTCGATGGCTTCAATCATTTTCAGCACGGCGGCGATGCTGTATCCTTCGTAGGGATACTGAACGTGATGATATATAAGAGGGTCATTGTCATAGACCAGTTTGTGTTTTGCACGCATCAGCTCTCCCAGCGTTCGACGGACACAATCGGAATCGTGCCCTTCGGGACATTTTGTTTCTTTGAACAGTGACATCTGTACAGCGTCCAGATTCTCAAAAAGGTAGTCAAGGAAGTATTGCCTTTGTTTGTCGATCTGCTCTGCAGAAAGCTGTCAGAGATTGTCTTGTAAGCAATATGGGCTCTTACCTAGAACACCTCCCAGGGGAACATCGGATGTATCGATGTGTGATAGGCCTTGGCTATGTCGAAAAACGACAACTGCCATTCTTTCGAACATAGACTTGTCTGAAAAGACCCAAGCAACATACAGACCTAATAGAGTCTCCTTGTACAGTATGTCAAGCGGCGTGCACTCCAGATCGGGCTGGTACGACCATGTCTCAAAACAAACATACAGAGCGTCGTCGCATTCGTAGTAGTCAATAACAGTAGCAATCCGGGTCATAAGTCGACAGGCTGTGATTCTTGCCATGGGCCACTGAGCATGTTCTTGAAAGTCACTGAGGCAAACATTAAATGACGAGACGATACTCGAAATCGAAATTCGACTGGACTTTCATCCTTCCCCTTTGGAGAAAGTCCTGAAGGTTGCTTGGGGGAATCCACGCTGGTATCGTCAAGAATGTAACCGCGAGTCGTAGCGGGCGGGCGGACAGAAATAGCAGGAATGACTTTCTGCGTGTTGGGTTCCCTCAAGATCACCATCAGGTCACCGCCGGGGTCGATATCGTGAAGGGTTGACGGCATGATGCCGCGAGATGCTGCTGTGCTTGAGGGAAAGAAAAGAAGAGAGAATTGAGAATGGAAAGAGACAAGAAAAGGAAATAAGGATTGATTTAAGCCTTGGTCAGAGCTGTTGCCTGCTTAATGTTTGGCAGCTGCAGTCACTGTCAAGAAATATATTCAACAGCAGTGAATCAGTGCACATTTCTCTTCTTTCGCCGACGATCTCTTTCCACCACCTCCCCATCCAAGTATTACCTAGGTAGCTAGGTAGGTAGATATCCAGAAATTCACGGAAGCCAGCGTCAGTGTGTTAGAAGAATTAGCCACTAAGAGCATAAGAGATAAAGTAATTTGATCATCTTATGCAAGCTTAGGCTAGCAATTGGGCTACTTTATTTCTGTAGCCTGACTTGTAGCTTGCCAATGCTATACCACACATACTTCAATCAAACAATCGGTGCAACGCAATCAACAGGAGTTTGAAGACATGGTGATGTTATTCTCGCATATGGAAATCTCAAACGCTTGCTACAAACCCAATCAAATCAACCCATCACCTTAACCGTTGAGGCAACGCTCGGCACACCATTCTTATCCATGACAAACAACATCCAGTACCCAGGCAGCGCAACGCCCAGATCCGACGGCACTTGGAACGAGTAAGTATTCTTGCCCGCATTTGCCAACGTCAAGGGGACACGACGCTGGTCACTGTTGACAGTATGTGTCGTCGTGCCGTACCGGACGAGAGAAGCCTGTGCAATAGCGCCGTTTGTCTGAACATTAATCGTCCCTCCGACCTTTACTGCGGAAGCGGACACCGAAATGATCTTTGGCCTTGTGGCTAGCTTTCCCTTGGCGTCGTACAGATATGGAGGACTGTATAGTTGTGCGTCGAAGTGGTTTGTATCGTAACCACCACAAAGACCGCCGCCGCCGTTGAAGACTCGTCCATCGGGAAGGAGAAGGGCAATGCTATGATATGTCCTCACGATGTTGTTGGGCTTCATAAGAACGAAGTGATCTTCATCGGGTAGGTACATCCCCTGCTCCAGCACGGGCGTCGTATCGGCAAAGGGGATGGCATACTGTTGACCCCCTGTGATGAAGACGTTTCCGTTGGGAAGAACGACTGAGCTGTGGAATACGCGGGCGTGGAAGAAACCTTCACTCGCGTATGAGACGGTGGCTTTGGTACCTGGACTTCCAATGGTGATGATATGCGCATCAGCTGTGGCATCAGAGTCTTGATAATCGGGAGTTCCACCGTTGATGAGAATCTTCCCCTTGACGGCATCGAACATGACAGCGTTACCACACATCGCATCAGGAGCAACGCCACGATCTGATTTCCGCTGTCCAGCACTCTTAACATTTCCTTCTTTTCCATCAGTATAGATAGTACCAGTTCATTGCGGTGCTAGGACCGGCCTGGAATACTGTCCCTTTCTTCCAACCGAATAACCAGGCATGGTTGTCAGATCGAAATAAGCCGTGGACATCGTCCGTGAGCACCTTCTGCACGTCGGCTTTGTTGAGTAGGGTCCAGGTCTTCTTCTTGGGATCATATACTTCACCGTTTTTGGAAGACTGGCCACCACTCCACGGTCCGCCGATGGTGAAAACCTTGCCGGTGGAAGTCGTCGCAGAAGACTGGTATCCTCGGGCGACTTGCATATCCGGACCAGGGATCCAAGCTTGTTTGACCGGATCAAAAACGCTTGTGCGTTCAGCGTTGTTGCCGCCTGTCACTACAAGTTGGCCGCTACCATCAAGCGAAATGCCAGGGCAGAACATGTCATGATTTGTCTCAGTGACCTCCCTCTCGGATACCAGATCAGTAGCTGGATCCCAGGTAGAGGTCAGAGTCAGACCACCTGGGCCTCCATCCATGGTATCACGAGCCCATGATGACTAGATGAGAACTTTGCCAGTGCTGGGATCGACAGTACCGGCTACAGGGATGACTGGAAAATTGATGGTTGGTCCCCAGGCTCCTAACGAAGACGACTGAGGGGGTACATAGTCACTCGCTTGAAAGACACTGAGTTCAGCAATACTCGCCCACGGATTCCCGTTTGCTTCTGTGATAGCAACAAGCCGGACATAACGAGCAGGCTGGGTATCAAAATTGGCATACTTGGTCGTCCAATCCGCATACCACGTTCCATAAGCAACAGGCGAGCCCCAGTTCTTCTTATCCTTGCTCAAGAAGACTTGATGTTGGGCATCATATCCATTCTGGGAACCATCTTGTCTGGGAAGCATAGAAATTCCATTCACATTATAAATCTTTTTCAAATCCACGGTTATCATATGAGGCGGCGCAGGCTCACTTCCCTCCCACTGCGTATGCCACATGGTATCCGCCTTCCCATCAATCGCATTCTTGCACCCATCCCCCTCGTGCACGCTATCGCACGTCACAATCCATTTGGCACGGTCTATCGCCACGCTTGCGAACGGCCCAGCTGCTCTCAGACTCAGTCATTGTTCTCTTTTATGGAGTGGGGAAAAGGGGGTGAAGAGGGAATCACCGACCTTGGTTCTTAAATGGGGCTTGGGCTTAACTTTGGAGCTGGATTTGTTGCTTCGCTCACTAGCCTTAGGAGGAACGGCTTGGATGTAGCCTTTGTTTAGTTTGGGAGGTTCAAATGGCTTGTAGTAGCCAGGAGTGTTCTTGCCGCCACCCTTGGCGCTGTTTGGGTCGAAGGTTGAGCCGGACTGGTGAGTTGAGACGGCTCGTGGACGACGGGGTGCGCGGCTCGACTCTTTGGCGGCAGTTTTTGAGGACTTGGACTTTGAGTCATCGACCTTGGCAGCATCATCCTTTGAACCCTTTTTGGAGGTGGACTTGGTGGAATCGTTATCGCCAGTCTTGCCTTTGCCTTTGCCTTTACCTTTGCTCTTGGATGAATCATCGGAGGGCTTGGGCTTGGGGCTTCCGGTGGAAGAAGAGTCTTCAGGCTTGGCACGCGACTTGACAGCGTCGTCGTCACCAGAGTGTCGTCCAGACGTTGGCTTTGAACGGGCACTAGTGGAAATGGTAGAAGTGCTTGCGGCAGTAGCACTGGAAGAAGTACTCTTGTCCTTCTTCTTGCCCTTCTGCTTCTTCTTTCCACTTGAGCCAGAGCCAGAGCCAGAGTCGTCATCACTGCCATGCTTGGCTGTCTTGACAGTGTCATCCTCTGGCTTTGATCCTGACTTGGACTTGCTTGATTTTGAGTTGGTTGACACTTTCTTGGATGATTTGGTCTTGGGGGCGAATTCTGGCTTGTCGACAGGAAGGGGGCCAGTGCGAACGTATGTGGGAGCCATCATCGGCTCCATATATGCCACTTCTGAACCATCAAAGTCAGGAGTATCGGTATCCTCAGGCTCATCGTCAGACTGCTTTCCCGAGTCATCGTCAGACTGGTCCTCGACATCGTCGTCACCATCATCAGAACCATATGTCTCCCCAGTCTTGACACTCCTGCGAACAGAAGGTCGATTGGTAAGTCCCACCTTGGGCGTCCAAGCTCCAAAAAACATCGAATTCTTGGGCCCTGAATTGGCTGCTGGGGCTGCATCGGCTTTTGGCTCATCGTGAGTAGCTTGCGTAGAGTATCCAATCTTTGGAGAGACAAAATCAGGAAGGGCGATGGCGTCAGTGCCTTCGAAAAAGCCCAGGCATAGTGTCAAGGCATACACAGGCTTCATTTTGACAAAGAGCGACAAAATATTGGTGGTCAAAAGGGATTGGGTATAATGCTTTGTCGAGCCGAAGAGAGTCGGAACGCGTCTTGTGAAATCATTTTATAAAAACATCAGCGAAAGGTGTTGGCTTATGAAGCTATTCTCAATGCAGGTACCACCGGGACCTTGCATAGGTTTAAACTTTAGCTTTGTAGATCAAGCGAGGCGCTGGGCAGGAATGTAGATGGTTCCCTGATTCTCGGCCTGGACCGTCTATGTCATTCCTTGATAGACATGTCTTAGCTATTCCCGGCCAAGAACTAAAGTTTAATAGTATGTGTTTGTTGGTTTTACACTTTATTTCGGACGACGCAATGGGTCTTATTGCGACATTGGAGGCTTACATCGATCTTGACAGATTTCCATCTCACGCAAACGCCTGGGTAGGCTACATCATGCTTCTGTGACCGCTTATGTCCGTTTCTCATTTGTATTAGCCTGGAATGAAGCGGAGTTTGATCACTGTCAGAGTCATGACCGTCAGTCAAACGACAGAAACTCCCTCTATTCCTGCGGACCCTTTGCCTAACTCACGATCGTGCCTAGAGATTCCAACTCTTGTGGCTTTTGAAGCTCTGAGATCGGGGTTCAACGGTGAAACCGAGCAGTTGGTTGTTGGTACGTGAGGATCAGGAGCGTTCCTGATGAAGTGTAAAGCTTGAGTGCCGTGTTCCGAAGATGCATAACATCATTATGATGGCGGTTTTATTTCACATTCGTGGTCGGGATTACAATTCTATTGTAATCAGATGATACTCACAATGCATAGCTCATCAATTCGAAGCTCCTCGTGCATGCCTGCCAAAGAATAGCAGATGTCTTCAGTAAAGAAGCTCGTCAAGTAGACGTAGCCCAACGAGGTTATAAGCAACTGGTGCACATGGTGCCTTTACGCTACTGTAAACTTGATAGCTACATTGCCTCAAATGATAAGGCCAATCGTTAGTAACGTGGAAGAAAGAAGGTGGACAGAAGGTTGAGCTTTGATCAGGGGTCCAAGCTTGGTAGTGAGCGTAGGCTTGAGGTTAGATAGGAAACTTGGGTTTATTTGAGCCTACACATGAGCTACGCTCTGTGGGGGAGCGATGAGGAGAGTCATGTTAGTCGCGTCGACACTTGGGCATTATTCGTGAAATAGGTGACCCAGCCAGTAGGAGAATGATGAAGCATGCCTATGGCAATCAGGCCAGGTCTAGGCTTGTGAAATGTCGAGTTACTTCTAGTTCAATATTTCTTTGTTTCTTGGATTCCTCCCAAGCTTAGCGAACGTTTAATGGAGACTTTCGGGATTCACATCGAGGAAATGCCCGGCATATTCGCCTATTGCATTCCATTAAGCATGAGCGTTGTACCATGGGATCAACTGCCATCATGATTCGTAATATATTATGCTACCAAGGAGAGTTCAAGTCCAGTGGAAACATTGACTTCGTTGACTCGCGATAGCACTATAGTTATCAGCCTCTAACACTCTGCTAGTTTAGTTATCACAAGGCAGCGACTGCATCATGACTACCCAGTGCAGTATAGGAACGAAACTCTTTTCATAGTAACTCAGTAGTATTCATCTCAAGCTTATACAATATCTAACTCCTCGCGCCAAGGGTATAAGCGTCCCATACAAGACCTATTCGCCAAATATCCAATAGCGTATCAAACATCGCTTGCTTCCAAACAAGAAAAGGGTATTCTGTGTAGATGTTTATATGTAGTTCATTTACTCGGTTCACCTCCCTTCAACAATCCAACCTGTCGATCATGTTCGCTTCTGAGCTGTTTCTCGCCTGTGGGAACAAGAGTCTTCTCTTCTAACCCCAAATGAAAAGCAGGATCACCAGCGCGGAATTTCTCGCGGATGCCTTCTGTGCCTGGGTGGAGGGTCGGGAGTGGTGATTCGGATGCTTTGATCGCGTCGTCTGGCCATAGGATTCGATGAGCTTCTTCGACTGTGAGAGGGGGTTCGTCAGGTGGTGCGGCCGGAGCCGGTGGTGGGTCGAACACGGCTTGTCGAGGGGTTGTCGGGGACCCGATGCCTGTAGATCGAGATGTAGAAGTGGGTGTCCCGGTTCGGGCCCTTGGTGTCCGTGCGGGACTATCGGTGATCAGCGCCGCAAGGTCTGAAGATCCCTGGTAGTCGAGTCCCCTAGTGGTTGTGCTTGTGGTAGCTGCAGATCGGGGAAGGGACCTGGTTACTGAAGTTGAGTAGAGACTCTCGTCGTCGTCGTCAGAGTCTGTGTAGTCTCCTTCGGTCTCAACCACGCTGTGAAGGGTGATGCCGTCCGCAGTGTCAGCTGGCGTCCGCTTAAGAACCTCAGATTCTTCCCTAAGCACCTTCTCCTCGTTGGTGTTGGGTCCGATCGGGATGTGGTGTTGAACAGCTGATCGTTTGCGATCCATACGAAGGATGTTCCTCATAAGGTAAAGCTCATGCTTCTTGTAAGTTTCGTAGTATGCCCGACTAACCATAGCTGCTGAGTGAAGATCATCCAACTCTTCCAGTTGGCACATAACACGGAGGCGGATGATCTCGGGAAACTCTGTAGCGACGCTATAGCTCGGATCATGCGCAGCCATGCGATTGAGGCCTGTATTGAACTGCGCTTGGGGTTCTCGTTCCTGATGTTTCGACAGACCCCAGCCATGGCTCTTGCCGCTGATATCGAATAGCGTCAAACCCAGAACACTATTGTAGATATCACTAATAGCAGAGCGGAACACTGGGCCTGGGTCGCAAACGCCTCGGTGGACTGGTGTGGGTGGTGCTGGGATCCTCCTCAAAGCATCCACGATCTGTGCCAAACTTTTCGACTGCGGTTGTGATCTGGGTAAGTGAGAAAGTACATCCGAAGACATGATCTGAGGCAAAAGGTTCATCTCGTTGTACAGAAGCATCAACCAGCCCAGATTCGTAGCATCACACCAATGGCTTCCCTTAGGACACCTCGGGGTACTCGTCAACATCATAGGAGGAAGTGCGTCTGGCGCGAAATTGGCATTAAGCGGCGTGGGTTCAGCTTGCTCAAGGTTGTTATGTGTCGGCTCTCGTAAATATTCCCTAACCGCACTCATGCAGCACTCGTGGATCTGCGCAATCTTCGCACAACGGACAGCCCAGATCTTGTCTTTGATCTTCTGCGGCCATGGCTTTGCTTCCAACTCCTTCTCATCGACAAGATTCAGGATCGTAGTTTTCGACATGCGCGAGAATAGTCGTCGCAGACCAAAGGCATAGCTGATAACCAAGAGACCATCCGGCATGTTATCCGCTCCCTTGTGCATCCACTGCGGTAACCATTTGTGCTCAACAATGAGTTCCAAAGGCGAAGTACTCTTATATCTCATACAGCACTCAGCGATAGCAACAAACTTCTCGAATTCAATCTCTCGTGGAATGTTCTCGCTGTGGTGATGCGCCGCATGTAACAAGATCTCCAGAGAATCCATGTGATTCAGTTCAACTTGAGGCATACGGTATAGTTTAGCCTCGGAGCCATCCTTGCAGTAGTATTTCGTTGGTGGCAACGGCAACTGCGACGAGATGTCTTCATCATCGTAAAGATGGAGACTGCTCGAATGCCCAGCAAACATACGAGCAAATATGGGCGAGGTTTCGGCAAGCATGTAGGAGGAAACTCGAAAACGAATCGCCGGATCGCTGAAACTACATGGAGGGCCATTGTTGGCGAACTCGAGTATCGCATCGCCCCGCTGTGATATGGTGAACTCTTGAATAGTTCGGTCGGGGGAGATGCCCGATTCGCCTGTCTGAACAAGCTGTCGTATCTCATTCAACTCTTGCTTAATTCTTTCATAATCGTAAAATCGCATTTCATATTTCGGGAACTGCAAATGTCAGTTGCGATCGCTTCGCTGCTGACCACGATGAACTCACAAATTGAGGGTCTGCCGACATAACTCGAGTGACGCTAGCATTGCGCATCCTCTGAACAGCCTCTTTCCGGAACCTCTTATTCGTGAATAGCGCTTCCACCTGATCTTGTGTTGCATCGCGCTCATTATTCTTGTACGTCTCGATCAGACATGTCCGGCAAGACTCAGCCAAGGACTCAAGCCAGTTCTTCCAGTCGCGCACCGACGATAACCATGCTTCGCTCTGGTGTATACTCTTACTGACACTGCCAGAAACAACCTCAGCAAGACTTCTCCCGCTGAAGGAACTTCGGGTATCGTAGATATGGCTAGGACTTTGTGGTGAGTCAACCGCCGAATCGCGGCGCATGAGATCACCGCCATTGCGAGAACCACGGCCAAGCTCTTCTGTCAGGATAGTGCGACACAGCGTAGCGCATTGCTCTTTGTGTTTCGTAAACTCTTTATAAGCCGAGTCGACGTGGTTGGGCGTCGTAGGGAAATTTCGAGGCATTCGCTGAACAATAGCCTGCAACTGTCGGATATGCGTCTCTTGGCTGTCGAGCGGGTTCGCATTATGGCTATCGGGGGATCTGGCATTCAGATCGAGGTCGGAGGTGCTCGTCTCTGGTGGATGCTGACTGATTATCTTGATCTATACCGCTACATCAGCATTCGCACTTGTAATCATGAACTTTTCAAGACAAAACATACCCCTCGCCTTGGGATCTTATTAATCAGCGATTTCCACTGTCGACCGCCTGAGCCGGGAGGAGGCCCATCGCTGGATGTTCTCGAGACCATGTCGACCCTCATGGAGAGATTGGATTGTTTGTCGCCGGAGGGGACGGAGTTTCGGGAGGATCGCATCAGGTTGGGGTAGAGAGCGCAGCGTCAATGCTAGCGCCTGACCACAGCATTGTCGTCAGAGCGTGGCAAAGAGGCGCCTCGCTAGAAGACTGCCGGGTGTGAAGTTGCGATGTGCTCTGAGTGTTGTTAAGTCTGCGGTGACTAATTTCGTAGGTGGTTTCGAGGTCGCGACTCGACTTGTCCGTTCAACCGGGGTTGTCGGGCCTTTGGTGCAACGTTAGGTATGTGTCCCAGGGAACCGGAACCGGATTGACACGTTCTGTCGTAATGCTTGAAACACGGGGTCGTCGAATGGGTCGTCGATAATACCTGGGAGATTCGAGGTAATCGAGTTTCTCGTTTCAAGACCAAATAGTATTGTCTTCGGCTATTGCGTCGTCTAAAGATTAGAAAAGGCAAGGCAAAGCGAAAGCGAAGCGAGACCCGGGAAACTGAATTGAGGTGACAGAAAGTGGAGGACGCTTGGGGGGTCTTAAAAGGTGGGCTCCTTCCCTCCTTGATGGGAAAAGCTGGGGTTGAAAACTGGGGCAAGTGCGAGAGAGATCTTGGGTCCTTGGCGTCTAGGCCTTTGCTTTTGTTGTTTCCTGACAACTAACGTTGGTGGATAACAAAAGCAAGGGAAGGCTCGTTTGTCTTGGTGCGGAGACGGTGAGTGAGATATTTGAGGCAGATGATTAGGTAGAGTCCGATGAGGATGGTCTAGGCCGTATGGACGGACCTTGCCGGCTAAGTAGAGGTAAAACACGGTATAACCATAAATTATGACGGATTGCCAGAATGCCATGTCTCCTTGTTCAGTGGAGTCCAGCAATACCAACTGCAGTCGGCGCAAAGAGGTAAGACGATTGCGGGGAAGGAGACTTGCTGTGAGTGTCACGAGGTAAAGCAGGCTGTCCGTTGAACCGTTTTGTTTCTGTACGCCCGTTTTATAATGGTTACCAAAGAAAGGGTTCTCACAACCCAGTATGTCAATGTGAAATATGTCTGCCTACAGTCTTCTTACTATTCTGATATAATCTAATAGACGAGTTGCTGTTCAGCTATTGTTTTTATCTGACCTCCTTGTCAAGATCCACCAAATCTGAGACCAAAATAAGTCCACGATCGAGGTTCCCGCTCAACCTCTTTGACCTGGCGATCTTGAACCAGGGTCTGCGGGTATAATTATAGTGATGTTTCCTTTTTCTTTCTTGTTTTCTGTCGATTGTCAGCCTCATTGCATTACCTGACACGGCATAAGGATCAACAGGTGCTGCCTGCAGTGTCGTGTTCCAGGCAGCTCTTATTGCTCACAGCCATTGACAAGCCTCAGGAGCAGTCAGTATGCTTATAGTCCTAAAAATACAGTCCTATAAGATCGAATTATGGTACTCAAAAGCTCTCACTTAATCCGGATGCCGGTGCCTGAGGGTAATAGGGTCGAAATTGGTAGCTGCTTACTTTGGTATTGTAGGACTATTCTCATCATGGTGAGTTTGGTGGTCAACACTGGCATGTTTTTGAACACCGCTATTCACAAAGTTACACAATTTATCAAAATGAACAAAATGAATAAATAGATCTCATTGCAAAAAGGAATAGTTAATTAACCTCATGGTCATCCCTCATAACCATGTCTCATCTTCTATCCATACTCATCCTCCCCTACCAACCCTATACCATTACTTCAACTTCTCATTCTCCTCCCCAAACACAAAAACAACTCTATCCCTCCCCTTATCCTCCCACCCCTTCTCAACATCATCAAACCGATACTTCTTCAACCCTTCACTCCCAACACCAACAAGAACCTTCAACATACCAACAGTCTCAGCCCCAAGCTCTCTCGGATCCCAAGACCCCGGCCCGGAGCCCCGCACCGTAACATCCCTCCTCCGCAGCCCCATCGCCGAAATATCACCTCCGTCACCGGCCATACTTCCAATGTTGATCCAGGTAATTGCGTTCTTTGCGGCTGCTGTGCTGGGACTCAGCAGGAAAGCGTTGGGCCAGGGTCCGTACAGGAAGTCGAGCACGATGTCTGCGTCTGCGGCGGCGGAGAAGTCGGTTTCTGTGGGTTTGTCGTTTAGAACAACACTTGCGTCCAAGTCCAGCTTTGACAGAGCTTCTTGGTTGCGCGCTGAACCAACAACACTTGTAGCCCCAAGGTGTCGAGCAACTTTAATAGCAATCTTTCCACTCGCAGTAGTAACACCATTAATAAACACCTTAAACGCAGCCCCCTCCTTCAAGCTCGCCCTCTTCCTCAACGCCATCCAACTCGCCATGACAGGATTAATCATAGCCGCCGCAACAACGGGATCAACACCATCCGGCAGCTCAACGATATTACGCGAGGGCGCATTGATGATCTCGGCATAGCTGCCCTGCGTGGTACCCAGCAGAGAAAAGTAGACTTTCTTTCCCGTAGATACATTGATGCCTACACCGTCTACGCCAGGCCGGTGGGGAAGTTCGGTAGCAGTGTAGTGCTTGCCAGCTGCTCTTGCACGAACCAATTGGTGAAGACCGGTAGCGATGACACGGATCTCTGTTTCGGAGTCGTGAACGGGAGCTTGGGGAGGGACGACTTTTACAGATCTGGGAGATTGACCCCATTCTGTGACTTCAGCTGAAAGCATGCTCATATTGAAGGTATGTAAGTGTAGTATGATTGTAGAGAGTATGAGTGAATAACACAACCCTTCGAAGGAACTATAGCTACATCTTTATACTTCCCCTCTCATCATCTACAATCGCCCAAAACGTCACATCGGCGGCAATGTGTCAGCATCTAAGATCTAATCCTACTCCAACCGCAGAGGCATTAGTCTTACTCCATATTCTTAGTAATGTTGCTAAGCTTCGGGAATTGCCGCACATACCCGCGCGCGCGCGAATAAGGAACCGCCCATAAATTGATAATACATCATGTAATCCTCAGATTGACGGAACTTCGGCATCATGCATTATCACTGAAATGTAGGTACTATGAGTGAATATCTTAGCTGTAGGCCATTTAATATTGGGTCTCCTCTTCTTTCCTTCAGCATCCAACATCACCATATGCTTCATATTGTAAAACCGCTGCATTAAAACTTTCATTTATCTCTTTTCTGTGCTTCGTTACATCTGCCCATGCTTTTTTTCCGACAACCATCTAGAAAAACCGCTTGAACCCTTCTTTGCCCATGCAGCCTAGCCTGTAGGATATACTGTAAACCGCTTGTTCCTCCTCCCGCTCCCCTAAGATGGACTTTGACTTGTCTTTAATGCAATTGCAGCTGTGTATATAAAACGCCTCCTCCCAACCGGCCATGTGTAGAAAGACGCCAACGCCTCTTCGTTTCCATGTTTGCTTTGCAACCAATTGTCCGCCCATACCATTCCTTTGCTTTCCTTGCCATTTCTTCTAGCCAGCGGATCCGGCCTTGCTGTCATTCTTTCATGCAATGCCATGCCATGCCACTGAAACCGACCCTCTTGCTTTGCCAATCTGTAAATCAACCGCAAACCACTGCGGTATAAATGCTATGAATAAAACACTCTTTGACATCAATCATACACACCTACTACATATGTAAATATCGTCACGTATCTGGACGATCCAGAACAGTGTCTCCAATGTGCCTTTGTCATCTCTTCAACAGTCTTCCATCTATCTTGAATCGTTGATCGCGGTGTGGACTTTGCAGTATGCCTTATCCAAAATGGCAAACAGCCGTTTATAGATCAAGGAACGGTTGCAGTGCTAGGTGCAGCCCGATGGCATATCCCAAAGTCGCAGGCCGAAAGATCTGGCCGACGTGTCTCGTCGCTTCTCAGATCGAGACTACCGATCAGCCACCCTTTCGTTCTGACTCGTGCTTGGGAGGTTGCTCGCCGTTTCCTTGTTGGGCGTTGTTGTTGTTGCCACCCTTCTTCTTGCCCTTACCGGCCTTTTGCCAGGCATTGTCGCTTTCGCTTCTAGCTCCGCGGACGTGGCCGTTTTCCCGGTTACCGTTGGACTTCTGAGAGTTTCCCTTCTGGTTCTTCTGAGACTTGGTTCCCTCTTGAGAGTTATGCGACTGGTCTTCGGACTTCTGGCCTCCCTTGGGCCCATCTCCTCTGCCTGACTTGGGACTGTTCTGCTTCTCGGACTTCCATGGTCCATCCTTTCGAAGAACCGTAGGCGAGGGAGTGCGAGTCTCATATACAGGTGAGAGGTGAGCAAAGTCTTGACCAACAGGGCGATCAATGCGGTTCTCTGCTATAGCGAGATCGAGAGGCGCAATCACACCGTTCTGGTTCTGGCGCGACATCAGACGCTGTCGAGTCGAAGGCGACAATCGAGAGTTTCCAACATTTGGATCCTGAACAATATGAGGAGTCCCCATGTAGTAAGCGCTCATCATAGCGATGCGATCACGGAACGAGGGGTCATCCGTAGTTGATGGAGCTGCAGCCATAAGCGGCGCAGTGGAGCCGTTGGCCACCACAGGAACCTGGTTAAAGGCACCTTGTTGGTTCACAACTCCTTGCGGCTCAACTGGAGGCAAGATGGATCCATCGACAGGGTAGCTGGGCATTCCATTTACAGCATGGATCTGCAGAGGGTTCTCGAAAGTGGGAGTCTCCTCAGTGCTGCTCTCTGCTCCAGAGGGGACTTGACGCGGGCTCGGGGTCACGCTTGTCTTCAAACTCGATCCGTTCACGACCAAGGGGCGTCCCAGGTTCTTGTTCTGACTTCCAGGGAAAGGCCCTTGTGCCAATGGCGCTGATGAAGCAGTGGCCGTAATGTTTCGTGCTTGCCCTAAAGGCGAAGGCGATCGTGATGTCCTCTTCATTCGGCGGTCGAGAATTGTTTGGGGAAGCTGGTCCGTCGACAATCGTCTGCGCCCGGGGCTGGAACCCTGATTGGACAGATCTCCAAAAGCAAGACCATTCGTAGCCGGCACTGGCTGTTGAGGCTTCTTGCTGGGGCTGGGGCTCTCAGACAGGTAAACGGAATATTTGCCCTCCTCCGACTGTGGGGAATCCGTAGTCGCCTTCGGTGTCTCGTCGAAATCTGTGTCATCAGACATGAAACTTGGGATTGGGTTGCCGTTGGCGCCCCGAGACTGCGTAGGTCCACTAAAGGATTGAGCGCCAAAG
Organism: Fusarium humuli; assembly: GCA_004366955.1. NCBI lineage: Eukaryota > Fungi > Ascomycota > Sordariomycetes > Hypocreales > Nectriaceae > Fusarium > Fusarium humuli. Next base: position 91,193 of record QHKN01000050.1, on the reverse strand, counting down.
TATGCAGTATTTGCCTGTGATGATGACGGGGAACGCGATGCAGGCTGCGAATGTGAACGTAGAGTACCGTTTGACCCTTGAGCACCTGCTTCGTTAGTCATACCGTTTCGCTGCAGTGGACGACGGAAGTCCTGAGTAGCTCCAGTCGTACTAGCCGGAGACGAAGGATATGTTCCATAACTTGCACCTGCTTGAGGGAAGAACTGTTGTCCCAAACTCATCCCGTATAAAGCATAAATATCTGGTCGCAGAGGGGCGCTGAGCGGCGGGTTATCGAACGAATTTGTCCTAGAACGATCCGATGCCTGTTGCGGCTGTTGTTGGCCTGATCCTGCACTTGTCGACATTCTCTGCTGTTGCTGTTGCTGGTGTTGACTCATTGCTTGGGCCTGCTGCTGCATAAATGCTGGTGACTGACTGGCATACAAGAGTCTCATATTCTCTTGGTGCAACGCCATTTGAGTCATGAGATCCTGCTGTGCATATTGGAACTGGAACTGTGGGTTTTGGTACCACTGCAGTTCCTGCGCCATGTTCACCGGCTGCATAAACATATTGTTGTTGTTTGCATCGAATTGTGGAACGCCCGCAGAGGCTCGTCGATTCGAATTCCCGCCTCGGTAGTTATTGTTATGTCGTCCGCCGCCGCGATGGTTACCACGACCCCCGCGTCCTGAATGTGACTGCGACGAGCTGCGAAGCAGGACAGGTCGTGGCTGTGGTGCTGGTCGAGACCATACTCTTTCCTCCTCTTTAGGGAACACGTACTGCTCGCAAGCCTCCTCGAGATTCGCCACTGAAATCAGATCAAACGCTCGACGTAACTCGATATGTAATCCGTGGAAAGAATATTCATCGGCCGTATTTCCGAGGTTTCGAGACGTATTGAAAGGTTCTTCGACACATAATTGGTTGTTGATGGCATAATGCCATTTCTTCTCGTGCTTGGTGAGCAACTTGCCCTGTCGTACAGAGAGGACGTGCTTATCGTAATCAAACTCGTGAGCGTAGAAGCGAAAGAATTGGAACAAAAGTTCCGCAGCGGATGCCTTATTCTTGTTTCCAAAACCAGCCAGCTTCTCAACATCGTCGGCAAAGTCGGGGAGGGTACCATCGGGCTTGGGTATCTTGTGTGGCGACTGATGCAGACAGGGAAGAACGGGCGGGCTGCGCAGCTGCAGGAACGCGATGATCAAACAAATCCATGTATACGAACTCAATGTACCACCAAATGCTACCGAACCGTTAGACAAAAGAGTTTGTTAGGGGAAAAGCCACGTACCAGCGTCATTGACTATTCTTCTCCGTGTCCAATGCTTAACAATCATGGCAAGCTCGCGAACTCGTGGATCAATATCGATATATGTTCGAACCATTCGTGTGTTCTCAAGAGCAAGGGTGTTGTTGACGTTCATGTCGCACGCAAGGCCCAGTTCAGGATCCCATATTTTGACAATAGGCACCTTGGCAGCCGAAATACAAACAACCTTTTCCATTCCCCCTGATCTGCTGTTAGCGAATTATTTGTGGTCATGCAGAGAGATACGTACGCTTCGCTAGAAGGTCGGCGATCATGCAGACACCCTCCAATTCGTGCCACGAGGTTGTGATGCAAATGTCCACTAAAAAGGGTTAGATTGTGGTAAGCGGCTTGGAGAAGATTGTCGTACCATCAGAATCATCCGAACAAAGAAGATTCCCAGATGAACCGAAGAGATTCACCCGAATGTCATGTCCGGGCCACTCGTCGTTGAATATCTTTTCAAGCTTCGACACTAGTTTCTTTCGGTTCTCCTCAACAGCGGCGGTAGGCAGAAGTCGGTCAAAGACCTCTCGCATATCCGTGGCCAGCTTTCGCTCCTCATCTTCGGACAACTTGTTCTTGACCGTCCGCAAGTCCAGCTTTTCCAGACGATCATTGCCGACCGAATACGGTATTCTCCTCCTAGAATTTATCTGGGCGGTCTCGTATTTGCAGCCTCCTAATCGCGGCGGTAAAGGCCGAAGCGCAGGTAATGTACTATTTGTCTCAGAATAAGCCGATCGTGGGGAGTGGTTATTTGTCCCCGTGGGTGATGGTTCGCGGTCCTCAAATGAAAATTGCCGAGCGTGCTGGTGAGGCGTCGAGGGCACTGAACTAGAGTGGGACTGAGCCGAGGGTGCGGATCGTCGGGGTAAAGGCCTCGATGAGTCGGCGGCCTGCTTTGAAGACATTTTGGACGGAACCTCCTTGGAGGGTGCAACCGAGCGGCTCTTGTCTAGATTCTGATGTGACCTGCTCCCATGGCCTCCAGCTGTGTTCCCCTTGCCGGCGGAGGCGTCCCTTAGCGACACCTTGCTAGACGATCGCGACCGTGGCGCCGCCTGGATATGAGGAGCAGAGATGACGGGAGGGAGTGGCGGTGTCTGCAGGCCGCCGCCGCGAGAGGGGGAAATGAGCTTATTGTAGTGGAGGAGTTGAGCGTGGTAGATGTTTGATTGAGGGAGGAGAAAGGCCGGGAGAAAGTCGAGGCGTGGAGAGTGAAATTGTGTGGCGGACGGGTCGGCGAAGAAGTAGCCTTCGGCGGCGGTTGCGCTGTGAGAACTCGTCGCAGATGGCGTCGTTGGATTCGTTGTGCTCGATGATATCGTCGAAGAAGTCCAAGGACTGGAGGGATAAGGATGATGAGGTTCTGCGGTTGTGGTCTGGGCGTCCATATGGAGCAGCGAGCGAGCCCCGGGACGGTTCAAGTGATTGCGGGGACCGACGGCAGTATATGCGTGACGACGTTGCGTGCGTCTGGGCTCGTGGATCCGACCGAATCTCTTGCTTCGGTTCGGTGGCGGCGAACGCTATAGAAACGGGAACTGGAGCAGCGGGTAAAAAAACGTCGTGCAATGCAATTCTGTTCTGAGCGCTAGAAAAAGTCTCGAGACTTCAGCATGCGATCCAATGCCAAAGTGTATCGTAGAGCCAGGGGCGAATCTGATCGCTGACGAGAGGACGCTGTTCCTTGGTGGGAATAGCGAAAGAGCGAAGCAACGTCAGAGCAACAGTGTAAAGGACAGCGAAAGCGTATTCGACCGAATGTGAACGATTACGAGAAACAGCGCCGAATATGAGTCGGGAAAATGCTGAAAGATTGCAGCTGCAGTGTAGTCGGTATAACAACGATTTCTCGGGGACGCGGAATAATAATGGCAATGTAGGTAGGATTCGAGAGATGGCGAGCAGTAGGCCTGTGGACTGGACTAATGGACTATGAACTGAACGTCGGAGAGGCTTGTGCTTGTGCCTGTGGGGGGGCTCGTTGCCAAAAGGGGGTCGCTCGGTGCGAGGGACGCCGGTTCACCTCGTCTCGTCTCGTCGGGGGGAAAGAGGGCGAAATGATGGTACTGAAGTGCTCAGGGTCGATCAAGGGCGTGGCAAACAAGAAGCCGATCAAAAGCAGCAGCAAAACGTAAGGAATCGAGAAGCGAGTAGAGTTGATAGTAGAAGAGGCAGAAGAATTATGAAGAAAGAAAACACAGACAAAGCAAGATTGGAAAATGCGGATGTGTATGGGAATGACAAGAGATGGCGTTTAGTAGCGGGATGGATGGATGGACAGGCCCGTTGGGTTTAGTTTTTACCAGTCGGAGGGAGAGTATGAAAGAGTAAAAAGATCCAAGACAACCTTAGACAATGGGCAAGAAGAGACAAGAGACACGGAACTGACTGGGACTCTTCTTGGTCCGGTCTGGTCCTTCTGGATCTGAGGGGAAGTAATATCTCGTTACAGTAGTCGTTCTGGATCTGGTAACATCAATATTGGGGGAGATGCAGGCCTTCACCGGGAATTTTAGTTAGTGCACCAAGTACCTGACTGTACTGTGCTGTCCTCCACTGTACCTGCCTCTCCATGGGCCCGGGGAGGTTGACTGCGGGGTGTGAGCTTTAGTGTCGCACTGTACCTAGTATCGGCGTTATGTGCACCTGTAAATAGTGCACACCTCCGAAAAGAATAAGCTCACCTGCAGTCCCAACGGGGACGTTCTTAGAGCTCACCTAAGCCTTTATCGTATATTCAAAGCCAAAGGCGCATGGCCATTCTACGCTAAGTTTTGATCGCTGATGCTGCCTCAAGATGCTCTTGACGATGATCACAGTGACGGTATAACACAGTGTTCAATAGACGAACCTCAATTAGCTCCAACACCTCACCGTCCGCTGCAGCGAATGGGCCTTTGTGCCGGGAGTGAAAGCGGGGATATTGGACAGCCTCAGCAGAGACAAGCCCCGGGAAGGTTCAAAGCAAAGACCATCAAAGGGTCAATGTTTTGGGAGACATGACCAGAGGGATACAATAGAATTGGTATTGAACGTCTAGCAAGCAATAGCCTAGAGGCTGGACAAAACAAGCGAAGAATGGTATGGGGCCAGAATAGGAGTTGGTTCAGAGGGGGGTTTGTCCACTCTGCCACTGTACTGTCATAGGTAGCTTATCCACCTAGCCACCAACGACGTCGTCCAGCGTCTTAGGTTTTGAAATGGAATTACAGTGAAATAGCCCTGTCCTGCCCTGGTTATCTCGAGAGATGGATTGGATGGAATAATTCAATCGGGTGCTATTTCGATATACCGTGCGATTTGCTTTAATTGCTGACTGTTCGGGGCTCTTGGCTTTGAGATTAGAAGAGGTAAACGCTCTGCACCTGAGATTACCTGACCAAGATCACATCACATCACATCACATAAACAGTTGTCCATTGACGATACGCTGTACAACCCAAGCTGTCGACAAACTCCATTCATCATCGATTTTACGGATACAGCTGCTCCAGCTCTGAACTGGAGCTGCCCTCAAGGTTGGTCAGTCATGGTCACTCCTGGTCCGGCTAGTCTAGCGCTGTGTCAGTATCTACAGGGGAGCACGATGGCCCGGGCAGGGACCCTGATTCTGCTACCCCCCCTGACGTTGTACCCACCTGTCCTGGCCCTGGATCTCTGCCCCGGCTGGATTGGCTCCTGGCCGCTTACGATCCATCCATCCATGCTTAGGCCAGGCTGTTGTTGTGTTGGTACGAGGCCGTCAAGTCGTTTTTTGCGTCATGTGACGTGATGTTGTACTTGGTTTGCTCGTACCCAACCATCAAAACCTCTCCGTTCCTGAGAGGGCGGATTCTGGATTTCGAGGGGTCGGTCCTCTAATTCCCCTCAAACTCAGGACCCCTTTGTTTGATGGTATTTATTTCTGGACGTATGTAATTTCTATGGATAGACGCAATCGGTATCACAATCAAGGTGGTACGGCACGTCAGGTCGGCAAGAATAAGCCAGGTAATTCTGCAGCGCTGTACCCGTACAACAGGCCTAATACAGAGTGAGAGATGGCTCAGAAGCCCGGACATATCCGTGCGAGTTCGGCGCTTTTCTTTTCTTTCACCTGCAATGCAATGCTCTGCTGAGATGCAGCCTCAAAAGTGACCGACTCTGTGGGGAAGACATGCAGATACTAAAGGTACATGCTCAACTAACCGCGACTAATCTGAGCTAAACTAATCCGTGATGTGTGTGTGGAGGAGATGTAAATAGAAAGGGCCTCTCTCCCTTTCATGATGCATTTCTCAGTATGATGATGATCGAACGAGGCGTCTCTCCTATTTACTAGAGTTGTAATTACACTTGGCATCAACGTCGTTTGTTATGTATCATCTCAACCTGAAGCAAATATCCACAGTTTTTCCATTTCCACGATGGAAAGCAAACACAAACATTTGTCCGATTAACAATCCATTTCCCATCAATCCAACTCTACTCGTATACGATCCTTACGATCAAATTGGGAGGCGAAATACCTGCAACATGCATATGCTGAATCAACAAAAAGGGAATTGATGCACCAAAAGCCCACTAACGGCCCGTGTGCTTCCCCTTCCATGCCGATGCCAGCGCATTGAACAAGATGTTATGTGATGTATCCGTAGCTGCCGCAACAGGGGTAATGATGATGCTTGGGCTTGCTAAAGTTTTGGAGGTTTCGTGCCTCAACGGCTTCAACTCAACCTCTCGTCATGCTACAGTACGATACTCCACCAAACTATTGAAATTCTGCAATAATCTGAATCGAACAAGATATGCACAGATCTCGAATTAATCAATCTTGCCAGAGTCTAGTCTAGCGCCTGATCAGCCCATTCATGTCTAATACCCAAGTTCGACAAGCCGAGACAATCAAGATTCTGGTAGGACAGAAAAGTCCAAGGTCTCGTGATGCCTCATCTCTTCTCGTTCGTATCTTTGTTTAGTAATTTCGTGAGAGCAAGTCCTAACGACGTATAATTAATTCTCCTTGAAAGTGTCTCATCCATTTCCAGCCTCTTACTCTATCATTTCTAGAGTTCCGCGCCATTGTCATACCTCTAGGTCATCCCTTTTGACGGGAGTCAAAGGAGTATGTATCCCTTTTTTCTTGCTTGGAATCTCAGGAACATTGATCAACATCAGCCTCATTATTTACTGAGGGTGTACATACAGTATAGAGTTCAACTAAGTTTGTTCCTCGCACGTGTTCTTAGCTTACCTTCCCGTAACTTTACTGTACTGTGCCTACATATTACTCTTACTGATGACGATCGATCAAATAGTGGTCTAGGTAGTCTCCGTGCATCGTATCACGTCCCGTCTTCGTCTGGAAATACGATCTCCCCGTGTCTATTCCTGGCCACTCAGTATCATCTCAATTTATGCTCATCCATTCACTGGACTGGCCAAGGTCTTTGCCTCCCTCTTAGGTCTCGTCTCGGGAGATCATCCACCAGCCTCAAGCCACACTTCTTTTTCTACCGACCAGCATGTTACATGTGTTGCCTCGTGGTTTCGCCATGTCTTTTCAGCTCGTGTTTTTGTTTTCTTTGAGGTACCAATTGATGACACACCCACCTTTAAACAAATCTTACCGCGACAGGTACAACCACACCTTTTTCGAGGTCCTTTTAGGTAGAGCGTACAGTACACCCGTTTAGGCATCCCCGCGCTTCATTCTCACAGTGTGTTGTCACTTGTCAGCAACAGCCAGTAAAACGCTCTGCCTTAACTTGAATGGGCTGAAAAGCTGACTTCAGGCTGACGAGACGTGGCTTGTAAACTATTGGCGGGCTGCTGTAGAAAGTATTCAACCATCCAATGCGGATGCTAAAAATTCAATTGCCCTAGGCCTTGGCTGGTTCTTTTGGTAAGAGGCTGGCTGACACTGCTCTCGCTCCTTCCATCGGTAGTATCTCAACAATATAGAGTCAACGCTACCACTACGGAAGGCTTCTTGCCTTGACCTACGACCAACATCCACATGTTCGTAGCCGAGTCTTCCCCGAGCATTCAACTTCTCAGCAATCAATTTGCTAGTTTTCGATGTGACGAGCATGATCCGACACTTCCATCAGCTGCGTGCCTGTTTGCTTGTCAAGCGCATACGTTTGATCTGAGACGCGAACAAACGCGATAGATGCATTTTGCCGCGACGGCTGCCGCTGTTTGTTTTCCTTTGTCCATTTCTTGACCAAGCGGTCCTTCGCATTACTGTCTGCAGACCAGGCTCTACTTCGGTGCAACAATACAGCCAGTCATGAAGCGACCGAGCTCGATGGCCGCAAAGATGGAATATAGGAATCATAGATTGCATCCTGCGGCTTGTCACTGCAAAAGCGATTTGTCACAACATATTGCTACAACCTTTCATGGATGCCTGAGATTCAACGTTTGTTCTTAAGTGAGAGCGAACGCTATTGGCTGGAATGCTGCAATTGTTTGTTCCCTCCAAACCCAAATGCTTAGCTTCCAGAGAGACAAATTATCCTTTTTGTTGCTCAGGTGACCTGCCTTGCGAGGAGTCATTCAGATGCTACAGACTCGATGAAGCAATTGCATCTTCAATCCGACATCCATGTTCTTGTAGGGTTGCACGATGGACATACCGCGTACTCGGATAGCAGACAGACGGATACTTAAACAAGGTGAGATACCTACCCTTCGTTCAATGCGACCTTCAATCCAAGTGAATGACCACCCATCAATGGACGCCTCACAGTCATTCTGTTTGCTGCCATACTGCTGCTTTTGCCTCTTTGAGCTCGAGGCTGGGGACAAAGCCATTAGGCCTGTCCATATATCAGAAGGTTCGTTTTTATAGACTTGATACTACCCATCGTTTCTGTTCCTGTCCGCTGACTCATAGCATCAGTACGTGCGCCTGATACACCCACAACGTTCATATTTGAGTACCAACCATGGGTTTTCAACCCACAAGATCCACAGAGCGTTCCACCTCGGAGATGGAAACGCTCGAGGGAAGCTATTCCGATAGCACACCTGGCTTGTTGCCATAAATGGTCTGAAACTTTTAACAGACGCCCCTGGGGCCTTGTCCGTTACGATTTCAAACCTCCATCCTCTGATCTTCTTCGAAGACGATTGTTTCTACTCAAAGGTCTAGGCTCGAAAACTCCCAAGGATATTAACAAGATTGACCTTCAACAACAAGCAAGGCTTGGTGTAAGAAGCCTACTCGACAAACAAAGAATCCCCCAACAGGTCATCGATGCAAATAGCGGTTTTGTCCATTTTGTGGTGGATCTTCGCCAACCTATCTGGGGCACTGGCGTGGCGTTCGAGGACCTCAAGTACATGTCATATCTCTCGAATAAGCAACTTGCCGATTTTGAACGTGTACCAGCACGAAGTGATGGTAGTCTCGGTAAGGTCACTTATTTATCCAACCATCTAGGCGTAGGGACCTTGTACTTGGATGAGACCCGTCTGCCTTCGCCGATAAAAGAATGCTCCGGGGTCTGGTGGTCTTGCTTTAAGGCCAGTGAAAGACGCTCTTTTCTGAGAGGAATCACCGATGTAAGTATTGGAATCATTATCCCACTGCTTAGGGTATAGGTCTAACGTACACAGGGTCTCAAGGTTCGGGACTTACAATTAGTCGAATCGCCGCAGGCAGTCGGCAGGCCGCCCTGGGGCAGATACGGCTCGATTATCTCCTTCCCTCCCTGTCGGCCGATCCTACAGGGGACATGTGGCTAGGGGTTAGGCAGCTCTCTTACGGTTTTGTCGTTGACGCGATAAGATTGATACGGTCGGCTGGCAAGACGGTTTATGGTGGAAATTCATCCGAAGATGGACTGAACTGGCATCGTATTGAATGGCGAGGCCGCCTGGAGTGGTTGGTTTGGTATGGTTCTTGTTTTGTGTCTCACCATCAGCAACCTGTGCCCCCAGGAGATCTAGGGTCGGTACTGGAGACTCAAGGGGGTCGAGAGTGGGAAAACGAAGTAGAAGATCGGAAGCCAATCGTCTCCCCATAACTTATTGTTATCCAAAAGTTCATATTGACGCTATTATTGTGTGTCGGCTAGGCTAATAAGATTCTCGCACCATCTTCAAGTTCCATAACATCATCCGCCCTCGCAGCCTTCCCACCCCAGATAACCGTACCTGTCCCATCTATCGCAAAAGCACCGGCCTCCTGCCACTTATTCCCCATCGTTGTCAAAGGGCCCTCATCCTCTTCTTCCTCTTCAACAGGATTCACAGTCGCAACCGGTTTCGGTTTCGGCTTCTGCGTTTTCCCCTGTATCGCACCAGCTACCTTCTCGCCCAACCAGCCCGTCTCTTTCCAACTCTGCACTTGCGTCGATGGATTGAGAACGTACCACATACTACTCGTGCCCAGACCCCATGCTGCGTAGAGCGCTCGCTCTTCGTCGACTATCACGCGCACGCTCCATGCGCCGCCTAGAAGATCTACCCACTTCTTCGTTGCTTGCTCTGAGGCGTGGGAAACGGCTATGCATGTTAGTGCATCGCCGTAGCGATTTGCCATTGTGCGTAGATTGATAAATGTTTTTTGGGCAACTGTCTCGTTAGCTAGATCCTCCACAATGTGACAGTAACTTACATGCACAACCAACACACCGTAAAAACACAAGCAACGTCCTTCTTCCAAGCCTCAACTTGCCAGTCTTATCCAGGGGTGCTTTATCTCCAATACCTGGTAAGCGGCCGACAGATACAGCAGCGGGAGGAGGCGTCAGCCATGGCTGCACGGTCAGAGGCAGAGAGCGGACAGACATCCACGAGCCCCAGCTCGAGTCATCTTGTTCAGATGGATCAGGCGGGTTTTTGCGAAGTTTGTTAGGTTCGCGTTTCTCTGTGGGGAATGAGAGTATGTCGCTCGGTATGCCGGCTTTTTTGAGGGCGAGTTTTGTTGTGAATGATGAGAGCATGTCTGAGCTGTGATGGGATGTATTCTGAGATGTAACAGTGGGTATGGAATGAGAGAGAAAGACTTGCGGGCCGAGCCGGATCGCTAAGCACAAGCAATGAGAACAGCTGGATTCGATTCCAGCCGATAACGGTGCCTGAGTAGATGCAGTATAGCTAAATATACAGAATAAGTCGTTATTGTTAGTTGTAGTCGCAGAAAAAAGATGAGACGTGGTGTTGAGATGAAACTCCAGGGGATTCGGGGGCGCTAGTAGGGGTTTGGAATGGGGGCGAATGGTGCAGGGTAACGCGAATGGTAAAGCTCCGATGCAAGCGGAATGTGATCATCCATCAGTTGAGTCGCATGCTGAGGATAATGTACTATTTTAAGATAATGCTTATTCTCTTTCATCACGCTGATATCAGATAGTTTTCGATCGGGGGCTCTCAACTACAAGGCATAACGTCAAGTCTTGGGACTGATTTACTTCACTTTTATTACAGCGAGTCTGCGATAGCATCATGATCATCTCAAAGTACGCATGTTTATCTCCTAATGTATCGAGATCGAGCAACTCTAACAGATCTCTACATTTTTCAACAGTGCTTTGGCTGTTCCTAAGCCAACTCGTCCAGTCCCATTACCCTGAAGCGCGTCGTGATTGTTGCGCCGTGGGACTCTGTTTGCCAATATTTCTAAATCTCAATAACTCATCCCCACCATGTACCTTCTGCCTCCATATCCAACTTGCCAGGTGGGTTACAGAAGAAATGCCTTCTTAGGCTTAGACTACTTATACAAAGTAGTCTAGAAGCCAATCTAAGATCGCTCAAAGTGACCTAGTTGTTTCGTCGCTTATTTTCGCACCGGCCAATTCTTTATGTCGAAAGCCTTTGTCTTGGACTCGCGCAAGTGACTTTGACGGCACAAGACTGTTTCCATCTCGTCTTGTCTCTCGCCAACATCGGAACGAGGGGCCAGGCCGCTGCTTCCGACATGGTCAAAGTACCAATCCAGGCGCCCTGTCATTGGGACCTCGAGATATTCATACACACTGTTAGCCGCCGGCTCAGGCTCGGTCACACAAACACACTTGATGGTACGTATTAGAGGTATTCGAGAGGCTGTGCGGATCCTCTCGCCTACCCACTTCCAGGAACCGAGCCAGATCTTGCCTGAGCGAACTTCCATTGGGGCTTCTAGATGATCTGGTCGAATCTGCCCGACGCACCTCTGACTGCCATCGATATAAGTCAGGAGAAGACCCACGATACTCACGATTCTGTAACCTAAGTCGTCCCAAGACCGGCAGGGAGTTACACTCCTGACACCATGGAGGGGGGCGGATGCCAAAAGGTAGTTGTTGTGAAATATGTTGTTCGACGTTGGTTCATCATGTGGGAATGGAAGCGAGACCTCGATTTTGCCCGTCCAAGTAGTGGCCTCTCCATAGCCTAACCACACCTCGAGATTGGTGGGCTTTTCAAAAGCCAGCCAGGTATTAGAGTGTCCAGACCTGGAGTAAAACATTCGCGTTTGGCCGACTGGTGGAAAACTTGCGAGTTTCTTGTAGGTGAACTTCTTCGATGCTTTGCTGTCAAACCTGAGCCAGAAGCTGCTTGTATCAAGGCCGAGAATGCAAGTTCGATGCTTGCTTGTGCGGACCTAAAGCATAGGTGGTCAGCTTAAGGCCTCAGCGGGGACATGTGTGTGTCAGAAGATTGCTCATGTAACGTACTATCAAGGTATCTGCTTCAATGGCGTCGTCGCCGTACTCTGCCTTACGGAGCCATAGCTCCGAAACCCGCTCTCCAGGGCCGACGGGAATGTAGATACCTACTACATTCCCGAGGTGCCCGTGCTGATATTCATCAATATGAGAGGTGCGCGAATCCTGTTCCTTCATAGCAACGATGCCACGAAGCTCTCCGTCAGTAATGTAGAAGTAATAGCCACAGATATCTGGAGCGTTCCAGTCTATCGCCTGAATTGCGTCGTAGTAGCTGAGGTTCCGATCATAGCCATCACAAATAGAGGGAGGTTGCGGAAACGTGTCTAGATTTCTGGGGAACGTAGCCCAACGTCTGAGATCCCATCTGGGTGAAGGTCTCGCAGAAGTTGTGATAACAAAGTCACGCAGTTTGATACCCTGAAGATGGATGTGAGCTAAGGAAACAGGCTGAAGTCAGAATGTACTCACATCACTCTTGAACCGAAGACACATAGGCAGCTTCTGGTGACGGCAGCATATGGCCCAGTGAAGACCTGCTCCGCGGTGTATAGAAGGAGTCGCATTGGATTCTGTGATGACAATTTGTCGTATTCCACGATGGTCCTCAGCAAAGTAGATGTTGAGAGGCGAGTCCGCATAGTCGTCAGGAGAGAAGAACAACTCGTCACTCTCATGTTGCTGAATACGGGATATGGATTCAACATACCGGAATCCTTCCATCTCAGTATATCGTATCCAGAGGGGATAATTCCCATCGAGGGGAATCATCATGGACCCGCTAGGTGAACCCCTATCGAGCGGGATCATCATGGAGGTTTGGTAGCGTCGTCCGTGACCAAGCCATAGATCTCTGATAATCTGGGTGGCTCGTTCTTGCGTACAATAGCTAGCAATGGTCTGACGAATTTCGGGGGGCAGCCGACCTCTCAGGGCATGCTGGAGGTCTTGAGTGATTGAGTTGCGCAGCCACCGGTCGCGCTGGTTCGTAAAGGATTTGGGAGGTTGAATGAAGTAGGGGATAGAACCGGAGATCATAGACATTCGGTGGAGGTATGGGTTGAAGCGCATCCTATGATCATCCCATACACTGATACGGGAGTCGACTAGGTCGACGCACTTTATATGGAATGCTTTTTCCCCATCTCGTCTGGGTTCTACCACGGGGACCGTGTACTCGCCCTTCCAGCGGAACGGGAGATTTTTGCCGACAGATCCAACTGGAATCAATTAGCCAGAACACCTCTCATTAAAGGAGGATGAGCAAAAGAATTATCTTCTAAGGCTTAGGCTATCCTCAGTTCGGCGCCCTCAGCTTCAGAGGACAACTTCTCTGCTATTGAATAGTCAGGGTGGCTTACATATACAAACAGGGTCGCCAGGCTCGAAATAGAACCTGCATAGACCACGAGTAGGGTAGAATTTTGGTCTCTCTTCTTCTTCTTCCGAATCGTAACCGAAGTCATCGTCTGATGGATCGCTTGAAAAGTCGTTGTCTGGAGAAGCGTCTCGGGAGACGTCCTCGAGGTGTTCTTGGTGATCCGAGTCCATGCTGCGTCGGGATGCCCTCGATACCATCGTGCAGGCGTGCAAAAAGGAAAAGGATGAAAAGGGAAGAGGAAATGAAAAGAAAAGAGAGGGAAAAAAAAAAAAAAAAAAAAAAAACAGAGAACAGTTGCTAGGGTAGGGTGTACTGCAGTAATGGTCCAGCCTTGCCTTCCGTAACGGCTGTCTGCCACTGCCACTGTCACTGCTAAGGAACACGGGCAATCAGCTGTCGAAACCAATAACAAAGGAACGTGCCCCTAAGAGACGATAACAATCCTTCGGATATCATAATAACTAGTCCCTAAAAGCATAAGAGACGAAATAGTTGTCTCGTCTCGTCGATGCAACAAGCATCTGCATCCACCAGCTTACTGAGCAGATACCGCTACGACCTATCATGAATGATGGGCTCACTCAGGTGCCTACCTAGGTATATCAGTTCGGTTTCTTTGTAGTTAAAATTGCACGGGATTGCTTTGTTTGCTCCCCGAATTGGCCACCGTCATGCCCAGCTTCATGCCCAGCTTCATGTAGCTTTCCCCTTCAACCATGAAGTCAACAAGCATGTCGACGAGAACGAAATGCCCTTGCCAAAAAGAATACTAGTAAGAAAGAAAGAATGAACATTCAGATCAACGCATTGATCCCGCGGCTTGTTCTTGAAGGGTGCGCGATGTACTTGCAACAGCTGTTGGGAGCCCGTTATACATACTCTCTCAGGGACAGCCACAGTCGCTCATGATCCCCACATTCCCCCAAGATCATTCCAAGGAAGCCTTTAGGTGTTCACAAGGCGACGAGGTGTATTTATGATACGCGGATCATATTGTTAGTGTCGTTTAGGAACGGTTATGTGACTGCGCGGGGGAACCAGTAGACCACACCTGAGCGCCATGTGAAGCTGAGGTCAATCCTTCTTGCGCACATTCGTACCAGCACATGGGAGTGATGGTTGACTCTAGGCGACATGGCTATTGCATTTTCTGTAGCTCGGACAGATTTACCGGATCATGGTAGGTTGGATGGATGGATGTAAGAGCTTCTGTCATTAGCTGAGAGTCAACGCTGGTATGGACGAAGGCGACAAACGATAGGCACACTCGCAATTGATGAAGATCTATATGAGTTGAGAACTGTTCTTGATTAAGAAAGTCTTTCGATTGAGTCATTCGCTACTAGTATGCATGGATGTTACAAGAACATGTCAGTAGCTTGAGTGAACCGCCAAACGCACCACTCCGTCGTGCAAGTGAAGGCTTGCTACAATTAACAACCACAGTACATCACCATCAAGCAAAAACATCAAAAAAAGAAGTGCCACGATGTTTGCAATCGTTTTAATATAGGAACAGCCCGATGCGGGGGTCGAACCCGCAACCTTGAGATCGCGTACTCGTAAGAGTCTCACGCTCTACCGATTGAGCTAACCGGGCGTGGCTCTTATTGGATGATGAAACGAGGCGCACAAGCGTCTTGTGAGGGGCATCGCGTGGTGTTGAGGGGCACTTCACAGAGGAGGGGCAGAAGAAGCTTTGTTGAATTGGCTTTATACGAGGGAAAGTTAATCTTCGCGGCCTGTACACCGTGTAATCTCAACGGCATCCTAAGTTGTCAGTGAATTGTCCAACGGGGTGAGGGAAATGGGACTTACAGGAACACCAGTTGGCTCAAAGCTGTGAACCAATTTACTCTCATACACCAAACACGGGTCACCCACCTCATCATTAAGCTTCTCCTCACCCTCACGCTTAAGATACTGCTTCGCCGTCCTATCCGCAAACTTCTCCGCATCACCGTTGCTCCCCTTCTTCGCAGCCGCCTTCTTCTCAGCCACAATGCTCCTCACATACGCGAGGTACGGCGGGTTTCCAGGCTTGATGACGTTATCCGCCGCAAGCACACTGCCAGGTCCGACAAGACCAAGACGCTCGCAGAGTTTCAGGTCGGTTGTGTAGGCAGGCTTGTAGTGGTCTAGGAACATGAGGTCGATCTTGCTGATGGTCTTGTTCTTGTGAAGACGGGCGAGGCCGGCGTCGCTGGGACCGACGATTACGCGGGCGATGGAGGACAGGCCGGAGAGGTCGAGGAGGGATGTTATCACTGCTGCGAACTCGGGGTTGCGCTCGAGGGAGTAGTAGTGGGATCCTCCTGCTTTGCGGACGGCGTTGGCGAAGAGGAGGGTTGAGTAGCCTACATAACCACCCAATTCGACCTACACCTGTCAGCATTTCTCTTTAATCCAGTCAAGGGTGAAGTAAGTATACCATGACTTTGGGCTTCACTTCAGCGATAAGATCTGTTACGATCTTGCCCTTGTCCTCACCAACGTTCATGAGATACTTCTTGGTGCGACCAAACTCATCAATGGCCTGGAGCACACGCTCCGGCGAATCACGTAGCTCATCGATATCGTCTCTTCCGTAGATATAATGCAAAAGCTCAATTTCTCTCCCGTCATCGAAGAAGGTCTCTTCTTGCTCGACGTAAGCTTTGTTCTCGTCAAAAGAAGGCATGGTCAACGCTGTAAGTATAATTGAACTACAAAGGAACGAACAATGGTTGAACTGCAGAAAGATGTCTCAGGAGGGGTAACAGCTATAAGTACCAAAACATAAACAAAAAGGAGTCGCGTCACGTAGTGTACCCGTCATTCATTCCCCCTCAATTGATGCAAGTCGATGAATGTGAACTTCTGCTGAGACTCTTGATTGCCCCACGTCGGGACCCCGAAAACTGAAATTGGGGGGAGAAACAGCCCCAAGATGAGCTTCAAGGTGGGGGGGTTTTGGTGAGGGATGAGACATTCCCATGACGCGCACATGCAATTCTGTTGGCTCCCTCGTCATTTTTGAGTAACACTGCTCTTTACAACGGGAGATAAACGCGAGATAAGGTTGACTAGTTACGATCTATAGTTCGAGAATCTTCTTAGCTCCTCTGTAGCTTCATTGTTAAAGTTGTAAAGAACTTGAGGACATCCTCGACTTCACATGTCTGTGCGGATGTCTCACTTCGTGCATGACTATGACCTCAATCGACACATCAACTTCAACCACGTAATAAACTTGTATTACCCTTATCACCAGTCATATTGACAATTAACTGTCCCTACATCACCCTCCTATAACCGTACCCCAAAATCAGAAAACAATTTCTCCATTCCCTTGCGAAAACAACAATTTTAAAGAAACGTTCCCTATAACCAGACCCAAACCGAAGCCAACCCCCCGTAAACCGGTAGAAATGAGAGACATGAAAGAGAATACACCCTAACCTTTATCCACCCTGAACCCCGAAAGATGCCCTTTTTGTGCTTTTTTTTTTATCGTTTTGTTGCGTTTTCGTCGTATATAAAGACACTCCTTGTCAATCGCCGAACCGTGTGTTGTAAACGATCCCTCATAAATACCCTTCCTGTCATTTCCATAGCCATGGAATGCACGCCGACAAATCAGATGCCTCCATCGTGAAGTACTCCGAACGCGCCGCTCAGATGATGCTAACACATGCCGCAGTCGATTTCGCAGGCTGATCGGTCGTCGTAAGCAGAGTAAACGCCGTAAGAACCGTCCTGTTGGGTATATAGTTGTCGCTCCCAGAATCGTCAAGCTCCGAAGCCTGTCGCCCAGACAGCCGAAACAAATTCCGTCCTGTCCATCATTTTCATACCCGAAAACTCTTTTCCTGCCCTCAAAGCATAAAGAGACGAACTGTTGACGCCTCTGTGATGTTCAAATGCAACTCCCATATCACCAGGTCGTATCCTCCAACCGCACAAAAGAGAAAAACAATGTCAACTCCATAGTTGATGCCGTTCCTTCAACACCTTTGATCTTGACCGCATTACTCAATTCTCGCCAGACCTGAGTATCCTTTAATGTTCGCGCCGTCTTCAACTCATAAAAAGAGTTGTCAAAGACCAGTCCCCAATCCTGACCGCAATGCGTGTACCTCTGCGCCGTTCCCAATGCAACGTTCGAATCCCAAATCATGTTGCTACTCCTCATCATCATTGTCTGGATTGTTTTAACCCCAGACACTAGCAGGAGCACCCAGACCAGATGACTGACCCCAAACGCCGTTGCCGCGTCCCCAGCCGCCAGGAGAGGCGAGGGGAGTGGTTGATCGCTTAGACGAGGTGTTCGTAGGTGTACCAGAAGGTCGAGTTCCGATAGGGGCTACCGAAGCGCCGGCCTGGTTAGCCTTGGAACCAGGGTTGAGGTCTCGGGAAGGAGAACCTCCCGTTGGGCTGGATGTGCTAGTGCGGCTCTGAGCATTGTCAAAGACCTTGTTTGTGGGACCCGCAGCCTGGGGGCTGACGGTGCTGTGAGGGCGCGAGTTTGGTTCGGTAGGAGGTCCGTGGGCATCACCAGAAGAGACAGGAGTACCAGCTTCACCAGTGGGAGGAGCACGACCAACATTGTCAAAGGCAAGGGGCGAAGGGCCACGAAGGCTTGAGGGTCCGCTGGGAACAGGGGCACCAGTGCGAACGTTTCCAGTCTCATCGACGTATCCAGCCTTCTCAGCAAAAGGTCCCTCACCATAAAGGGCACTTCGCTGACGGGCAATCAAGTCTCGCGTCTCCTCCTCGGACATGTGCTTGTTGGGCGGAAGGGGCACCTCAGAAAGGACGGCTACGTAGAAAAGCTGTTAGCCCATGCTCAACAAACTCGACAATATTACATAGGTGGTGCAAAAGGTTTTTGAAAGGGAAGAAACACGAGCGGCGTCTGGGCCAACGACATTTTTGGCCGCCTATGGCCACATTATTTTTCTCTATTTGCCATCTTGTTTCTTTGCGATAGTTGAATGTGCTACACAGTAGAGGGAGGCCTACTTCGCTGATATTGCTGCTCTGTGTGCAGGTTTCGAAGCTCACGCTCCCGTTGAGCTGCCATCCGTCTCTTAGCCTGCATGACCTGCTCTGCCTCGTTGGAGCCTCGTGAAGGTTGGTGACGCTGATTAGCGTAGAAGTTTTGAAGGTTGGGTCCCTGAGAGCCGCGGGCATCATCAAAGTTGTTCACCGACTGAGGACGGGAGCCGGGGGTGTGATGGGAACCACGGGAGTCTATTGATGAGCGTTGTTAGTATTGTTGATTCCAACGTTTCGCCGTACTGGGACGCCCGACTGTGTCGGGGCCTCGGGCGACATTGAAAGAACGCTGGATCATAGACTCACGGCGGCCACCCATTCCATAACCCTTGCCAGACTTCTGCAAGTTCTCGTAAGCTCGGTCGACCTCTGCAATTTCTAGTCAGCTTTTGTCAACACTGTCTGCCGAGTTGAAGTCTTGTCCGGGATTGAGGATGCAAACCACATCGCTACAAGCAAAAAGATTGAAGTAGCGATCGATTCCAGCAAACCATTCCGCAGGACGGGTTGACATACCATCGAATTGATAAGAGAAGGCGTAGTCATCCTGAGGCTGAGGGCCACTGGCGCCTGAACGAGCAGGAGGGTTAATAAAGCTTCCATTTCGAGGTATTTTGCCTCCCGGCGTACCTGCGCGGACCGGAGTAGTCGAGCCCTGGTGTTCCCAGTTGTTCTGGGTCGAGGACGACCACTGAGACTGAGGGTTGTCGTAGTAGGACATATTGTATGATCTTTCGGGTTCGGATGGGGAAAACCGGGATGCAGTGAATTCGGCTCGGGGTATCTCAAATTTCGCACTGGAAGGATCTATCCAGAAAAAATGCCTGGTTAGCTTGTTGTAACTGTGATACCGGATGACGACAGTTTGCGACGGGAGAATGCAGCGTAGAGCGACGACAATGTCACAAAGAAGGGCGACAATAGGAGATGGTGGAGGAAATTTGCCGCCGTGGCCGACGTCAAGATGCGCAGCATCGGCCACCTAAGACAAGGATCCATCAAAAAAGCACCACCAAAATCTCGCAAAGCCCCTCGTCGTCGCAACACGTTTACATATCGCCCGTGATCCTGTGCGTCGACAAATTCGACTCACCCAAGACAAGAAATTGATTTAAGCTTCGTAAATGTAATGTCTGTTGCCGCTTTGTTGGGGAAGAAGCGCAAGGGTTACTCGCCACGGGCCGCTTCTAGTCGGGAATAAACGACGCGAGGGTCTCGGAGGGACGGAAAAAGTGCGAGGAATAAAATCGCAAGAAGTCGGTGACGAGACGAGACGGGATGATACGACGGACCGGGAAGACGCTTTCGTGACCAAAGCCGCTGCAGTGCAGACGGGATTATCGAGAGGAGAGTTGGATAATGGAAAGTGGTACCGTAAAGGTAAGAAGGGAAAAGAACCAGAGCGGAAGGGAAAAGGTGGTGGTTAAGATGATGAACGAGTCGTCGACTTGGTCAGGGCGTGACGGGATAGGTTGGGTTAGGTCGTTAGGATGGGGGGAGAAAAAAACCAGGGCCGAGCGAGCGGGAAAGGAGAAGGAGCGAAGCAAGCCTAGGCCTCATCCATCAATCAAACGAGGAAGTCACGTCGTTCCGTGGGGAGTGGACAAGGACAGTGGGCACAGCACAGGCCAGTGAAT
Organism: Fusarium humuli; assembly: GCA_004366955.1. Lineage (NCBI taxonomy): Eukaryota > Fungi > Ascomycota > Sordariomycetes > Hypocreales > Nectriaceae > Fusarium > Fusarium humuli. The sequence goes on along the minus strand of QHKN01000050.1, from coordinate 71,177 downwards.
GAGTTGGATTTGGACTTTTTGGTGCTCCAGTTGGCAGGTGCCAGGCGCTATCGAGGCTTGCGGGTAATTTGAGTACTTGATTGGAAGTACTGGTTGATTTACGGCATACGATTTGGTGGGTTTACAGAGGGGATCTAGGTGACAGCCTGGTCAGGCTAAAAAGTGAGTACTTCCCCTCAAAGTATCTCGTTTGGCAGAACACAATCTACAGTGCAGGGTGCCTGCAACGTACCTGCCGGTTCTAAGGTTGAATGACCCTAGAACTTTCTGCGATCTCGGGATGTTAATTAGAGACATCCATTACTGCTGCCGCCTGTAACCGGACTGATTGTTCCGAAGAGAAGCAAGCCTGGCATTTGTTTTTGTTTCACTTCTTTCGATTTCAACTTATCGCATCTCTTGTCGCCTTGTTATTTGATACAATTCACCCAGCTACAAACACTGACTGCAGTTACAGAAGGAAGTCAGTGAGTACCTTGAACGTCCCCTGGCCCTGGTAGAGTGCTAACTGGTGGCCCGTTGTCCGTTGAACGCCCAGACGCCCCGTCCAATCCTCTTTTGATTCGACAACGGGGCTAATAACGGAGTGCGAAATGACGACGTGTGGGGGGTGCCCTTTTCCCTCGTTTCTTGGCCTAGTTGCCAGCAAGCAATTCAATTCCACACTCCACGTTGACGCTCCACGCTGCCAGAAAGAGACGGTCACGGTCACGACTGTGGGTTGCCAGTGCTCTTGGAACCTGAAAACACTGTGCGAATTCGCTGATTCTCGAAGCGATCAAACATGAAGTTATCATCAACTTTCAGTGTCCCATTTTCGTGTCGGAACTCGGAAACCCTCACTGAGACCATCCCCTGACAGATGCCCTGAGCAACGATACTGGACCCCTAAACATTGAGCCAGTGCCCTTCCCCAGGCATGTTTATCCCGGAGTCTCACTAAACCTCGGCTGAGCGCATCGCGCCATCTGTTGCCTTGCAAGTCCTCTAAGCTTCTCGATCTTCTGGGATTCCCAGGGTCTTTGCCTGCTCCATGCTTCTCTTAGAAAGACTCAATTTCTGTGAAGCACGGTTCAGGTACCACAGAATATACGAGCTACGAGCTAAACGGATCGCTTAGGGACGCACCTCATCCTGCAAACTTGGCATTCAAGGTAGCTAACAGCGGGTTGTGCTCTATTGGGGAAGGGAACACAGGTTCTGGATCGACTACAGAACGACACAAATACGAAGGCAATCCGCATGAACCACAATGTCAACAATGAATGTTGCACTGCAACAGCTTGCCAAAGCCCACCTGCACTATCTGCAATCAAACTCTGTGTTTCCACCTCTTGGCAACTGTTTCCCCTTCTCCTTTCTTCGACTCAAGCCTTATCGGAGTTATTGTCTTTTACATGTCCAAACAAGACTATCATCTTGATACTGTGGATACGCAAATTACCTCCATTAGAGGCTTACCCCTTTTCCCAGGATATTGACTTGGCTTGCCCTGTGCTTGACTTGGGTCTTGGGGGTTTTAGCGGGGACGGTCTTGGACGCCGGTATCTTGTTCTACGATGTTCCACATCGACCAAATTCACCTGCAACACATCTCCGACATGGAAGTCTGCAACATCAAAAGCAATTCTGTTTCGGAGGAACGGCTTCCATGTATGTACTGCCAGAGGGTTACAATTGACATCTGCAGGTCTACCCGATTGACATGACTATCATCTCGACGAAGGCCGAGCGTTAAATAGCATGCATGATGGCGGCTGGCACCTTGTGAACTTCCGCGCCGGCTTCTATAAAAGGCTATCTTCATGGCTATGGCGGACTGCAATCCTTGTGACTTTTATCAGTCAAAGTTATTGCACTACGGCATGTTTGGGCAATCATGTCCAGCGACATCAAGAACAGAGGACGAAATGGACCGGAGCCTCGTTTCCCAAGCACTGTGTCGCAAATTGGAATGGTGGTTTGTTCTCAAATCATTTGCGGCGTTCGGGCCGTTGTTTGATTCTCTCGCAACTGGATAACTGTCAGCCAAAGATGGACCTCCACTCAAATTGCCCTCCACCACCCAGTCACGGCGCATGTCAACATGGTTCGATTCTAATGATACCCTGGCGGTCATTGGCATTACACGACACATCTGAAGTTCTTGTTCCGCCTTGGTTGACGAGTGTCCCTCATCATCCTCATTTCGGTCATAATCGTGGTGTTTTACACGATCGGCGTTTACTCTGCCTCTACCGGCACTTGTGACCACGGAATTGCTTCCGTGTTGCGATGACCTCCCAGGATTCCATTGATGACTCTTAGACTTGCGCTATCCGACACCTGAAGTGACACATTGTTTAAGATGGATCTCTCTTGGCATGTAATGTGGCATGTGATCTGGCTCTGGCTCTCTTTATCTAAAATGACCCGAAACTCGCTCAACCATGAATAGGGACGGCCCTCCGACACGTCCGTTCATTGTTCAGCTGCTGACGACATTCAAGTTAGCAGTCTGGGCGGCAGGGATTTAAATGGACGGCCCCGGATGGGTGGGCGGAGTTGTCCAAAGGGTCCACCGTTGAGGGAAACCCACCTGTCAATGTCAATGTCATTGTCTGTCACTTGGCTGTGTCTTCCAGAACATATTCACAGTGACTGGCTCAGCACTCGACAAGCCTCTGCAAGCGCAGAGCCAAGTGTGGTGTTTGGCTGTGCGCAGTGCCGGCATAGAACTTGCTTTGCGTCGACAGGACGCGCATATGAGTTAATGACGATGTAATTGTTAAGTGATTACAGCAACAATTACACTTCCATTCCCGTTTCCGTGCCGCATATTCAGTCAGCTGAGTCTTTTATCGAGCCAATATACGACTCTGACATGGGTCTCGTCTCCCAACTTGGGCAATCCGTTGTCTCTTTTGGCCGTCGTCGGCTAAAGGTACCCAATCTTGAACCTTCCCCAGATTGGCGTCTTGGCTATTGGCTGGGTTGTCCGCATGCTGCGCTCGTCAGCCTTCAATAATGCGATCTTTATTACTTGAGCTTTGAATCTGAACAACTACACAGCCTATCTCATTATTCACATGCCTTGTGGCTACGTGTTGAGTAGATGGCAATATTGCCTTGCATTGAATGAAGGTTCGCGCGTTTGTACTCCCTGGGTTATTGCCATTCTCAGGCATGGAAGAATGCAACGAGTCTCTCAGGACCTAGAATTGTGACTTCATAATGGTGACTGGGCGTCAGCCATGCTGTCGATGTGAACTACCCTGCACGATGAGAAATCGACGACTCGCATATGAACGCATACAGAAGCACACCATACAATTGATACGGAGGTTATGGGCAATTGAGCGAATAAACAAAGTGCCCGCATACCCGATGCAGCCTTCTTACGTCTCAAAGGCTGTTAGTCACGACTTTGCCTTTGTTGCATGTCGATGAAGGTACTAAGGTGATTGCCAGACGCGGTGTTCAATGTCTATATAGCAGGATATTGTATCCAATCCTGCTGAGCACACTTTTGTAGACACCCATGGATGTGTTACTGTCAAGATTTAAATAGTGTCCGATCGTAGTGTGTGATGTCCATGCCACAGACCTTCCAGCTGGAAAGGCCAAGGAAGAGGCACAAATCCAAGAGGACGCTCTAGATCGTGACGATTGTAAAAGTATTTCGCTACCTGGCTACCAGCGGTAGGTGTGCTGGTCTGATGAACTATCTATGGGCTCATGGGCCAGGGAGAGTGGTCCATGAACGGCGTAGCTCTCCAGGATGTTGTGATCATGGCCAACTATCCAGTCGGTATAATGCTCACTCGCTCCTTAGCTTTGTTTCATCAGTAGGATATCATGTTATCATTTTTGAACCAGGTCTTCCCTTGATACTATAATCATTCTCATGGCTACCCTCACTAAGTAGAAACCAGTAAAACTACCAGTAGAGCTGGACCTGAGGAGGATTAGGAACCGAGCAGAGATAAATATCAGCACTGATCTTCAAATGAGTCCTGGTTTGATCCGAGCTACAGACAGCTTTATGTTCCTCCAGTTATTTGAAACTTTCTAAACAAGGATAGTATATACGGTTCTAAGTTTAAACCTATAGCCTCGAAAAAAACCTTTGAATGTCCCATGATGGCAATATTGTTGCACAGAGCATTCACCTGGAATATCAAATATACGAGTTGGACATTTGAAAAGCTAGCCGCGTAAGTACGTGACTATCATAAACTGACTACCATCCTGCTTCCATTGTATAGCTATCTGTACCAAGTCTTTTATCGATGCCATAGTGTTTCCTTTGATTCCCACTTGGTATAGATGCCCTGTCAGTGACCAGAGAGATCGTGTCCAGATCCCATAGCGGCCGAGACTGCTTTGGAACTAGCGTTTTACTCAATCTTGTTCATCAAGTAATGCTTTTGTCCGTAGAATATGAGACCTAATAGTTACCCAAATGTTGGAATCGTGTGCTTCTCAACCATTTATGTGTCCCATGTTTATGGATGAAACTGCACACTCATCAAACAGTCGTGAGCTATCACGTACAGGACATTGATCATCACGATCATTGTTAGTAGACTGCATTCTTATACCAACCTATATGGAACGTTGCTACCCGTCTGAAAAAAATCAACCTTGAAGATTGTTCAGTGACCTTACTCATAGAGCTACTGTCAAACAAACCGTCAACCTTGTGTTACAATGGGGGAGACTTTATTATTGAAGTCTTTGATAGTAATGTCTCAATGTGTATATTAAAGTGTATTTGTAATGAGTAAACTTGATCAATCTGAAGAAAGATATTGAAACAAATCTCAACTTATCTATCCGTAATATCCGTAGCTTTCCATTTCCTCAATGTCAAACTCATACTGAAAGTGAGAATGGCCCCTGAAACCATTCTCCCAAGGATCCCCATTCCTATAGAAGCCGTCAGAGTCGGAATCAAAGTATTCTCCCCCCATGCATACGGTAGGAACCTCATCGAGAGCATCATGCAAATCACCCTCCGAAGTATCCAGACTGCAAGAATCACCTTCAGCGTGCAGGAGCAGAGCAGTCAGATCCTTGAACCTGCTGCCCTTGCACTCAGGACATGTGAAGCATTTCTTCTTCCGGTTGTAGAATTTACGGTAGTCGTAATCCATCAAATCATCCATGAACGCCGCCGCGATTTCCTCGCCGTTGTAAGCGACACACTTTCCTGATTCAACGTGCCGCATCATTTCAGATGCCGTATGGAATTGTCGGTGGCAGTCGAATTTCTCGCCGATGCATGCGAAATCATCTAAATCTTCCCATATGCCACTCTCGTCTTCTTCCTCCAGCTTGTTTGTAGGGATGTACATTTGGTGCTTTTGGCGTTGATGTTGATCGAGAGCATCTTGGGTGAGGAAGCGCTTTTGTCCACAGACGTCGCAAGACATGGCGAAGTCTTGACGGACCAACCTTTCATTCTTCTGGGAGGTGTTTTTATTGTGCTTTGTGCGCTGATGCACGTTAAAGCCACGTGTACTGCCAAAGGTCTTGTTACAAGCTCTGCAATGCAGGGGATTGTCCTTTGAAGGTTCTCCGGCATCCTGCTGTGTCTCTTTGCCTTTGTCCTGGATATCTTCGGTTTGGTCCTCCTTGAAGATCTCAAGCGAAGCTGGCTCAGCAGGAACAACTTCTTTCTCTTTCTTTGCATTGTTTGCGGGCTTGACTATGTCGTGCTTATCGCGCTGATGCTGGTCAAAGCCATGCTTACTGCGAAAGGTCTTGTCGCACGCTATACAACGCGGGGTATTGTCCTTTGCAGCTTCTGCAGCATCCCGTTGAGTCTCTGTGGCTTTGACCTCAGGGATATCTTCGGTTTGTTCCTCCTTAAGAATCTCAGGCGAAGTTGACTCAGCAGATACAGCTTCTTTCTCCTTCTGCTTTATGAACCTTTCCAACCGGGCGAGATCTCCTGCTGTCCTCTCTTCCCCGACAATCATTTTGGTCTTAGACTGATGTTCCTTGAGCTCTGCTGCAGAACTAAAGTATCCCGTACAGTTGTGACATCGATTGTGGACACTGATCTCATGTTGTCGTCGTTCCTCGCTATTCTCGTAAGACTCATCGCAATCATGATGCTGGCAAGTGCGATCGAAGAATGGATGGACCAATAAGCTGACCCCACTGGCGATGGAATAATCCAGACAGACAGGCATCGACGGACCAACACCCTCGCACTCTCCCTCAACCTCGTAAATCGGATAGCGCACAAACTCATGGTGGGTCTGTTTGTGCCACTCGAGTGCGCGCTTGGTCATGCAAGTTTTGTCGCACCTTTCGCAAGCATAGGGGAAGGGTATATTGTGCATCCTTCTTCGATGGCTGGTAAGGTCAGCCTGATTGCCAAAGTTCCTTTTACCGCAGATGTCGCAAGAGATGCTCTGTCTGTGATACTTTCGAAGATGTGCATCAATGGCAGATCGACTGTGGAAATGCCCCCGGCCGCAAAATAGATAGCGTCCTCCAGAAGCTTGAGCAACCTTTCTTCCACGAACGTGCGATCCTTCCATTTTCCATCCTTCCATTTCCTGGAGGAGCATTTCCGCCCTTCAAGATGTTGGAAAAGGAGGCTCATGTAGTCAAACCTTTTCTTGCATCCTGGGCATTTGAAGTCTAGGCGCGTATCCTCAGTATCCTGCTTGTAGATATTTTTGACGTGCATTTTGAGAACTTTTGAGTCTACATCCCAATCGCACTTGCCGGACTCTAGATGTTGAAACATGGACGAGTAGGTGGGAAACTTGTCTGTACATGCTACACAGGGAATCGGCCTTTTGTTGTGGGAATTCATGTGCTGTAGAGCAGATAGTCATATTAGCACAGTTCGGACTATCCTGCTAATCAAGTTGGATGACATACCTTCCGAAGGGCCTGCTTGTCCGGGAACCCTTTGTCACACCTCTTGCAGATAACCTTTGGATGGTGTTCGTCTTGGTGTTGATAGAGAGTCTTTTGTTTACCAAACCATTCCTCGCAAGGTACACAGTGAAAGTGCCATTCCACTCTGTGCTTATCCAGCTCTTCCTGTGACCCACGATCCCAAGGTTCGAACTGACCTAACAAAGAAGGCTCCCGTTCGTCTTCACAAATCACGCATGTGAAATGGTTTGGTGATCCTTCAAAGTGCCCATAGTAAGCAGACTTATTAGAGAACTGCTCCTGACACACTACGCACCATGAAGCATATTCATAATCGTGCTTGGCCTTGCAGTGTTGGTCAAGCTCATCCTCTGACCGGGTACGGTAGTCCTTACAGTAACGACACTGCAATTCAGGGCGATCGTCAGGAGGCTGAGGTGTTTGCGATGTCAAATTTGCTGAATTCGTGAGAATGGTCAAGTTAGATAGTTGTTTGCTTGTCGCATCTGTTGCTGGTTGCTGCCCCCCAAGCTCAAGAGAAACAGAAGCTTCGGTTGCCGTGGCTGTTGCCGTGACAGGTTGTGTTGGACGGCCAGTCGGTATCGACTGACGACATGCTTTCACAGACTTTGCCTGATGCTGCCAGACGTTATCAGAAAGAGATAGTGCGCTGATAAGAAGGTATGCTTACAAGCTTTAGCGATACGGCGTCGCAGAATGTCTCGCGGCACCTTCGGCATCCGTGGTGGGCCTTGTAGAGATGCTGATTGTATTTCTTGCCATCGTTGAAGTATTTCCCGCAAGCGGCACAACCGTTGTGTTTTCACCGCACGTGGACCATTGAATCTCGCTCTTTGTCGAAGGTTATGTTCTTTGGACAACGGCTGCAGCGAAATGTGTCAAGCCGGGGAGTACCTCAGCGAACTTGGTCAATGTGGCCGTTAACTCCATTGACAAAGTACATACTACAAGCAAAGCAGTATTTGTCATTATGCATATGTCGTACATGATTCTCCATCCCATCCTTCTGGACGAACGACCGTTTGCAATGGTAATCGGGACAGGGATAACTGATTGATATCTTCTTCTTGGGAGATTGTTCCGGGGATATGCATTGTGAATTGGGCTCTTCTTCGAGCTTGCGTTTGCGCGGAGACTCCATGATGACAATTCACTGATTCAGATGAGAGATACATAGACGGTTGAAATTATCACAATTGTTTTGCTTGAGATTTATTTGATTTGTATTGCTTTTTCTTCCAGGGGGGCTACAGTTACTTGTAAGCGGAATGTTATTAATAATTTAGTTGAACAGGCAACTTGGTTTCGCTGTGTAAACATGATCGGTCTCAGGGGAGATGTTTAAATAAAGTTCAAAGCGACAAAAGTCCCCAGTCTACCGACCCCCAAACAAACCAACCTCATTCATCGTAACAAGGAATCTTATCAATGACTTCACGTCTATATACTATGCTGGAACTAAAAAACCCTGCACTCCAAAGATACGCCATGCTTAACTAAACCCAAGACCTGACAACCCATATACCAAGTAAATATCAATAAACCCTAATAATCAAACAACTGGAAAGCATCCTGATTATACTCGATATGCACGAAAATCCGGTAAAAATCCCAAACAGCAGCATCGCAGTTCTCACTCTCAGCATGCTGAAGCAGAGCACTCAGTGTCAAAAAATGCGACCCGCAATTCTCGCAGCGAAAATCATCCTCGTGAAGATGTCCGACAGATCCGTAGTCCTCGTACCAGTCCGCCACTAAATTCTTGATAATGCGGAGGTTGGCGCCTGATTCGCATGTGCCGTGCTCCATATGCAGCATCATTGCTGAATTTGAAATGAACATTCGAGGGCAGGCAAGACATTTGATGTTTTTCTCCAGGTGGACCTTTTCGTGCTATGAGAGGGTCAGTAAGACACAGTGACGATGTTGTGAGACAGAGGAGTGAGACTTACATTCAAGAGATTTGACGGTGAATCAAAGAACCTTTGACATGTCGCACATCGATTATGCATCTCAACATCATGCGCAATCAAATCCTCCTCATCATAAAAAATCTCATTACAGTCCAAACAAGCATTATGAAAATCCTCAAGATGCTCATTCAGATCTTCTTCAGTATCATAATCCGGCTCTCCATCACAATGCGTACAAACATGATGCTTGGACGAGTTGGCGACATGCTGCTCCAGGCCGCTCACATGCGTGAAATGCCTGTCGCATCGCCAGCAGTACGTGTCGTGATGCTTTGCGAGAATGTGCTGGTCCAGCGCTGCATCATCACGGAAATAGCGCTTGCAGGGAGCGCAGTGGCTGCTGTTTGAGCAGTCGAAGCTTGAGGCTGCTGTCTCGGGACTGGCGCTGCCATAGTTTGATGGCCGGGTTGGGCTGGAGCTTGGTGATGGAGAGGAATGCTGCATTTTTGATTGGGGAGTAACTTTCCCGAGGTGGTGGTGCGGCTTGATGCGTAATTGGTCCTTATGCGCCCCCTTCAACAGAAGGGCAGTACAATGCACCTCTGTAATGCAAGCGACGTTGTACAAGATTTGAAGCTGGCGATGAATGAATGATTGCTGGTGGTTTTACCGACTGAAGATCATGATTGAACTCCTGGCAAAAACCTTCTTACGGTAATTAATTTATCACCGTTGTTAGGGGAGATCCCCCAGAGCCTGATCGCCCATGATTGGCCGACGACAGCCCACTTTAGGGGTCGGGCTCGGACTCAAATTACACTCAATAAATCTGCTTCGTCAAGTCGCTAACTTGTTTTTTGCCTACTGCGCTTGGCAGTCGCAGTCTGTACTTGATTCTAAACAATAAGTAGTTTCGAGAAATAAAGGGTTTGTTTCATGCAAGTTTTACTGGGCCGTCATGCAGTCACTCAATTGAGAACCAATCACAGGGTGAGACAAGTGGTACAGCGGTAAACCCACAAATCTACAGGGTATCTACAGAGGAATCTCCCCCGAACATCGTCCCTTGACAAGACTAGCGTCTTTACCCGTCAACTCATCAAAATACTCCAACAACTTCCCAACAGGCACCATTTCCATAACTCCCAAATCCGGATGCGACGATTTGAGCGTCTTTCCACTGAACAAAACTCTCACGAAATACTCTTCCCCTTTTTTATAAAGCTCAAAAACGACTTCGCTGCCCATTCCTGGCCAAACCATGACGTCGATCTGAAGAATACTCAAAAGACGACTAACAGACCCATCGTGCGCAAAGTTGTGCAGATATAGAATGTCTTGTTTGCCGGATATGACGGCGCGGAAGTGACTTGCTAGTTCGGCGATCCATACGCCCCATGATGTCGCTGATGCCGCGAGGGAAGATGGTGCGTCGCGGTACATTTGGGAGTATTCCCATTGTCCGAGTCGGTAGACTGTGTTGGCAATCGTTTGATCAACGCAGGTTGTTGAGTTCTTTCCGTCGACGAGTTTGCATGGGAAGGGTTTATTATGGCATTGTCGGGCGGACAGATTATCGTAGTAATGATCAAAGCTCTCGTGAAAACCTTCATCATTTGATGGAACGCCAGAGATATCATCGAGGGTCTGATAAAGACCTCTAGTCTTGTCAAGATGCTTCTTCCACTCAGCGTTGGAAGAGGACTTGATAGCACTTGTGAGTTTGCTTCCGACGCTGCACTTATACTGCGGTTCAAGACTATCCACGCCCGCTTGTTGAATATGCAGAGGAACTGAGTCGGTGGTCTGATACATGCCGTTGATAAACATGCCCGCCACCTGACTCGTAATCTGGTTGTTGGTGACTCTGAACTTGACTTTACTTCGCCAGTCTTCCTTCCGGCCGGGAATGAAGTTGAGAAGGTCGTGGTAGACTTCGTAAAGGTCTTTACCATGGACCCATGAATCATCGAGACCCTCGGCCGTGATCTGGGGGAATTGACAGGATCCGATCCAGCCGGAGGGGATGAACGGGTTGATGCCCGAAATAAAACCTTTCCAGTATCCTTGGGCATTGGGTTTGGGCTCGTCGGTGAATTGTCTGCCGAAGTAGAATAGACCTTGATTATCGCAGTTCCATTGGTATGGCTCTACAGGAAACGCGTTGCTTGCATAAGGAGTGCGCTTATGATGTCGTTGAATCTGATACCAGTGAGTTTCTCAACCCAGCCAAGCCCAAGTGCGTGACTTACCACTTCAACATACTGAAGTTCAAATTCCTTCACCGGCTTCTTATACTCCCTCTTCCTCGCATGCGGCATGTTGCACCAATTATACGACCCATACTTCTCATCAGGCGTATCTGAGCTATCAAAAATAAACCCATAAGTACCTTCACCATTAATAGCCGAAGTCAGTGAATTTATCTGGTTATCACTAGGAGGATACCATTTCAGCTTCGACTCAACAGCCGGCGCTGCTGAGAGAAGAGCGAACAATGAACCCTGACGCATGTAGAAGAAAAGTGTGCAGACTAAAAAGACTGCGCCGATGGCGAAAAGCCTGCTTCGGCTTCGGAGCGGAGAGGGCGACATTTTTATATGAGTGTCACTTGGAGATAGGTAAGGATTGGAGAAGGGAGAGACTAGGGTTGAAGAGTGAGGTTTGGTGAGGTTGGAAATTACGCGGTTTAATTGGAGCACGTGGAGACGTGACTGGTTGAGACATGATTTGGACATGCAGCGTGATTTTCGGATACATCTTGGCTTACTGCATTTGTATAGTGTTGAGAAAACGTGCATTTTTGACCAGGATTCTCTGGATAATTTATTTGCTGAGAATTTGTTCTGTTCGTACCGCACCAATTGTGAGGGTTTCTGGGATAGAACCGTTATGACGTCAGGCTGAGCATTTCCAGCAACGTTCCGATAAGATTGTCGAGACGGATATCATGAAGATACAGATATGGGCCAATCGTGATAACTACTTAATAAGAATGCGTTGGCAATTTTATAGCGGGTATGGTGTTGCAGTATCATTGGTTTTGATGCGCGCGTATTGATACTAAGATGCTGATTAGTCGAAGAAATGGAGCACTGTTGGTTGTTGGTTGGGACTGCTCCGCCTCATTTATGTTGTCTGCCTCGGCCTCTTGGGCTGATGATTTTCATCGTCTCTAAATATTGTAATGTTCCATCCTAAGAAAATTACAATCTCTAGCTGTCTTTTTCCTTTATCTATATCTGGTGACTTTGTCTTCAAACAACTTTTCAGCTACAAAAGAACACCAATATGACCGACACAGAGGAGAACAAGGCCGATAGACCACTTTGGCTCGTCAACATCGAGAACAATATAGAAGAAGAACTCGACCAGTTCCCGTCTAATTCTCCATCCTACGAGATCATCCGCGACCTACTCCTTGCTCCCAAAGATAGCGATACAGCAGTTTCAGATGCCGTAAACAGATTTTACGATTCCTACACTGCCAATGAACAGAGAGAAAGGAGAGAACCGCCTGATTATATGGCTGGTTTCAAACTGAACACTATTGCGAGCGTCGTGTTTGAAACCGCGCGCGAAGTGTTCTATACGAGTTTTGAGCATGATCGGCTTGTGGAGTTTTTGGTTGGCATCAAGGAGGGAGCTGCAGCCGAGTATGATCCTGAGGTGAGTGAATTTATAACAGTTCCTGTGTTAGAGATTACTGATAATGGTTTGCAGAATCCTCTTTTTGTATATCACAGTTGGGGTCTTGAAGCAATTGTAGAGGAGAGCTGGAACGCTGGTCGTGGTATGTAACATTATCCTCCTTTCAAATACCGTTCTTAACCAGCGCTCAGTTGATGAAAAGACACACTGTCTTGCAGATGAACCAGAACAAATATGGTCAGAAGGATGGCTCAATATATCCGCCTTCATCTCTAAGCTCTACCGAGGAGGTCTACTAGATACTGATGGCCCTCTCTGGGTGTCTACAGACTTACAAGAAGCTCTTGAGACAAAAAAAGACGAGAACGTGTCTTCCGATGCGGGACGTCAAGCTCAAGTCCTGGCTGCAATCAACCATATCCTCATCGCAGGAGAAGCTTTTGCTAAGGATGTAAAGACGGCCCCTGAGGGACAGAAACCTGAGTTGAGTGTGGACAAGTGTAGGGTTTGGGCTGATAAGATGAAGGAGATTGCTGATTTAGTTGATGAGAGTGCCAGATGGAACTTGAAGGAAAGGGCGGAAGAAGGCCATGATATGATGGTGGAGCTTTTGCTAGAATAAAGTTGACCCCTCCCCTCCAGGCAGGTCAAAGCTTAGTTTTAGCTCTGTTGAAGTGACCGACAGCAACTGGGCAGCTTGGGTTTAAATACTAAATTTAACCTATCTTCCTCCAAGATGAGGCGTGGCCGAGCGGGATCCTTCCTAATAACCTAAGAGTTCTTCTATCCGAACCTAAAACATCTTTCTCCCCGCTTGGCCGCGCCTCATCTTTTAGTAATTTCTTTCGCCTTCGAACCCTTCGCAGCTGGCCACTATGAGCTTACAAATCTTTCAAAGGCACACCTTTTAATTCAAAAGTAGAATCAAAGTATTTGCATTTCCATATATCTCCTCATTACATAACCCAAAAGAACTCCGTCGAACTAGCACTATCTATACAGAACTCTCCTCACGAAAAGAACCCGGTCTTCTTCTTCTTACCAGTCTTTGGAACAGGCGGTGGCCTAGCCGCTCTGACCTTCTGATACCGCGCCTCATATATGGCAAGATCGTCACCATCCTCATCTCTTGGAGGCCAAGTCGTGACTCTGTGCGGATCGTCATCATCCTTGAACCTTCTGAGATACTGCCTCCCTTCACGACTCAAAGGCTCCATCGGCGCCCGTTCAAACCGCTTAGTATCGCCCTCGGGATGATATATAACACCCTGTACTCCATAATTCGTCTTCGTCTCTCTCTCCACAGCAACGACCCCACGAAGAGGGCCAGGATCATTAAGCTCATTGCGCACAACCCGAGCTCTGTCGTTGTGGTGTAAGGGTTTATTTTCCCTTTCCATCACCGCTTTGTAGCCGGCAGCCTTTTTGTCAAGGTTCATGCGGCTGTTGATGGGGAATTCGTAGAGGGGGACCTCAGAGGGGCGGTTGCGCTGTTCGAAGGGTTGGAAGGTTTTGTATTGTTGTCCGTTGAGCCTTTCCTTATTGCCGTATTCATGGGGATACCCTTGCTTGTTGACTTGGTTTGGGTCGATTGGGACTTCTTGTACTTGCTGACTGACGACCTTGGCTGGGACTTCACCACGAGGGGTAAAGTATTGCTGAGGGATGTTATTAGCAAATGGAAATATTGAGTAGACTGGTAGTCCTACCATCTTGTTATAGTCATCTTCCGAGCTGCGCCTTGGCTCCTTTCTGCGTCCAAATAGCCTGTTCATGATGACAAAAAGAAAGTAGGAGGGTGGTTCAAGTCAAGAACTTAGATTAAGATACAAGTGACGAGTGAAATGGATAGGATAAGTGACAAAGAAAACAGAAATAGCAATGAAGATGGAATCGACCAGCGATGCCTTTGCAGTCATTTATGATTTGGTTGATTCAGTGATAATGAACTTCAAAGGCTAGATATTATATAGAAGTTCGAGGTAATATTCCTAGATACCTATGAAGAGCTGATTTGGAACTGTTGGCCCTGAACGCCGACCATTGGCGCTGATGTCTGCATTGTGATATGGGAGAACCAACAGCCAAGAGAGAGATTGCCAGAATAACCCGGTTACCGCGCAGGGGGTTCAGTCTAGCGGACAGTCTATCTATTTCTGTCGCCCCATATTTTGAATCATTGCCCTTGAACCAACATACATAACCGAACTTGACCTGAGACACTGCCTGGGATTGTTTCTTGTTTAATTCCGTCCGCGCTTCTATTGATAGCAAGATATATAGGCGCCTGCAACATGCTATTTGGTGAGTTGCACGCGCTTAGTAAACGTGATATTTGACATGATCTACAATGATCTGATGTTGGTGTTGATCACCGGTACCAACAAGGCTAGAACCAATGTAACTGGACTGATCTGGGGATAGTGATTTAGCAATTAATCTAGGATCTCCTCTTACACCCGTACGCATTTGGTGGGGGTATAGAATCGGAACGAGAAATTTGCTGATTAGATGAACTGCTACTGAGTCTCTTCATGCCCGCATTCGATGTGTACGGTAGACTATATTGGCGATGATCGTCAGCGATCCCGTGATTCTCTTGGTGTTGGTCAATGCGATTGACAAGCATGAATCATGCAATTTGATATATCATGCTGTTGGTTGTTAAAATAACACAAGAGCAGAATCACCTGCTCAGAAGAACATGCATGTGCTGTTTCAGTTACGAATTACCGCGCGTCTGCAGTCCCAGTAACGTGATTGGCTATCAATAAGGCGCAGCACAACCTCGGCGGCAAAACAAAATACCGCTGCTACACCATTTCAATTCGGCCTGATGAGGCTTCCTAACCCGAGTCATTTCTTCATAATAAGTCTGAAGGTCAATCTTGATCCTTTTCTTCCTTGATTTACCAATTTATCATTTTATTTTTCGCGTCTTGCCTTCCCCTTCTACTCTTGATCCTTGGCACTACCTTTTTATCCTTCTGAATACATCATGACCGACCAAGACACCAAGCAAGAACCTCCAACATGGCTCAGCTATATTGAAAAATGCATGGAGGAAGAAGAGGAAAACTTCCCGTCAAATGCGCCATACTATGAAATCATCCGTGACTTACTTCTGCGCTCTGATGAACCAGATGAAGCGATCGAACAAGCCATCAAGAGATCTTATGACCAATACACTGACGAGATTGATGATTACAACTCGCGCATCGACGATGAAGATCCCGAACCACCCAAACGCCAGGAATATAACTTCAACCTCCTCGATAACACAATGACGGAACTTGTGTTAGAGATGATGGGCGAATTGCCTTACTTAGATCCCAAGACCGATATCCTTTCCAAGTTCTTGATTGGGTTGAACAAGTCTACGAGAGATAAGCCTCGGAAAGTATGTGAAACCCACAATCCTTAAGATACGAGAGTGCTAATTGTGGTGTAGAGCTCGGGGGACATAATATCTGCTGTTCGTGAAGGTTGGGACGCAAGTCATGGTAAGACTTCACCGTCGACTCTTCCCGCACCTACTAATGACTTCGATAGCGGACTCGATGTCATTCAATGCCGACCACTCGGGGGTTGAAGGGGCGATACGTCACTGGCTCAACGTCGCAAGTCTTATCGCCAAGCTTTACAAGGCAGACCTTCTTGAAGACTATGGACAGATGTGGGTCGCTCATGACTTCAGGCGGACATTCGAAGAGAGGAATGACGGCGACATCACAAAGCAAGCTATCAAACAAGCTCAGGTTCTTGCCGTTGTGAACTACATGCTAATTGCGGGAGAACCTTTTGCTGAGGCTGCGAAGGTGGGCAAGGACGAAATGACCGCCGAGAAGTGGAGGCTTTGGGCTGAGGAAATGAAGAAAGTTGCTGATGTTGTTGATGAGAGCGTTAGATGGGATTTGAAGAAACGGGCGAGGAAGGCGAGTAATATGATGGTGGAGCTGTACCCTGAGGCATTCGAGCAAAAGGATTAAATGGGTGGACATATAGAGACTTCGCGAGAGTAGACACTTGTAGTATAAAAGTTCAATCGCGCCTTTTTCCATTGAAGACCGGGGCTTTATCTTATGCCCGAACCATGCCCCAGAAGAAAATTAAACGCCTTTAATCATCCCGTTCCTCGATAGCTCTCTACCCAGTCTGTTCAATCATTCTTCACTCAATCCGCTTTCTCCTTGCCCTTGCCCTTATCATCTTCCTTCTCATTCGTATCGGCATTCTCAGGTGTTTCCACGTTCCCAGGCGTATCGGCGTTCTCAGTAGTATCCGACTTCTCAGGACTCGCCGACGTCTCAGCAGTATCCGAATTCTCAGGAGGTCCGATGATCACGTATGGAGCTCCTCTGCGACAGCCGCAGTGAGTACAGTACATTGAGCCCAAAGGGTTTCTTGACTTTTTGACGCAAGGGCGATTTGAGCATTTCCATCCGTCCTCGGTAGTTGTAACCCTGACTGGGCGACGGTCGGACATGATTGCTGATGTTTGGTATAGTGTTTAATAGAGTGTGTGTTGTATTGTAGCTTTTGCATTTGATGATGGGAGTAAAGTCGATGATAGCAGATGGGATTCTGGTGGTTTGTGATTCTTGTGAGAGGTGGGATGGATGATGGGAGCAATGATGTCGGAGTCATAGCTCATGGCTCGTTGGGAGCATGTATGACAGGAAGTCACGAAGGGCGTGCAGGTTGTGAATATGAGTCAGGAAACTGCGATGAGTTTGTCACGGTTCACCCCGTACCTGCCTCTCACAGATTTACCCAGTGTCGGCGCTCTTTCCACTAATCAGGCATCCATTCCTCTCAATCATATAGCCTATTCCTCATTGACAAGAACATATCGAAACCGTGGCTTTCCAGCTTGAAGATCCTTCAACACCTCGTTAGCCTCCCTCATAGGTCGCTCCTCAACCCAAGATTTCAAGCCCTTATCAGCTGCCAACTGAAGCATTTCTCTCATTTCACTCGGGCTAGCAGTCTGTGTAGAGGTGAGCTTTCCTCGAATGGGAAGCAGCGAGAAAATGTTGACCGGGATTGCCTTTTCAGGTGCACCGACTTGGACCATCGTGCCGTCCATTCTCAGAAGTCCGAGATACTCTGCCCATGGCATCTGATACATGTTAGTAAATTGCCCAAGAAGGAAAGAGGGTTTCGTACGTTTTTTCCATCTGCAGTGTTAATGATCAAGTCGAACCTCCTCCTATTCTTCTCAGCCCAGCCCTCATCAGCTGTAGCAATATGTTCATCCGCTCCAAGAGCCATAGCATCGCCCTTCTTATCCGAGCTCCTCGAAACGGCCACTACCTCAGCCGCGCCCAACGCTTTAGCGAACATGATACCAAAATGTCCCAACCCGCCAATACCGATAACCGCGACCTTCCTACCCTTCGCCCCGAAATGCTTCAAAGGCGCGTAGACAGTCGCTCCGGCGCATAACATCGGGGCTGCATTCTCAGGAGCTAGACCGTCAGGAATCTTGATGACGAATCTGGACGGACAGCGGTGCCACTTGGCATAACCGCCTGTCGATGTTGCGCCGCAGCGATGCGTACCGCCATATGTATTCAAAACCTTGGAGCAGTAATTATAAAGACCTTTGGAACACTCTTCGCAAGGACCGTCACGTTCAAAACAGGCGTCGCTTTGGGCGCCTACACCGACGGTGTCTCCTATTTTGATATCACCAACGGCTTGGGAACCGACACGGGTGACTTTGCCAACGATTTCGTGTCCAACGACAATGGGGTATGAAGTAGTTCCCTGAAGAGTCAGTATGTTGGTCGGAGATGGTGAGGAGTACTTACCCAACCGTTTTGAGCAACGTGGTTGTCTGTTCCGCAGACACCGCAATGGGTGACACGAATCTCAATATCAGTTTCTTCGAAAGGCTTCAAATCGTACTCTCTCCAGACGAGATCTTGTTCACCTGTGGGCTTTTCGGCGACCCACCCTTCGAACTTAGTCGGTGAAGACATATTGGATGTTCAGATGGTGAAGCGTAATGATTGTAAAAGGAATTGGCATATCTACAAGATTGACTGGTCTGATAAGCCTTTTAAATATATATATGCAGCCCCGCCTGTATGCCAAGACCAGGATGCGTATTCCTTCGGAGTTTAAGCACTTTATCTCCATGAGATGCTGTCTCATGAAGCCCAGCCACTCTTGAGATCGGCAGTATGTCTGTCGTCGCTGGGAGTTTCCGGAGTTGCTGACCAATCAGGCTGGTCTTGCTGTGGCTTCTTGCAACTTGAGCTAAAGGTTTGCCATTTCTGAAAGAATGGAGGAAGTCGAAGTTGAAATAACGTTGAAAAATATTGCTTCGGTGGCTGTATAGTTTCCAAGTAATAAGACAAGCTAATACCATTTGGTGCTCGTGAGGGTCATTACATGGCGTTGAAAACATTAGAGGGGTCATTAAGCTTCGAAACTCAATTATTGCGTCATACAGATAAAGATCCGACGACCTGCGACCGGAGATTCCGTTCTTAATAATTCGATGTTCGATTGCTATCTCAAAGACCTCACCTACCAAACTTTTGCATTGTTTGTCTGTTAGTGGCTTGCTGACCAAATTCATGGCTGACATCGCCCCATTCAAGGTCAGCACAATCACTTTACCTCTCGACTCTCACCACTTACCAGCCAGTAGATTCATGTACCTGAGAGCCTCCACGAAGAAGTAAAATTAATTCTCAGATATGCTCGGCTAGACAGTGGAGTAGCGGATGTGGAATGGAACGACCTAGAAATTGGACACTCGTCTTTCAAAGACCTGGTAGAGTATTGGCGCGATGAGTATGATTGGCGAAAGTATGAGGCTTTCTTGAATACCTTTAACCATTACAAAACTCCGATACAGGTCGATGAGTTCGAGTCACTGGATATTCATTTCATTCATCACAAGTCTTCGAGGAAAGATGCGACGTCAGTCGAAGAACCCGCTTAAGCTGGCTCAGGGTTAAGAAGGTCCTTGACGGGAATCTTAGGAGATGGGTTTAGGAGGTCCTTAATCGGAAGCATGGTGGGCTAATAGATCTAGAGGTTAGTGATACTGGTAGTTGTTGATGTTATTGATGTCTTTGGGTTGGTGTTTTGCATATTACAACTAACGAACAGAAGCTTTCCAATGGTTTTTATAGTGAAGACGACGCTTTCACATGACCAATCCATAGGATCAATTAACATCCAGCTCATCATAGCTATCTGAGCTACGTTCTTTGAATTATAAACAGATACCTACGTATTCAGTGATATTTGGTCTGGGATGAGCTTCAGCAAGTGAATAAATATCGCTTTCTACATACAAAAGCTGCAGGTTATGAGGGGGAGGTGTTAGATTGCTATACACCAATAACCACCTTAGGTCATAAGGTAGCTACTGGCTTTGGTGGTTCAACTGGAAGGAATCACTGTGAATAGCAATGGTCCGAGAAGTACGTTACACGGGTATCGCAGTAAGGACGTATGGAGGATTGTTTCCCCGATGGACCGTCAGTAAGATCGTACCCTGTCACTACAGCTTGTAGCACAAGATACAACGTATTTCCCAAGCTCGTAGTCTATTTAAAGCATAATATTCAGCTTTTTTAAACTTTATACTAGGCTCACGCTATATCACGATCTGACCACCAACGTTCAAAACGAAGAGTAAAGCCCGACGCAACAGTAGGAATTCATAAACCACACTTTGCAATCATCAGGCCGATCGACCGAAGCCTCCGACGGAGGTAAAAACCTGACAACCAGAAGTCATGATATGTACGAACAGCACATAATGGGTAAGCTTTCATAAGAGATCTACACCAATTTGTTGCTTTGTATCATGGTATAACCAAACTTGGAACCCCGCGTCGTCGGGCGGAGAAGCTGTCGCTGTCACCATCTTACAGGTCGCGAAATATTAGCTGACTGGGCTGAGTGAGATGACAACAATGACCCCTCTTTGTTTGAATATTCAGGCTGATGAGGGGAAACATGCCACTATTGATTGTCGTGGATATGTGGTAACACGATGCTCACATTTGCGTGCTAACGCGGAGTGTGGGCGCTATGAATAGCAAACACCCAAAGTTCAGGCCGTTGGCGGGGTCCATTATTAGAAGCTTGAATCATGGGAACAACTCAGGTCCCCCGATTAGAATAGGGATCTAGGCATTCTGCTAGCGATCTCGGACGGAGAGGCTATGGACGTGGCACTTTGGCTGAGAATTGGTTGCAGAATGAGATTTTATACGAGTCGAGAAGAATGCCTCCATATCATTATGAAGGGTTGATAATTAGTATAAATATGAGGAGAGTATCCAGCTATTCGAAAGGAAATCCTCATCACAAACAACAATCCTCTCAGAGCCTCTCACTCAGTTTCAAAAGTTCATACCACAATCTTTATCTTCCATACCAATCCCAACTATCAGAATGCTCTTCTCCAACATCCTCCTCCTCGCTGGCGTCGCAGCCGCGCTTCCCGAGCCTATTGAGGAAGACACCACTCTTGAGGCCCGCGCTCCTGGAGGCATCAAGCTCATCAAGCTCCGGGTCAGCAAGAAATCAACCTTTACGGGTGTCGGCTTCCCAGGACAATGCAACAGACTCCCCTCCAACATCAAGACCTTCATCGAAAACTCCCCTGACACAAAGTCGATTCTCAGCTGCTTTGAATGCACTGTCTATACTGGACATGATTGCTCTGGTGACTCTGTTACCCTTGAGGGGCAGAAGGCTTTCAAGTTTAACAAGCATCCCAAGACGCCTACCTACAGGAGCTGGAAGTGCGAGTGCAAGGACACATGCTAAATGCGTGCGAGACATGGTGCAGTGGTTTGGAACGGTCCTTATTTGAGAAGTGTCTGCTTTTACACTACGCTCCTTGGACAAGACGCTTTGTTCGGCTCACTTGAGATTATCTTCTTGTATCTATTCTTCCACTCCTTTGAGAACTAGTTTATCATTCAATCAAATTTCACTTTGACCTTTACCTATATCGGAAGATATACTGAGATATAAGCGACTCTGGGAACTAAACGAAAAGTCAATCTATCCATGCCAGCCTACGCTCCCGGACTAGCTACTTGATTCTGCATCCTAAGCCTACGAGAGCAGCATTTCTCCCACCCAACAGCATGCATCGCTAAAATTAGATATATTGCAACTAAATCGTTACACAGCTCTTGCAGCACGCCGTGTCCGACACTTGTCTCTGCCCCGAAGGGCTGCATTAGTGACCCTCATCGCTGCCATCTAGAACTTGGGGTAACCTCTTCTTCCGTAAGCTTCCACTCTCGGCTCCATTCTTCTCCGTCCCCGAACGGGCGTCTGTGTCACTTTGATAGGTACCACAACGTCGGATGATACCGTGTCGGCTTCCGACGGCCCGAAACTGACACTGTTGCCAATAAGCAGTACCTTAACCCGCAGCAAAGGTGACCACTTTACCATCTCTGCGAACAATGTCTGAAATGCTGTGAACCACGAAAACCCTTCAGCTGGTAAGAGGTTGTGGTCTATTACTGCCAAGTCGATGACTAAGTAGATTTGAGTTCGTGCTCGAAGAAGTGCAGAGCCCAGAAGCTGGAGCCAGTCTTTTTCAGTGTTTGCCCTGTCCACGATTCGTACACTTTCATAATCTATGTCAGATACACAGCTTTCTCCTGCATCATCTGAAAGCTGTTTAAATAAGCAAGACCAAAGATATCAAGGATCAGTTCATACAAGAGAAAGTCTGTAGGGGACCAAGATTATTGAGGCGGGTCCACGACTCAACCAGTGACCACCTTTCACTCGGTGCTACCTACTATCTTCTGCAGAGCTGGGCCTTGATGACGTTTGTCTGCAAGGTTTGGTCACAGCTGTCCCAAGTTCTGTCAACTCAACCTCATCGTCATTGTCTCCAAGCTTGAATTTGTCTCCACGACCAAAATACCTTGATCCACCATAAGTAAACATTGGGCCTTTGGAACTCGACTCTCCACCTCCCCGATTCTTCGCGCTATTGCCAGTACCTTTCCCTCTTTGACTCCCAAATGTAGAAGATATTCTGTCACGAATGACATGTCGAAGAGGTGCAAGGTGCGGGAGGCATGCCGACACAATGGCAATACACGGCTCGAGATCAGACCAAATGAACACAGGTCCCATGGCTCTCGTTAAATCCACCGTTTTGGTGAGCTCGGTCAAGAAGTGGATGCGTACGACGCTAGCAGCACACACACTAGAGGCACAAGTTAATGAATGGTATCACATCAAGACAAAGAGGCACCTACAAGCCACCCAGCATCATAATACTAGTGATACCCAATCTCTTTCTCATAGACATCTGTAACTGAAATATTTGTGGAATAGGTATGAGCAAGATATAGAAGTCATTAACCATATTGACAATCCCGAGGGCTAGAAAGAATTTGTTGATGTCGATGCATGTCCCCTCTGTACCACTAAACTGTGTCCAAAAGTGTTCGATCGGCCTGCATACATTGCCCATCGTAACCCAAACGACGATTGGATACGAGATGGATAGAAAATAGCCGAATATTGTCGAGATCCGGAACAGAAATTCTGCCGTAGGAAATATTCGGCTGTAAAATAAGAGAATGGATATTTTGATGATCGCGCAAGAGGCTGAATATAGAAATGTGTACCCGAACAGGATCTGTTTATGGTATCTTAGTTATAGGACTGCGATGATAGTACATCTGACTTACTTTATAGATTTGTTCTAGGTCCTCCATCTCAACTGCCCAAATATGTTTCCCAGCTCCAGAAACGCCACCTATAGTCGATGAGCTGGCTTCGCAGGCGAGGTAGGTAGTTGGATAAATATCTTACCGGCAATGGCTAGGCCGGCAGTCCCTACGACCAACACCATCGACGCAATGATAATCCAGTCATCCCGATGTAGCTTGGTTCGTTGAATGGTTCTTGCGGTAAATCGTAGTGAGACGGCCAGCAATGCTAGGATGAGTACTGCGATAATGGCCGCTCTATCCGAGGCGGCAGTGTTGGCGTCGAGGTCGATGTCTGACGGCGGTAGGCCCGCGATGGCAATAATGCGAGGATCGGTAGAGTTCATTATTGGTGGGTAAAAAGGGAGAGTTTCGAGAACGTAAAGGTAATGCGAATCATGAGACAAGCAAAATCATCAGAGAAAGCAAGCAATGATGATTAAGACACGAGAGTAGGTGCGGCGATGGGTTTAATGGGAGTCAATTCATGCCGCAGGAACAAAGCTGAGATCAATAGCTAATAGAAATGGGTTTAGTATTTATCCCCACCTTCTCAGACTGTTGATGCCTTGTTCCATATGACCTAAGTTTCCCATCAAGCAATATCCGGAACTGCAGCACCCAACACAGGGCCCTCTGTTTTTAAAAGATTCGCCCTGACGAAGCATCCTGGCGGGCGATCGGCACCCTGTATGCCTATTTGGGTTTTTTGGGGGTCAGTTATCATGCTGTACAGTTCAGATCAAGCACCTTGATGCTGTGCCGCCTCTCCCTACGGAAGATCGTATGATGACAGTAGTTGTCGGACATGAATACCTTGCACGGCTGACCTGGCCGTTATTCCATTTCCAGACAAGGTAATGAACTTCAAGGTATATCTCGGCTAACAGGAAGCATGCAGTGCAAGCCAACAAAATGCTTTATTTCCGCGATTGGCCCACCCGGAATGGCACCTTTCCTCAGGCCGTTACACTAAGGACCAACAGTTGCGCATCGGATCATGGATGTTACTCCGTACAGCGCAACTTTTTCACAATGGATAGTTGAACCGACCCTTGTTATGCTGTTGGTTTTGTTGAAACTGGTGCGGAGGTTTGGAATGTAACAATGCTTGCTCGTGGTATTTTTTGTAGAATGATACGTTTGCTATCTGTCTGTGATTCGCCCGGGTAACTAGAACCCTGGGCTGGATTCCCTGAATCCCCTGCCATGTTGCAGTGTCAGGGTGACGGAAGCGCAGAAGGCTAACTAAGAAGTGGGCAAGACCAGTACTGTTAAGAAGCTGTGAACCTGCTAGATAGACCATGGACTCTCAGTTTGACTCTCAACACTGCCTACCTAGACAACCACCATTTTGTCACATCTCGCACCCTCTTCCTCTCAAGGGTTGAGTTGTTATACTTGAGTGTCAGCTCTTCTGGTACCTGCAGCGTACCCTGCGTTTTCTATCCTTTATTATTCAGTCCGTTGCCTCACTCAACTGTATCGCACGCTCCTCAGCCGCCAAAATGCCTTTAATGCTGTCTCTAAGGGATGTTCCGGACTTGACCCTCCTGGAAGGTGTTGGTCCACGGGGCTATCTACGCTATGTGTTTCCCATGCGTCTCGCAGAGAATTACGACCGCGAAGAAGTCTTGAAGGTTCTCCAAGATGGCTACAAAGCTGCGTGTCATCGGATCGGCGTCTTGGCGTCTGAAGCTGTACCAGACTGTGATGCAAAACAGGCCAATCTTCTCAAATTACAGAGACTTCGCAATGATCGGATCGGAGATATGACGACCAAAGACTTAAGGGAGCAAGGACAGTATTGCTGGACTTATGCGCAGCTCAAGGAGAATCATTTTCCTCTCGTAGCTTTCGACAGCGAATTGCTTATGCCTGGACCTATTTGGCCACAGCCAGGGAAGCCTGTTCCCATATCTCTGGTGCAGGCCAACTTTATTGAAGGCGGTGTTCTCATCGGATGGTGCATCTTCCATATGGTTGGCGATGCTACCACGTACCTTGTGTGGACCAAGATCTGGGCCGAAGAATGTCGTCGCTGCCAGGGAATCTCAGTAGCATCTCCGTTGGTGATCGAGGACGCCATGATATCCGATAGGCAACGCGTTTCAAAGCCCTCGGGCCATAACAAGGGACGAGCCGAGGACCACCCGGAGTACACTATTCTACCCTTCACTCCCACGGGGCCGTCTCCAGCTATGCTGAGTTCAACCTTTCGTGGGCAGATCTTTTACTTTTCGCCTTCATCGCTCCAGGCCCTCAAAGCTAAGGCATCACCTGTTAATACTACCAAGCCCACAGATCAGAAATGGATCTCTACCAATGACGCCTTCTCAGCTCTCATGTGGCGAACTGCCATCGCCGTTCAGGCTCCAATCGAGGGTCTCAAAGATAGTGAGGATCCCCTTTCTGTCTTTAGCATCGCCGTAGATGGTCGTAAGCGTATGGACCCGCCGCTGCACCCTGAGACGCTAGGTTGCTTCTTGCAGTACATCGCTGTCTCTGCACCTGTTCGCCAGATATTGGGCAGTATGAGCCTGGCTGATCTGGCTGTTCTAATTCGGAAGGAGATGCTACTACGGCTTGATAACCAGTTCACCGACGACGTTGTCACGCTTGTTGATCAGCTTGAAGATGTTACTAGACTGGTCCCAACAGCATTTCTCGATGTGCTGGGTAATACTTCAGTGCAAACGTCTTGGGCTGAGTTCAACCTAGCAACTGTGGAATGGGGAAACCTGTTGGGAGACAAAGTGGAGGCTATTCGCTGTCCAAACACTGGTATCCTTCCTGGATGCCATGTTGTTTTGCCCACCTTACCTGATGGTGGTATTGAGGTTGTGTTTGGGACTGAAGGTGAGCTGTTGCAGAAGGTGTTGGAAGATAGTCTGTGGATGGAGTTTGCTGAGGCTAGATAAAAACACTGTATTTATTTACGTCTGGATAGCGCGAACCCTGTCGTAGACGTGCAATAGATCCAATCAAGATGTAGCCTGAAATAAGAAGAATAGAGCAAAAGAATTAGAGCGAAACTGATTAAAATACGGTACTATTAATACAATGCAGATAGACCATATATCTTAATGTTACTCTATAGATAGTTACTGCTACTACATTAAGTATGAATAAGAGTTGATAACAAAGTCTAATACCAGTTTCTCTTACTTATCTTTTTAACTATTACTTTAAAAAGTAATTAAAAGTAAATGGCTTTATTATAATTAATTTGTTTTAAATCTATTGTTAAAAGAGATAATTAACAGCTTACGAGGACCCGGACTTACTACCAGAATAGATTTCATGGCTCCCCAAACAAGTGAGACGTACTCAGGATGGTCTTGGACCAGAGCATCCATGATATTACCATAATGATTGATGTTTGCCGTCAACCTCTGTAGCCACTTCTTTGCCTTGGGAAAGTGCTTTTCATCCGGATATTTCCAGGGAGCCCTCTGCGCTAGGTCTTGCATATCCTGCATACTGGAAAAGCCTTCTGAGAGCTTCATCTTCTCACAGTCATGGGTGAGGTCTGAAGTGAACCGACTGAGCCCTTCTTGGAAGGCTTACTCAGCAATCAGAAAGGCGAGCTTCCTCAACGAATCGTATGCCTTAGCTGTAGTAGCGAAATTGGCTTGTGCGGAGTCCACTTACGACTTTGTGGTTGGTTGCGCGCATGAGTATTTGGTGAGTACCAAGTCTCGAGATTTTCTGACATAGGATTTCCCATGCTTCTGGTCGAGAAAGTCTATCAGAAACAGACGGCTTAAACTTTTTTTGAAAGTTGAAGAAAAATGAATTTGTCACGAGAGCTTCCGTGATGTTCGCCAGCAAAGCCCCAACACAGCCCGGAAAATGGTTCGCCTTGCCAATTACTGCCTTGGGCGTATCGCTGTGCGGCTGAGTTGGTCTCATACCGAAGACTGCGAGTTTGTGGTTTCCAATGTCATTTGTCCATGCATATGCACGAGCAAGGTTCTGAGCCTTGGCCACAAGCATGAAAAGCGCATTCGACCATCCTGATGCCCCAGGCTGGTGCTGCAGCTCTGGATGGACAAACAAGGCCGGCGGTAAGGTAAGCCAGATTGCGGGGGAAAGCTGCCTGTCAGCAGAGCACGTCTCGGCTTTTCCGACTACTAATCCCATCGCTCTGCCTTCATCTGTATGAGGAGAGACTTCTCCCGCGGTCCGAAATTGTGGCCTATCTACCTGAAGCCGATTACCGGTTACCTTTTTTTCTTATCCTAAGCATTTGCTTCCCGCCAGGTACTTGACATTGGCGGAAGCAACCTTCCAACGAAGGTTTCCCCAAAAACTACGAAAGGGTCTTCCCATTCGGTTGGGTTGACCTCGTGTGATCAAAGCGTTCCCTTCGAAGGGGAGAGCAATCCTTATCTACTTGGGAGGCTCGATTCTCGACTTCGCTTATACGACGCGCCCGACTTTCCTGATATGGAAGCGTCTCTCAAAAGTCTAGAGGACGCACGAGGGTCGGGAGGCCCCACCCACGAAGACGAGGCTAACAGGGAAGAATATTCTGGCAGAGATGGTAGCGATAAAGACAGAAACGAGGGCAAGGGCGGTAGCGGTTCTGAGGACAGTTATAGGGACAATAAGCTTGATAACAGAGACGAAGCTACATGGAACAGACCCTTCCACGAATGTAGTCCGCCCCTGCCCCCGGATAAATCCGGGGAAGGTCTTGCGAGCCGGGAACTGGTTCAAAGAAATTTTGAAGAGCCTAACAGCCTCCAGCACAACGACATGGAACACTCATCTCAAAACCACGCACCAAATGTGCCTATTTTGGGTGACGGCCAGGCGACAGAGAGGGGTGAAGCATGGCCTAGCCAGACTACTGCTAAGTCTACCCGAATAGCCGAGCTGGAGCAGAACATTGAACAACTCCACAGTGAACAGGACAATCTGAGATCGACTACTTACCTTGTTCTACATACGATAGAGGGCGAGAAAGGCACCTATTTGGCTGAGCCATCTTGGGCGCTGACGCCAAGTGAAGGGCTTGTTTTGATCGGGAACTCACTTCTGACCGACGAAGTAAATTACCTCAACAAGGGGCCCGAGGCTTCCTTCGTCGTGTACAAACACTACGATCCTTCGTCTCAAGAAAAGGATGTTCTTAAGGCTAAGGCTGAGGGAACGACAATGCCAGACCCTGAACCTGTTCGTGAGGTGGTTAAAGCACTATCAGAACAGATGGTCGCTGCACTCGATGCATTTGCCGACTCTCATCCAACATTCAAATACCTTTTTCCTGAATGGAGTTCCATTGATGCTCTCAATTCGCCCTTTCTCTTCTGGTACTGCTTTAGAGCTTCGACTAACTTCGACGCTATCGGTGAAGCGCACAGGGAGCCAATGCAGCTACTCACGCAATGGATTGACCGCAACTACAGCAAGGTATATGCTGAAGTCGATCATAGACTCTCTCATGGCAGTGTGTCGGAGTCAACCATGCCATTTCTGATAAAACCTGGAGAGGTCGTGGTGTCAAAAGACGCGAACTTGATTCAAGGTTATATCGCCGAATCGTGGCCTATGAAAGAAAGCTCTCGCCGCAGTCCTTCATCCCGCCCCGATGGACCTCAGACTATCTCCCAATCGTGGACGATTGATGCTTGGTGTTACGAATACCACGGGGAGTTCTATATCATTAGGACGAAGCTTACCATCACTCTTGAGTTCGACGAGAACAACCCAGAAGTCAATATAGCAGGGATGAATATTATACCGATAAGGTTCGGCAGTAAAGAGTTTGAATGGATGCTTGGGCGTCGAGGCAAGACCATGTGGGCTTGCAGGAAAAGAACATTGGTTAGTTATATTGATACAAGTAAAGGTGTTTTGGGTAGTGTGAGTGCAGACCATTCTACATGACATGGCCAGCGTTAATAATGACTAGGAAGGAGAACGGTACATGATCGATTTCAGCATATACAAGCAGCTTCACTCAGACTCGTACAGATTCAAGAGGGGATATTTAACGTCGTCATACCGCAACTGGAGAGAGATAGATGCAACCCTCGTGGACAGCGATGAGATGCCTGAGGGTTCTAGGTTGTTTGTATTTCCTAGTACGATTGTCGGATACAACCTTCGACATAAAAAATGGTGTAAGTGAAATTTGCCTCGAGACTACCAAAAGCCCGGTGATTCGTTATGTTGACTTTCGACACAGATGACCTTCAAGTTGATTGCATCCAGCCAGTAAATTGGAACAAGCAAGCTTTCGGACAACTTGTCATTGATGACGGAACCAAAGATCTTATCCAAGCACTTGTTACTCATAATCTCGCGACACACCAAAATACCAATCTTTTCCAAAACAAGAATAATGGACTAATCATGCTATTGCATGGAGGTCAGGGTACTGGTAAGACGTTCACCGCACAGAGTGTCGCCGAGCTAGTTGAGAAACCCCTATTCCGCGTGACCTGTGACGATATGGGTACCGAGCCGGAAGTAGTGGAGAAATTCCTTCAGTCAGTCCTACATCTTGGCAAGATCTGGGGCTGTGTGGTGTTGCTTGATGGGGCCGACGTCTTTTTAGAGCAGCGCACTCTTACAGATCTCCAGCGCAATGCTCTCGTTTCTGTTTTCCTAAGGGTTCTGAACTGTCACGAGGAGGGAATTCTCATTCTTACATCTAACCGAGTGCACTCTTTTGATGAAGCTTTCAAGTCCTGTATTCACTTGTCTC
Organism: Fusarium humuli; assembly: GCA_004366955.1. Lineage (NCBI taxonomy): Eukaryota > Fungi > Ascomycota > Sordariomycetes > Hypocreales > Nectriaceae > Fusarium > Fusarium humuli. The sequence continues at coordinate 41,253 of QHKN01000050.1, read as the reverse complement.
TACATTATGGTAGTTTGACGAAGTCGCAACGACACACTATCTGGGCAAACTTTCTTGATCGTCTAAACGTTCTCGAGCAGGAGAAGGTGGTCCAGTTAGTCTTGGACCGGAAGCGCAAATTGCAAGAAAGTTTAGGCATCAACTTCGACGACATTGGACGACACTTGACGGATTTGGCAGACGAGGAGATGAACGGGCGGCAGATCCGGAATGTAATCACAACGGCAAGGCAATTGGCTACATTTAAAAACCAGAGTCTGATGTATCATCATTTGGAAGATGTCATTAAGACCTCTCGGCAATTTGATAAATATATCGAGAAGGTGAGGGACAACCATACGGATGATCGGGTTGCAAGGGAGGAAGCTATTAATTTATTAAACATTAGGATACCACGTATCCAATCAGATAGTAACACAGGTGATATATTATAGATAGCTCTATTGGATGTTACCTTCTTTAGATATCTAAGTTGCTAGTATGTCGTATAATAACGTTTAACATAGATAAGGTAGGTAATACATGTTGGCAGTTGCCTTGGTATAAACGGGTAGGAGCAGGAGCCATCGGAATTCGTCGGGAATAGCTCCACTGGTGCAGGAAGGATCATCAACCTTGAGGATTTAATCCCAAACTTATACCCATGGAGAAATCACCGATCTCCGTCGTCGGACCTAAGAATTCACCCCCTCAATTGGTTGGTTGTCAAGAAAATGACCGCCAAGAGCGCTAAACACCCCAAATTCTTGAGCCAAGCGAAATGACCCATGCTGTGCCTCTTGTCGACTCTAGCCAACTGACAAGGCTGAATCGTGGCATTTAGCCGAGATGTTTCTTAAAAGGAAGGTCTGCACCGAAGTTGAACCTCTCAACTAGTCTAGTGCATTCCATTGTGACAACATCAGCGGCAAACAACACTGATCAACATGCCCACCGCAACAGGATATTTTGGCTACAGTGCCCTCAACCTTGGTCCGCTGACGACGACCTTCACCGCACCGTCATCATGCGCTACAAAAACCGACCATCAACTCTACGCCAACGCGACATCGCCTTACCTTCCCTTCGTAACAGCCTCATCATGTACCAACAAAGGCTATGGAGACTGCTACCCTAGTGGTGAAATATGGGATGCTGAAGTTAGGCAGACGACGAAATGGGTCCAAGGTGCATACCAGTATTTTTCACCTGGAATTGCTTGCCCAAAAGGATGGGAGACCGTGGGACTGCTACAACATGGAAGCAATAGCGGTCAATTTGGCATCTCGGGCGTCTTGACGGTGTCAACGAGTAGGTGGGACTATGAGGGCAACCCGGAATTTCTTCAAGCTACAGACTTTTGGAAGAATGTTCTCGACAGATCCGAGACAATGGCGGTTTGCTGCCCGACGTGAGTACAAGAAAGTGTTGCTGAATAACTGCGAAACTAACGCTTCGGCAGTGGCTATGTGGGCGACGCATGGGGTTATTGCAAATCCATGATCGCTCCGTTGGAATCCTACACAGCGTCTCCACAAATATGTTATGTCATCCCCGAATATGTCAGCGATCAGATTGATGTTACCAGTGTCGAGGGATTCACGAAGACGGTCCCGCTTATCTCCAACTTACCCAGGTCGACTCTGACTGGTAGCACACGTACTGAACTTTATACTATTGAATCGTCTTGGGCACCTGACCTTGCATACGGGACTTACGTACCTGCTGTGACTTTGGTTTACAAAGAGGAGGATGTTGAGGCAAAGACTGGTGATAATGATGGTGAGACGACTGCTACAGGCGAGACAACCGCTGCCGAGACGACTGCTTCTGGTGAGAATGCTGCTGCAGGCGTTCAGAGAAGTGGTGTTGTCAGTTTGTTTGGTGTGACTTTGGGGCTTCTGGCAGGCGCTGGCATGTTGGTTGCTTGGTGATGATATGTTTGGAGTTCAACATTGGTACTATCAGCAAACCTGGGAGATGGGCTATCATAATGGGATTTTGGAAGGTTTCGGCTGAGATATGAATCATTGGTACGGAGGAAGCTTTCCTTTACTTGTACTCGTGAGTTGATGTTTTCGATACTCTCTGTTTCGCTGTTCTGACTTTCTGTTGTTGTTGAACTCTTATGTATATAGACTTTCGTGACGCAAAACAATCAACGTCGTACCAACAGTCCGAAGCCATGCTCTTATTCAGATATCTTCACAGAAGGAATCAGAAGATTAACCCACTTTCAATGTCGCTATACCATTATAAAGATGCCTATCCCGCATATGGATTGTCGCCGTTTCCAGATCTATCGGAAGACAATATTAACAATTTCAAGCCAAAATCTTTCACCTCTGGCACCATTACACAAGTTACTATACCACAAAATCGCTTCGGTTTTATATTACAAAGATGGGTGGACCAGTAAGTCTTCACTTTTGATACTTTGAAATTCGGGCTGGAACTGAAGATTGTAAGAAAATGTACATAGTTCCCCATTCGGACAGCAAGTACGTTAAATGTAAGTGACCTAGCTCTCGAATGGGGCATCCGAATGAAAAATGACAGGCCAGGCAAACAGATCTTCCTGGATACATGGGATCAGGCCAACAGAAACGACCCTCCACCTCGAATTAGGGATCTTTTCCTGGTCAAGGACGACGACCTCTTCCGCACCCATCGCGGCCAGCGGTTTAAAGCGTATTGTGGCCGTCGTGGAGGTCAGTGGGACTATGGCTATCACGGCTCGTTGCGTGAGTGTCATGTCGGCAATCGTCAGCTTGGGGTGGAGAATGGGCATCTAGTATGCTGTGATTCTGAAAGATGCGGTATTTGTGGAATAATACGCAAGTCCTTCAGAATCGGTCGCTCAAATTGTGAGTAAATCTTTCCGTAAGACGGCACGAGGCTAATATCTTCAGCGGCTGGGCTGTTTGGAAAAGGAATATATGCCTCTGAATGCTCACTAAGTAAGTTAGATCTAGAAGGATGAATAATACTGATCATAGTGGATTCAGAAGCGGATAGCTTTTCCCACAATATCAAGGGCCAGAACGACTTGCACATGGTTTTACTCGTCAAGTTTGTCCCTGGAAAGATACAGTATATGCGGCAACCGTGCCGGTTCAGAACTGCTCCTGATCCAGGTTTTGACTCTGTACGAATCATATCAGTGTACTTCCTGAGTTTCCCATGCTAATTATTTTCTTGTCTAAGGTCGAGGCGGTCCTCCGGCCTGCAGGATCAGTATTTCTACCGGAATCGGTCGTTTATCGAGAGGATGCCATTGTTCCGGTCGGGGCGATTACTTACTGTCGGGGCAATGACACTGATGACCGTATCAATCCCGGTGTCGGTCCCGGTGTCGGTCCCAGTCCCGGTCCTAGTCGCATTCTCAGCCCTACTCGCCGTCCTAATCCAGGTCCCAGTCGACCTACCAATCCTGTTCCCACTCGCAGCCCCAGTCGCAGTCGCAGTCGCAGTCGCAGTTGGAGTCCTCCCAGTCCTCTTGGTCCTCTTGGTCCTCACAGTTGCAGTTCTGGTTCTGTCAGTCGCATTCCCAGTCCCGAGTAACCACACCATTATTGATTAGTCACTGGAGACTAATCCAACAATTTCATAAATGTTCTCTTATATATGAAAGATGGTAACCCGGGTCTTCCTACATAGCCGATTTATTTTTATTGCAGGCACAATAGTTTTATAGCTCTAGTATTCATTATATATCACATAGAATATGGCAAAGCCTAACCTTGGTTCATGTGTCCTGCGTATCAGATTTTAATAATCCCATCTTTCTCATTCTTCCAAAGTGAACATAAAATCGCAATCCTATGCGATGAATCTCATTAGATATGCAACCTATTAATAACGCCTTAAACCTTGCCGCTGTACTTATTTTCAACAATATCGTCCATAATCCTCTGACATATCCCTACATGAGCTACCTCGGTCATCCTTGAAACAAACGGCATAAGCAAACTATGCGACTCAACAACAACCTCCTCAAACAACTCCCACTCCTCCGTCAACGTCCCGTCACTACTTGGCGTCCCGGGATCTTGTGCCTGTCTCACAAGACACTCTATCCACACAGTAACACTCGCTCTCGCATCAACGCGTGCTCTCACACCGTTGTGAATTTTAAGAAAGGTAATAGGCCAGGTCTCATCCTGTGTTAGCCCTGCGACTAGCTCTAATCGCTGGAAGCATAGAAAACTGCGAACGCTGCTGTTTGGCGGCCCGAAGAAGGGCTCGCTGTGCACGCGCGCTGTGTCGGGTGGGATTTCGGAGAAGCTGGTGAATACGGCATTGTGTTTTAGGAGAGGCGTGTAGGTTTGGATGTGCGCGAGGACGACTTCTGGTGGCACGCGACTAGGTATGGGAGCAGTGACGAGAATGCGATGCTTTGAGCGCATCGCCTCGCTGTGTATGTCAGCTTCTTAGTCATGGCTTTGTCATGCATGAAATCCTTCGACAAGCGGATCTCTGTGCTGTTCTTGGCTCGAGCTCTTACCTTTTGTTTCGTTTGTTGGCCAATAGGTATTGTTCCCCGCAGTAGACAGACTTGTGTAGTGAACCCTTGGAATGACACGACTCTAGTAAGCATTAGAGGGTTGAACCTAAAGGATGCATTTAATGATGACAATGATAGTAACAAATTGGTATCGGGGAGTCGGATAGGAGTTGTTCAACTCCCCAAGCCCAAGGGAGAGAAATGATGATGAGAGGGAAAAGTGAGGCTGTTGATTTTCCCTTTTCCGCTCGGGCCCTTGGAATGAAAATTGATAGTGAGGCACAGTAATTGGTCGATCGATGCTCCATAATGGTTGGGAAAAGGGAGAGGTCGACTTTGTTGGCCAATGAAAGAGTCCGGACTCCCGCTTTGACAGTTCTATTATTAGCAGTTTCTGTCTCTGCCGTGTGGGGAGCCTTCAATGCCGAGATAAGCTGTGGACCAAGCTCCAGGTTATGTCGAGTCTCTATTAAACTCTATCAACAAGCTGAAAATGGAAAAAGGAATTATCTACGGATATCTCCATCCTTGATACCTCGAGGCAGTGCCAGATGATCCAACTTCCCCGAAGTCTTCAACTCCCGTATCCATTTCTTTGCACCTTCATAACCCATTTCCTTTATACTCTCAAATTTCTCCATGTCAAATGTTCCAATCTTATCCAGATCATGCAACATGTACAAACACTGTGGTGTATTCTGGATGGCCTTGATCTCGTTGGTGTTTGTCGAGAAGGTAATGAGTTCCAATAGCTGCAACGATCCCCACACATTTCCATCTGTCCCGACGGCGCTATAAGGTGAAGTCTTATGCGGCTTTCTTGAACTTGCGCAAGGAAAGATCATTTGAGCGAGGTTATACCACCCGGACACCGATTGACCCAACGTTTGAGGTGGTGGTGCACCGCCCATGTTCGAGACATCAAAGGCCAGGACAATCTCGGCTCCCATCGAGAGTGCCGGAAATACAGGAACATTTGCCGAAAAGCAACCATCAACAAGAATATCGCCTTCTCCCTCAACAGCGAATGGCGGGAAGATCGGCGGGATGCTCATCGATGCTCGGACCATTTGCCAAAGTGAACGTGCCTGAGGGTACATCGTCAAACTTTGACCACCTTGACTCATGTTCGTAGCGTTACAATAAAACGCTAATCGCAGATCACTCGAATCCAGATCCTGGTCCATAGCCGAAGACACGTGGTTGGTGAACGATGAGCCGGACGTCCATGCCAATATGGGCATAGTGAAATCCAAGAGATAACGGTACCAGCGCGAAACCTTACTAAAAGCCTTGGCTGCTTCAACGGTGCGGTCAATCGACATGTGGCTTGCGTATAAAGCGCCGACAAACGCGCCCATGGATGTACCACCGACTATGTCAAACGGGATACCTTCTTCCTGAAGAGCTTGAAGTGTGCCCAAATGGGCGAAACCGCGGGCGCCGCCTCCGCCAAATACGACGGCAATTGAGCGTCCCGTTATACGACGAGCGAGGCGCTCAAAGTCTCGACACGAGTCCATGCTGGTGAGGCGGGTTCTTTCGATGTGGGAAGTGGCTTCAGACAGCCATGGCCGTTCCTATATGGTCGTCAATATCGCTAAGTTCGTCTCAAAGCAATTGTAGCTTACCTGAATGTACGGTCTTGTTATTGCTTGTGGACAAAATTCGTCTTCGCCATCATCTACGAGAACCAGTATTTTCTGAGCCATCGTCCCATGTCTCTCAAGCTTCAGCTCGACCGGCGTGATTCGAGGGTCACAATCATCCATGGCCATGAGAATAATAAGATCAGCCTTTACATAAACTGTTAGTGGTATTCAGACAGTATAATGAGTGGGTGTCTCACCGTTGCGATACAGATATCGTTCCAAGTTGAGTCAACTGAATGCTCTCCGATCAGAATAGTGAGATCTGAATTCTGTTCAACGTGCCCCACGTAGTCCTCCAGATGCTTGTTACCAGCATCTGTGAAGACAGTATTTCCGATGGCGCTAATGACACCATGCGATTCTACCAATGATACGGTATTCTTTTCGTAGATGCCTAGTCTGGCTAGAGCAGAAGCTAGGAGCGTTGCACATTTGGCAGCTGGGACCTCGAGAGAAAGCGGGAATACAGCGATAGTCCGGAGCCGAGTGGAGTCCGGTGCGTGTGTGTTCTGTTTATGATCTTGTGGTGCTTGAGCAATACTGCTCCAGAGTTTAGATCCCAGATCTGGAGCATAGTTCACAAGCTTCTGATAAGATGCTTTTTGTAACTTCGCGACCTCTGACTTCCGGATTGCATGCGCTGTACATGATCTGGGGCGGTTCGTGTGGAATTCAAGAACTCCAAAAGGATTCCCTGGTCCATACTCTTTGATGTGGGTATTCATATCGCTTGGTCCCTTCTCAGTGATGCGGACCCGACCTCTAACTACGAAGCAGATAGAATCACTGTCATCAATGTCAGTTCGGTGAGGTGTCTTGGCTCTCTGCGCCAAGGGGAACAATACCTTTCATCTCCCTTCTTGTAGATCTCTCCGCCTGCTTTCACGGTCGACCAGTCCAGGGCGAAATCAATTAGAGAGACTAAAGGAGGTAGGCAGTCATGCATCTTAGCAGCAAGCACTACCAATATTTGAGGGCATAAATCAGTCAGCCTTCGAAGAAACGTTCTCGGTATGAGACCGACTGTTGACCTTTGCATCGCTCTAAAGTCAAATTGGGACCTGTTGTTATGGACCAAGCTACTATGTCCGATTATATCACCTGGTCCGATCTTAAAAGGGAGCATCTGTTGGTATCTCGTTAGCAGTTAGTCGTTGGTGAAATCACGGGAACACATACCTTTGCAGGTTGTGGACTCATTTTATCTCCAGCACATGCCTCTATGCCGCCATCTATGACTAGACAAACACCTGGATATCGTTCTCCTTTATGCGCGATGTATTCGCCTTGGCCAAATGACAGTACCTCAATATTTGACTCTATCTCGTCCATGATCGCCCGATCTACATAAAGGCTATTTCGGACGTTGAACCCCTTCGGATGCATCAGCATGTTGAACATCCGTTCTGCAGTCTGTGCTCGTATGCGCCTGTTATCGGGTGTCTTTTCTTCAAAATGCGGGATGCTCTGACGTTTGCGCTCCGTCCTGGAAAGAATGGACTGTGACTTGAAAACTCCCAGCTTGCTGTCATCAGCTGCTGTGTTTTGCACCTTCTCAGTATTGATCATCAACTTGAGGTTCGGGTTGCTTCGGCTCTTCATGAGAGGGAGATGAGCCTCCTTATATAGGTCGGATCCCAACATCGATTGCGGTCTTGAAGTAGACGCTGTAGATAGGTTCGAGGGTGCACGACGTCTGGTAGGCTTCTCGTCGTATGGGTCTGGAGACCCACCGCGTGATGAACTGGCGGGTGACTCTGGAATTCTGTCGTCGTAATAAGCTTTCGAAGATGAGACATCGTTAAAGGGATTTTCGTAACCGGAAGTGCAATGCAGAGAGGCCATCTTCGCTTCGCAGTCGAGTACTTGATCCCGTAAGCCAAAATGTGTTTCGGAAACAGGAAGCGTGACGAGAAACAGCTTCTGCAGCAGACCCTGAATCATGGGAGAGCGTACATTTTCGGAGATGCTCCCTGACTGGCCGAGGTTGACTCTGCAGAGCTTCAAGTCTGTGGCAGCCTCATACAGCACTCTCGCCTCTCCGAATTTTGGGAGTATTGGTCCATCATCAATGCCACTTCTCTCGCGGGAAAGAATGGCGAGAATATGGGATGCTGGGTTCAGGCACGCGCCTTGTCTGAGAATCTTGGAAACAGCTTGGCCTTTGGACTGTAGGGAGGCATGACTCGGAGACGACGAGATGCTATCCGGTATCGTGATTGTGACTTGGCCTTCGACGACGAAGATGAGCGACGGGGATGGGTTACTCCAAGGGTCGAATTTTGTGTCTGTACATCGCATTTAATTAGTTATCATTCGCGCACAGACAGTTGCACATATCCACCTTTTGAGAGTTCGAAGTAGTCCACGTCCTTTGTAACACGCTCCAGTGCCAAGTTCTCGACAAAGCGAGTACCTTCGTAGCTGCGCACTAGACCGAGTACGTCGGTATCGAATTCGTGGAGGAGATTCATGTCCAAGTATAACTTGAGATCAGATTAAAAGAGGTTTTGGAAATACGAGAAGCGATGACAAACTGCCGTGTAGCCGGAGATTTCTGAAAAGAGGTAGCCTAAGATTAAAGAAAGAGAAGAAAAGTGTAGAGTTGGCAGGTGCGAACAGCGACCAGCGAGCGACGCAGTAAAGCGAAACAGCGAGTAAAGAGCAGATGACGTCTCTGGAGTCACTGTTACAAGCTAATGTCTTAACCCGAAAAAGGAAGTAAGAAGTAAGAAAAGACATGACCGACCCTATTGTAGTTGAATGCGGCGACCAATCTTACGGTAAGCGCTGATCGCAGGTCAGCATGTTAGCCACGGTGATGGGACGGGCTTATGGCCGATCTAAGCTTATTTAGACCTGGTATTTGGCATCATTGCGGGGGGCGAAGACGGAAATGAGCCACTTGGACTTATATCAGATTTTGGTCTGTTGCTTTGCTGGCTGTGTGGCTATTGTGAGACTGGCGCAGTGTTTGATCTAAGGCTAGGAACATCACTTCGGCGATGATCTTGGCTTGTGGACAACGACACTCCAGACTACGGTTTTCTCCCTACTATTACTACTATAAATACAAGATACAAGATCGGGTACCTACTATAGAAAGTAAAAATAGAATTTAGATGAGGAAGAACCTTATTGTAATAAGATTTAAGTAGTTGTTATAGTTTGATTAAAGGTTTCCGGGGGGGGAAAAGTATATGTGGCTGAATGGAAAGCCATTGTCGAGAGAAAGTTCAAGGCTGACGGTACGATTGTCCCGAAAGGCAAAAAATGAGGTTCTGCCCGGGCTCGAACCGGGGACCTTCTCGGTGTTAACGAGATGTCATGACCAACTAGACCACAGTACCAAGCTGTTTTTGTTGGAATACAAGGGTATGTTTTGAAATCATATTCGTGAGTGACGTGACCAATTAGGCATAGGCCCTCCACTTTGCCCCGCTGACCATCACATATTCCAACCCCAGGATCAATCTTTCTCCGCCTCCATCTACCCTGAACGTAATCATTACACATCAAGCAGGTCTGGTTGTGTGAAAATGAAACCTTATGCAATTGACGCCTAAATAAAGAAGAACTGAACTTAAAATAAAATACTTTCAGCTTTGCGATTTGGACTTAGACCTGGATATATGCGTTGCGGATACGTTGGAGCGCTTTTCTTGGCCTCTCCATCTCAATTGGTAGCAATATGTCGTGCCATTTGGCATTCCAGTCCAACCCAATCTGGGATGGCTCATTTCAGCTTCGCTCTATTTGTTTCTCACCATTTTTGATTCATCGCAGCAATTATTCTCTTCCCTCGAAGCACGTGTTATCAAGTTTGATCATTTCAGATTCCCACTGGATGTCGCGATACCTCAAGGTCCTTTCACAAAAAAAGCGACAAGCCAGCCAGCCACACCCTACAGTTCGAGACCTCGCTAAGCTCATATGGGGCTGGTAATAGCGCGCGAACTATTTGCGGGCTAGGGCGGGCCGAGACACGCATGGGCCCAGAACAAGCTCAACAAACGGTTCAGCTAGCCTCAAGCCTTCAAAACGGTTGAAACGGTACCAACTCGTCCCGTGATAATAAGTTCAGCTCGTCTGAGGAATGGTAAAGTCAAATTTGGTAAACATCTAAGGAATTGTGTGGGAGCGGGTACTCAGTAGTCTGGGGATTGGCAGCGCTATTGATCAGTACGCTTCCCAATCGGTGCTAGATATTCAGCTCTGTCTCAGCTCAACCACGACAGATCTCGATGGTCGAGATCATAGTATAAGATGTCGAGATCAGATCCTCCAAGTATATAACCTTGAACTCCTCACTTAATTTTCTACCTCATCATCATCGAATCAATCTTACTTCAAACCTTTTACACCAATAATCCTCTTCACAATGTCTGTCACCAAAGGCGACGTCCTCACCATCCCTGTCTACAACCAGGAGGCAGAGCAAAACGCCGTCGAGGTGCAATGGTCACAGTCCTTCCGTACCCGCACTGCTCGCTACTATATCGTCCAAGCCCACAACCAATCTCGGGACAACGCCGAAGTCTTGCTCTACGTCCAGGACCGCTTCTACAAAGACCTAAACAGCAAGGTTCCTGGTGCTCGGCAGGAGGGCGGTACGTACGCGGTTACCTCCTTTTGATTTGATGCTAATTGTTCAAATAGACTCCTGGGTCGTTAGTATCGATGATCGCTTCCAGTATGGTCAGAAGAACAGGAATGGAGAGGGTCGTTGGGTTGCCCTTCATGATAAGGATAACAAGGCGTTCCAGGTATGTTCTTTGCCGTTGTGATTTCAACATTATTCGCTGACTTTGATAGCACCGCTATATTGCTGCTGCTAGCCATGGCAATATTACTGAGCAAGCCAAAAGCTTAGTGACGAGCGTTGGTGGACAAATTCCTGACGTTGGTGATTATCTTCATACCTTCTAGAGTCAGGTCAAAGGCCTCTGCCATGCTGGGCAATGTAGTAACTTGAACAGAAAGCTAGCAGCAGCTACCTACTCGTATAATAAACATAAGGTGCCCAAAGTGCCGGTCTAAAATTATCTTCCTCGACATCACAAGCCACAATATCTCTTCCCTCTCTCACCTCCAGCTTTGCCCCAGAGCCTCGTGTCACACCTTGCTGCAACCAAGTATTACGAAGCTTTCTTACAGCCTTATGCAAACCCTTTCCAACTGACCCCTCACTCATATTATCATCTCTAATCTGACCGTAGACAGTCTCAGCAACCTCAACACAAGCCTCATCTTCAACCTCCCATAGTGTACCGATGACATGCCTGAACCCAGCTAATTGACATGCACTGATAAGATGCAGGCTTTCATCTAGTAATCGTTGATCGCGGATGCGACTTGTACCGCATGCTGACAGGTATGCCAGAAACGGTGGGTTTTCTCGCAAGTTAAGATTCAACAGATCAGCAACTGTGAGAGGCTGTGTCTGCCAATCATCCAAACGTAGCTCACTTTTCAATGGATTCGTCTCATCGGTCTTGCCGTGGCCAGCAAAATGGAAAATATGACAGTCTCTCAACTCTGAAAGAACCTGCTGCGATGTCCTGTCTGGTTCGACTGTCGTGAGGGCCATCAAATTACAAAGATCTCGGACTTTCGATATCTCACTTTGTGCAAAGGGCAAGCTTGCATTGCTACCTGGGGTGTTCTGCATAGCGACCATGACTGCCTTAGCAAAGGCAGGTTTGTTGGCCTCCAGCCGAGCTTCCATGATTGCCTTGATTGAAGAGCTGTAAGACGATATAACTCTGTCAAGAACGGTATCACCAGAGCCGTCAGTATGATAACCTGCAGCATGTAATGGGAACCGGCTCAAGGCTCCTGTTGGAATCCAGCAGATTTGTGGCCACTCTTCACCAGCAGGCTGTTCCGTATAACCAAGCTTTTCGAGAATTGGCCCAGTGATTGTATCCCAAAGCCACTCTAAAATCTCAGTGCTTCCCAAATGCCCACTCTTGAGCTTTCGATCGATTTCACCTTGGGATAGATGGGGAAGAGGCAAAATATCAACTGTGACGTTTCGTATCAAAAATGCATCGCATCGATGGCTAACGTTGATGACGACTATGGGCCCCACCTTCGTAAACACAGCGAAGTTCGCATTTTCTGTGCCTAGTCGATACTTTTGTTGCCATGTGTTGAAGCTGTAAAGAAGCTCGGTAAAATTCTTACTTGCCACCATCCTCTCGGAAAGAGTCGCTCCTTTGTTCGCTGGATTACCAAGCTGATCAAGAGTGCTTTTGAATTTTTGTTTAAAGTTGGGATTAAGATTCTGAAATCTTCGATCATTAAAGTCAACTCGCAGATCATACAGAAAATCCGCAAACACACCGCGACCCTGTTCAAGTAGATGGAGGGTGTCTTGACCAGCATTTCCAACTTCAATGGAAAATGCTGCTGCTATGGATGCTAGACCACTGATCTTGGCCAAAAGACTTTGAGCGTCTGAAGGTGTGAGATATCGCGGTGTGTACTGGGGAATGGACTCAAGTATGTATGTAGAAACTTTGTACCCTTGTTGCCAGTTTTTGACTTTGGCGTACGACTTGAGTAGCCTTTGTGCAATGTCCAGTCGATTGGAAACATTGGGACTTGACATGGAATGCCAGAAGTCTTTCTCGTCTGCCTCGACCGAGAGAACAATGTCATCTTGGGATCGAGTTCTTTCAAACTTGGTAGCGTAGCAAAGCCCGAGGAGACCAGCTGTATTGTTGAACTGAAGATTTCCAGAATGCATCGTCTTAGACGCTTGCTGTGCATAGGCTGTGGCTGTTTCTAGTTCATCCATGACCCCAGAGTAGCTATTGCGTGCGAGGTGGCATTTGATAAGACCTTCAAGGATCAAGCTTCGTATCGCATCCTCAGTGTAGTCGCTGTGGAGTTTCAAAGCCTCTTCGAAGCTGCTCAAAGCTGAACTGGAATCGTCCATGATCCTTGTTTGCTGGTATTTGTCAAGATACGCATGTCCAAGCCATGTCATCAGCTTTATCTTATCGAGTGGGCCGGAGAACAAGTCAACACCGTCCCGATAGATCTTGACTGTGGTACTGATATCTCGAAGATCACTAGTAGCTTTGAACCTTGAGCGGTATGCTTCAGCAAGGTTGTGCACTAAGGTGCGTCGGATGACTGGGTACTTAGGGTCTAAGTTCATTGCTTTCTCGAGCAGACGTAGCGCTTCATCCAAATCATCTTGGTTGCCAAAGTGTACGTAGGCAAGGTTCTTTGATCGTCCCAGATGTATCAACCAGAAGGCATGATCGGCGCTGCCCTCTTGTACATGTGCGAGACATTCTTGATGAACCTCGACTGCCATCTTTAAGTCTCCAATATCCCAGTCATGGTACAATTGATCTGAGAGCAGCTTCCCAAGTCGTGATAATACGTCGTAACGGAGCCCATCATCTTGAGGAAGGCCACCGAGAAGCTCTTGAAACTTCGATATTGCCATAGTGAGGTTGTGCCTGACATCACCCTTGTCCTGATCGTTATAATTAGTGCCACGCGATCTTTGGTACAAAGCCTCGTAGATACGTCCCAAAAGGTGTAAATGCTGCTTGAACTGAATATGCTCCTCTCCAATACACTCCATTGCCCTCTCGCAAAGACCAAGCGCTTGGTAAATGTAGATCCTGTCACTCGATAGTAGATAGTAGCCGAAATTACCCTTCGAAAGCGCAAATATCCTAGGGTGGCAGTCAAACTTGTCCGGTAGATAAGCATGCACACGGCTTTTGTTGGCAAGTCGAAAGGAGCCTTCCTTATTGGTACCAAGATGTAAAGCATGGAAGGTTTCAACGGGCTTTTCCTGGCAGTCGAGGTACAGGTTGCTTGATCTCAGCCTTGACTTGCAGCTTTCCGAGTCTTGATGCAATACAGTTGACTGTTCGAGATCACTGGGATGTCCTTCCCTGAGATATTTATCTTGAAGACAAATGAACAACTGATAGGAAGAGAAGTATCTATTGAACAGATCTGCTGTCGTATCGCCGTTTGTCAAGTTGTAAGCAGTCAAGCAGTGCTGAATTGCTTGATTGAGATCTGCCGATCGTCCAGTTCTGGTAAAGCGACGATGAAGGGCGGTCGAAAGTGTTGCTAGATAGAATGGTCGTCCAGGGTCGTCGGGCCGTGACATTCCGAGAGATCGTTCTGCCAGTGTGACCATTTCTTGAAGCACGCCAGCCTCGGCTTCGGCGGGGAGTCTGGGTTCAGTTCTTTTCTGTCCATCCAAAACAAGCCTAGTATTGAGACAAAGCACTAGACAACACATATGCCAAGGGTAGTCCTGGTGATCTTCCGAGACCATTGCAAGAGCTTGCCTTGCATATTGAATGGCTGTGGTATCACCATACGATCCACCACCAAGTGCCAGTGCGAGAGTACTTAGACAGGCTGCCTTGCCAGCGTCTGTTGATCCCATTGACCTCATGGTTGCCCCAAGGTGTGCGACCAAAGCTGCGTTCTCCAAGTCATCAAATATCCATGGGACGAATCTGTGGAGACCAGTAAAGCACATGTGATAGCGGCCATCAGTGCGTTCTGTATCTCGTGACGTCTCGATCGACTCTTCAAGATACTCTCGTTCGCCCGTCGTCGCATATAGCTCGGAAAGCAAGGAAGCCAAATTGGCATTCGACAGATGTTTGGTCACATGCAATGGACCTAGGCTCTTTCGCTCAAGATCAACAGCTTGTTCGAGGTTCTCAATGGCTGGCTTCCTCAAATGCATTTCGTAGAGTGATATCGCAAGTCTGTGTCGAACAATGCTATGATGATTTGGGTATCTGTTCGGAAGTGAGGCCTCGAGCTGTCTTGCCATTTCCAACGCAATACTAAGTTCCTCAAGGTCATCCGTGATGCAGTACTTCCAAAGAATAGCCCCCACCAACTGGGTTGAAGCCTTTCTCGCGTACGACGGGGAGCCAGATAGTGACAGTTGCTTCAAAGATTTAATTGCATACTCGATATTGGGCAAAGTCCTCTCAACCCGACATTTCTGGTAGTGCAGATTGACCAAAGCGTCGAGCTGTAAACAGTAACCCTCACCATCATCTTCTGATAGGTTGGGCATCTCTTTCATGATGGCGATGCCTTCTTCTAGCTCAACCGTAGTTCCCTTCCACTCGTGATGAAAGGCAAGTGACCCAACCAGCTGTGAACGGTATAACGTGTGAACTGAACTTTCGGTAGAGCCCTCGACCAACTTTCGAAATATTTCAGTAGCTTCTGTTAGAAAATGCGGAAACCGTAGTTCCAGGTACAAATCTTTCAGTCGGCTTCCCAACTGGCTACTCAACGTGGCGTTAGGTACCATTTCCTCCATGGTTCTCAAAACGCGAATTACTTCTTCAAGATCCCCTAGCATACCCCTTTTCTCATAGCGCTCATAATGCCGATGAGCGAGTTCTTGAAGACAATGGATTCGACTTGTTTCAAATATCGGAAGATATGCTGGCCACTCAAGCGCCTCTGAGAGTTGAGTCGAGTTCGGGAAGACTCCCGTCTTTGCTACCCAGTCACTTGCTAGAATACCGAAAAGACTGGTGCTGGATTTTGGAGTCGGGGTCTGGAGGATATATACCACGCCTGCTGCCGCGGTAATGGATTCATGAAGAGCTGGGTAATTGTCCGTCTGCAGATACCGCTGGTACAGGACATGGCTTTTGAACCTTTGGCATCTTGTGATTAGCGAGTGACGGCCACCTGGTTCAAGATTTCGAGAAATCTCAATACACTTATCAAGGTGCTCCAGGCTTTGAGTTGAGTAATAAAGGTAATAGAATGCTTCAGCAAGACATTGGCTGACCCTTTTCGGATTACCGAGATCCCTTTCCAGAGCCATCTTGCAGAGTCTTATGGCATCATGACAATCAGAAACGTCGCCGAATGCACGGAATCGAGTAAGAATTCCCTCAATAAGTATACCCGAAGGATCGTAATCGTCCTCTTCGGGGCCTAGCTCACACATTCCGAGGGCCTTGTCGATGTCCGCAAAGTCTTGCGTCTGGTCGAAGCGAGCAAGGTAAGCCAAGGTAAGACTTCTAAGCCATATCCATCCGTCAGGCCAGTCTTCGGGAAGTAGCTCGAGCGCTTCTTCGGAAATCGTAATCGATTCCTCCAAGTCGGAAAAGACCGGATCTGTCGCTCTTTCGGTAGGACTGGCGAGCTTAGGACGACCGTTATATGGATAGACGTGTTGTTTCGCAGCTTCGATAGCATCTTCCATATCTCTCGCAGCCTTTTTACGACGAAACCTTAGAAACAGCAAGTCCCCAAGGGTCAGTAGACATTTCGCCCTTTGGAAGCCAGTGCTGATATATGCAACGGTCTCTCGTTCGAACTGGATTGAGCTTTCCAGAGCTTCTTCATCATCGTGGCGCTTGTATTGACGATGTGTGAGCTCGGTCAACTCGCAAAACGTTGTCCTATTTCTCAAACAGATAGGTGTTGAGAAAAGCTCCTCTTTCTTGGATCTGATGGTCTCGCTAAGCCATTCATCGTCGCCATTGAAAATTTCCTCATCCCATTCATGGACATCGTCTGGTGTGAAACCGCTCATTATTTGTTCGGCCGGCACGCCTTCCTTCCTTCAAGCAAATTCCATTGACGGCGCTACACCGGGTATCGGGGTTACTGGCTGACAAATAACGACGGAATCTCAGACGTAAGCAATGGGTACAAGGGGATCAAGGGTACGTCTCGAAACGGGCTCGGCATGATCGCCTATACCCGGGCCGCTACACGTGATGCTTGCGAATCCACATTCCTGTTTGGGGTGCAAAGTGAAGAAGAGATGTCAGGGGTGTTGAAATAAAAAGACACTACCACATTGCATTCTAGCTCCTAGGCAGACTACCATGCACAGCCTTCTCTTGCTATCTCGGAAGATAAGAATGTTACCATAGTCGGGCACGAGGGTACTAGAGCATGAAATACTACTCTGTACATTTCGTCCTATCTACCTGCTCAAACCCGATATTCCCATTGACAACTTCCCATCTTTAATTCCTGACCTCACCAACTATATGAGACGATAGCAAAATCTGCCTTCCAGCACAAATCAGACCACAGATTGCCTGCCGTAGGAACTCATGGGATTAGGCACGCCTCGTGGGTCCAAGCCACAAAGATGCGCTCTATCTGTTGGTTGACTTAGATTCAAAGCAGCTAAAGCAGTCAAGTATGTCTCACCTGAGCAGCCATTAATCAATAAGAGTGCTTGAAAGCTAAAAGCAGGCTTACATTAGCCCAATCTGAGGCCCAAGAGGCGTGCCCCATTGCAAGAGATGTTCTGGTAGATGTGCACTTTACACCGCCTTCATCCCTCGAACATGGCTTCAATAGCTTCTGGTTAGTTGCAAGGCAGCATGATAGGCTGACATTCGTATGAGACACTTTGGCGGGCATATTCCTTCCTGACCACCTGTTTTCCAAGCCCTGGTGCTTGACTCTTCGTGCGCATCGCTTTCCATCATCATCAATTCGAAGACCCAACTAAGATTGTGTTGATTTGAACGTTACGCCTTAAGAGACCAAATTTTCAAAAAAGACTCGAACAGAAACCCCAATTATGGCTGAACCTGTATCAATGGCTGCTAGTATTGCTGGTATCATCAGTTTGACCGACACCGTTTTCCGCTATGCTTTCAGATACAGCCGATCTGTGGCAGGCGCGAAAGAGGATATTCAACGTCTCAGCGAAGAGATCAATTCTCTTTCTGCAGTCTTGCGAATCTTGCATGCACTGGCGTGCGATTTACAAGCCCAAGGTCAAGAGTTTGACTGTGCACTAAGGGTAAACCTTCTTGCCGAGTGTGAACGTACATTTGAAAAGCTCAAGAAGCGACTTAATAAGGCAGGTGACGACTTGAGCGGCCCTTCAAAGCTACAAGCACTGGCTCGCCAATTGAAGTGGCCCTTGGCGGCGTCAGAGACCAAAGAACTCCTAGCGGATGTTTCGCGATACAAGAATACTATTTCACTCGCTGCCTCAGCTGATAGTATGCGCCAACTCCAGCTGCTGCTATCAAAACAGTCTGATCGTTTTGACAAGATCGATCAAGCCCTCGAGAGGTCATCTCAGAAGATCGAGATCAGCACACGGATTCTAGTCAATCGGGAGAAAAAGGCCGTCTTGGACTTTTTCATGCACCCAAGCCTGAATCCACAACGCAATCTGGATCAAAGCATCAAGTGGCGGCAGCCCACCACAGGCACTTGGCTACTTGAGTCAGAAGAACTCAAGCGGTGGTACTCTACACCTGGCTCGCGCCTTTGGTTAAAGGGTATTCCAGGCGGAGGGAAAACCGTTCTGGCTGGTGCTGTCATTCAAGAAGCACTGGCCAGAGCTCTGGGTGCGTCAAGCAAAATCGGTGTAGCATTCTTCTTCTGCGACTACAAAAACGAGGCAACTCAATCACTGGTCAACATCCTTGGTTCAATTGCATATCAGATCGCTTTGCAAAAGGATGAAGCCTTCGAAGAGTTGAACGACTATTATCAAGAACTTCATCCAGAACGATCACTGACGCAGTCGCCCGATACCGATGAGTTGCGAGCCACGATAAGCAGAATGTCTAAGCAATTTGACCACCTCTACATCATAATTGATGGTGTAGACGAATGCAGAGACGAAGTTGAGGATGTAGCTGCAGCAATTCATGACCTTGCAGAATTCAGTGAAAACAATTCAACTGCCTTATTCAGTCGGGATGAAGGTGAAATCGAAGCCGCATTGGACGGTGATTTCCGACACGTCGCCATTTCAGCACGGACCGAGGATATCGAGAAGTACATCAGGGCGGAGATGATGTTGCGGGAGAGTAATGGCAGACTAGTTGTGACGGATGTGACAGTGAAAGACAAGATTGAAGAAGAGCTCGTTAGAAGAGCCAAGGGAATGTAAGAAGTCAATCGACGATTCATACCAAAGACGAGCATCTACTAACAGACACTTAGGTTTCGATGGGTTGCTTGCCAGCTTGATTATATGAGCGAGCTGTGGACCGACGCAGATCGTCTCGAAGCGCTTGATCACCTACCTGATACTTTGCACGACAGCTATTTCCGCATTCTGACGAAGATAAATAAGCTACCTGTCAAGACGAGAGATATGGTACGGCTATGTCTCCGGTTTCTGGCCGTTTTTCCAGAGCCTTTGACCATTGAAGAGCTATGTCAGGCGATTTCGACTCCTGCCGCCCTTGGAGCCCCTCTTGGACAAATAGTGGACCAAGACTGGGTGGCGCGCAAATGTAGCAGCTTGATCCGTAAAAGTGCGGACGGCCAGTATTTCGAGTTTGCTCATTTCACCGTCCAAGAGTTTTTGTCGGATGCCATACTTACCTCTCTACCTGAATTCGCTCCATACAGAATCTCGATGTCGGACGATGAGCCAGCCCTGGGGCTGATATGCCTGAAGTTCATACAGCTAAGAGACTTCGAGTCTGTGGGTTTCGACGAGGAAAGGAATGACGCTTTATCCTTTTATCCTCAGGCCGCGACTAGATGGCCACAACTTACAGCGAATGGTCTCCAAATTCCAGAACTACTTCATGCCGCACAATCCCTATTTCGTCCAACTGAGAATAAGTTCTTCAGGGGATGGTTGTCGGTCTTTATGGGTGTGCTTTCTTTAGAAATACAGAGGGAGATCTGGCCTGAACCATTCATCAGCAAAGAAAGCTCCTGGATGCTTCAGCTTCTACGAACATGCGACCCTCTCCACGCCGCAGCGGCTCTAAACCTCCCCGAGATCTGTTCGTTTCTCATCCAACAAGGCGTCGATGTGAATACACCATGTGATTTGGGTACGCCGATGGAACTAGCCCTGTTCTCGTTTCTTAGATATCACGATTGGTTCTGGGCACAGATACATCAGGAAACATCTGCAGGTGAGTGCCTTTGGCTTCAGCGGATATTGCCGTGCTCGAAACGACGCAATGCAACTATTTTATGTCTCCAAGCCGCAGGGGCGAGACTCGAAAAAACATCCAAGAATATCTTTCTACATTCGATGATGATTTCCTGGAGATTGCATACCTTTAGTCTGACAATGAACGGGTTATCAGGGGGTCTAGTGCCAAGCGAGTTCGAGATTGATAGTCTCAAGGCCTACCTTGAGCGATGCTGCAGCACAGGGCAACGTAACAAGAAACTAGGCCATTCCCTCGAGGCTTTCAATGACTTTCTCTTGAACTCCGCACTTCTTGATACCAAGTGGGGGTTGAGATTGGGCAGGCTTATCTGGTCCACTGCAGTCGCCATGGAACTACCTTTCACCAAGGATTCAAGTCGCACCAACAGCAAAATTGCGTTTTCTCTCGAATCCTTTATGGAAAAAATCAATTTCGCCATCGTCGGCGACAACTGTCAATCTTTGGCTGCGTGCCTTGACGATGGGCGCGTTAGCGTAAACGAAGTGGGATGTTGGAACTTCTGGCCTTCGGAGACACTATTGCACAACGCTATCAGGTGTGAAGCTGTCGATTGTGTTAATCTACTTCTTGAGCGTGGGAGTGATCCCTACGCGAGGACTGATCATGATGAAGATGCTGTGCTCCTTAGTGCAGTCATGGAGAGTCTTGACCTGCTTGAGGCTCTGACTCGACATGGAATCTCACTACTCAGTATTAACGAAGATGGGTGGAACATCTGGCACTTTGCAAGCAGGTTATCCGACCTCGAGAGTCGTGATTATGTGAACGCGCTGTTCGGCACACATTTTGAAGAGTCGCAAAAGGGACTCCAAATGAAAACAGTTGACGGCATGACTCCACTCCACTGCGCTTTCAGCGATAGATACAGCAATGGACAAACAGAAGGTTTACTGGAACTCATCTCTTGCTGTAACAGCATCCCCTACTTCTGGGAAGGCCAGGGACCTGTTTTTTCCTATGCCTTCAAGGTGCAGTCCGAGGAGATAATAGAATTATTGTTACAGTGTGGGCTTGACCTTGAAAGTTCTGGGTTCCACTCCGCTACTCCCTTGCATCAGTTGGGCCGTGCCGCGACTCCGGACTGGGTACGATTCCTCATAAACCTCTACCCCGAAGGCTGTACGTCTAGGTTTGCAGGGAGACTGCCAATCGAGCTGTACGTGGATGAGTGCATTAATTACGCTCGTCTACCCGAGGACGAGATACTGATGCTGTTGACATTCGACGACCTCTTCTACAAGTTCGACGAGGAAGGCCGTGACCCTTGGACCTTTCTGTGCTCATCTGTCTCTCGGCTTCATCCCAAGGAAGTTGCAATAGCCTGGAGATGCTTTCAGCAGGCTTTAAACCACTATTTCCTCCAAGGCTGCATTAAATTCTACGAAGACAAAAATGGCGAATGTGGACCGCAACCATTTTTTTCAATGCTCGCTCAAATACACGATGGCAATATCTGTTTACGGAAATCCATTATGGACAGTGAGACTCTGGATAGAGAAATAGGTTTGTCGGAATTTTGGAACCCAAAAGGCGAATGCTCAGTACGCTTTCTCAAGGCAGCGATTAGGGAATCTGATGCCGAAGTTGTAAGGGTACTCATTCGCCATTCCGCGTCTTTGAAAGACCTTGTGGATAATGAGACAGCCTTCCATTATGCGCTTTCTCCACGGCGTGCTCGAAAGCTTTGTTCAACCCTAGAAGGCAAAGAAATACTTGAGCTTATCCTAAATGCGCAGGACTGTGAAAGCCTTAAGAGTCTGTCAAAGGCCAGCCGAATGAGGGGGCTTATCCACACCATAGCCGACTCTAAATGGGAAAAAGACGATGCCCATTGGATCCTGCAGCTCCTTGTCGAGAAAGGACTTGACATTGATGAGTTCAACGAAAGATCATCACATGCACCAAGAATGGCACCACTCGCATGGCACCTCGAACAAGAATCCTTGGTTATGGCGGAAGTACTGATAGATATGGGCGCCAACCTTAACGGAGTGGACCATTCGACAGCCAGACGTCATGGAAGTCCTGTGTTCAGACCTGTGCATGCATGTTCAGCATCTGGAAACGTCGACTACTTGAAGAAAATGTCTGCAGTATCAAGACGAACTGGTATTGAGGTGTTATGGGACGCTTCCTATCGCTGGAAGTTGCGTACAGCTGCCGAGACCTTTTCTGATGTCATGACAGGCTTTCACATGGCCTGTTATGACGGTCATCGTGGATGTGTTAACTTCTTCCTACAAGATGTCATGTTCGATAAGGAATCTGCAAGCAGAGCCGGCCATACAGGGCTCCATTTTGCAGCTATGAGCGGCGATACCGTTATCATCGAACAACTCGTTCGTTTCGGGTTCGACGTCACGGCGAAATGTACTGGTTGACGGACGCCACTTCACTATGCAGTGAGGGAACAGTTTGTAGGTGCTGTCAGTACGCTCATCGACTTTGGCGCCGAGAATACTTGCGACAAATACTTTAAGACGCCCTTGATTATGGCAGAGCGTGGCGCAAGTGCAGAGATCACGAGAATACTGGAAAAGCATTTTCAACGTAACTCTCATGTGTCCAGTAACGACAAGTTTACCATCACATTACTTCGCGAACTGAAGTCAGCTATAGAGATTGGCGATCTTGAAGGTTGCCAAAGTCTAATCGACCAGGGATGTCCACTTGATACACCGATACCAAGAACAGGAAATCAATCGCCGTTAGCGTATTCTTTGCGTTGTGAGCAGATTGTCATTGCAAAATGGCTATTGCAAAAGGGGGCTTTGGTAGTTGGTGTTCGAACTTTCACCATCCTATACAACATAGATGCGATACTGACCGCCGCGCATCATGCTGATTCGAATATCCTTCTTCCTGCTCTTATGCAACGATTTACCGATCAAGGTGGCAACTGGGACGATGGTGCCTTTCGATTAGTTGCGTTCGCGGCAGAACCTGGAAGTGAAGCTGTACTCAAAACCATCCTTACTTATCTCCGCACACAAAGTAACATCTCATTATTTTGGAGACAATTTCAAACTCGGTCTGACTTTAATGACCTTTTCGAAATGCATCCGCTTCACCGCTGTATTCGTCAAGGCGGATATGCCGTTGTTCGACTTCTGCTGGAGAACGGGGCCCCTGTTGATTTAGTTGACTATTCTGGAAGAACTCCCCTGGCTTATGCCACAACGTCAAAAATGGTTGATTTACTGATCGAGTTCGGTGCTTCCCCAACACCTTTGCTTACCAAATCTCTTGCGGCTAACTTGGCATACTGGACCGAGAATGGCACACAAGCTCTGGAGAGCCTGAAACTTGCTTTCCTCCAGCAGAGCGGGTTATCTTCTATGAAGTGGATGGATATATGCCAACCGACATGCCACGACTTTGCAGAATCTAATTTCACGCACATTTCTTTTCACATACGGTCTCTCATGAAGCATTTCCGTACCGGATCCTCAGAAGTAGTCAATTATGTAGCTGGCCTTCCAACTGGATTTGGACTAAGGCTACTCCTCGAAAATGACAATACGCTTTACGGGGTAGAGCCCTTCCCTTGGCACTTGTATGGGCCTTACAGGTTTTCGAGGATATCGTTTCTGAACAAGCACTATCATCATGTCTGTCGACGAATCGGGTTCCCAGCTTTCGCGATATGGGCCAACTTGGAGCCAGTCCAAGGGTGGAGCCCCCTTTGTCGTGCTGCCTCACAGAATTCTACCGACAAGATGGAGAACTGTTTATCCTTGGGGGCTGATATCGAGCTCGAAGGATGTCCTTTGGGGTCCGCTCTGATGATTGCAAGTGCTTGTGGTCAATTGGATGCTGTCAAACTGCTGGTGCGTAGAAATGCGAGGGTTTGTTACGATGGTAGGGTTGGTAGATTGAGTGTGTTCAAAGTTCCTACATCGAAGATTGTAAAGGCTTGGCTTCTGTTCGGTCGTTTCAATGATCAACAGCGGATCAGGTGTTCCCCAGCGCACGACTCGACAGAAACGAAACTCTGGAGTGGCTTTGTTCAGGCAAGGGCAAATTTGCATGGGTATGAGCTCGTGCGAGATGATGAGTCGAGAATCGATTGTGCGAAGAGATTGATGGACTACAAGAGAAACCTGAGAGGTCGTGTGGCACCATACATTGATGGTCTGATTTTCAATCACCATCAGGAGCGAGCTCTCAGCGCTTTCAGCAGCGATATGTGAGTTTGGGTGCCAATGGATCGGAGACTTCTTCACGGAGGCTATTAGGATTTATCTAACACATTTTAGCTGTTATTGAATGTTTTTTCCTTTCCTTCAATCTTGAAAAAACCTGTCTCATACCCAAGGAAGGACATTGGATTCCTGCTCCCAGGTTATTAGGCACAGTCCGCTCTTATTGGTGAGGTACATGATGCAAGTGTGTAATTGGAAGACGATAGCATTAATCGAGGCTACTTAGCCTTTCCAAGCCTTTGATATCTGAAATTTGTTCCGAGACTATACATAAGTAACAGAGTTTGCCGCGACTACGGAATATAGACCTCTTCCATGTCTTCGTCATCACTATCATTGTTCTGCTGTCGCTCCCGCTCTTGGGCCTCCAGCTCCTCCAAGATCCGGCAGTTATGACACATATCGATAAAAACTTCCTCTTCATCAACCTCAACTCCATAGCATGGCTCTTCCGTGTTGTCATCAATCTGAGTCAAAGGGCCGCGTTCACGCCGACCACATGGGGTGACAGGTCCGTAGCTACCAACGCTGGTACTACCGCATCTGTCGCAGACTTCGACACTCTTAGTCTGGTAACACATGGCTTGATGTCTTTGCTAAAGGTTAGAAGGAAGTCATAGGGAAGAGGACAGACACACTCTTGGCTGGAGAGTAAGCGATGGGAGATGATGGACTGAACTTCGCAGAGTTGAACCAGAATAGAGTCTGGGAAGGATTGAAGGTAGAAAAAGGGATGGCTGTGTAGGATTAATATATGCGCAAGACACTCAATATGGTAGACTTGATTCGAAAGTGACGAAACAGTCTTTTGAAAAACTATCCAATACGAAGAAGACACGCATTATTGTTTCAAGTACTTTGCGTAAATGGCTCGAATATGAGAGGCCCATTGTGAGCGAAACGGTGCGGCTACACAAACTATTAAATGTGGCGCTTGCATGCTTCGCCCGGCTAGATAGACAGCCTAATGTGCCAATGTAACATGTCTCTCAAAGTGAAGAGTACTCCCATTCTTGCGACCAACCGTATCTCACTCATGTCATACCAGAGTGCAATATCGAGTAGGTAGAGGCCTCAGTTTCTTTACTGTGGATGACAGGTCTGTTGACACTTATTAATATCAGATACATCAGTTACCACTTAACAGCCCCATTTTCCACTTGTACTTCAGTAACATCTCTGCACTCTAGTATTAAAGGTGGGATCGCAGTCTCGAACTTATCATGAGGCACACGATCCTCGCCCCCTACTGCAAAGTCTTCAATATCACCTCTACACCACCACATACCCCGTGCTTCCATCCGAAGACCGTATTTCCCATCTGGTAATTTACTCAGCATACTACTGAGATCTACGTGCCTCACAAGCGGCTGGCCTGGGTGTAGAGTGGTTAAAACCTCCAACTTGGGACGGCGATCGTGCGGATTGGCTGCACCACCGCAGGGGCCTGGTTTTCGTGTTTCGCGGACGACTTGCCCTGTCGCTATATCGAAAACCTGGATTGTCGAGCCAGGTGCCGGTGTTTTTGGGTCGATGATGCGAGGACGCGGATCAAGACTCGGGACCTCTTCGTTCTGCTGCAGTGGGTTATTTGGAGTGAGGAAACGTTGGGTGTGGCGGGTTTGGACAGTGATAGGCTCGCTGCCACTGTTGATGACTGTGATCTCCAGTATTGGAGGGTTGTCGTCGCCCTTGTGCATCTGCATCGTGGTTTGTATATCTGGCGGCCAAGGGAGGGACTCCACCGCCATGAACCTTGCGCCGCCATGTGCCGTACTGCTGACAAGCTTCTCGATTTCACTTGGTTGTGAAAACTGTCCCAAAGCATCAAGATAGACGTGGTCGCCTCCGAGGTCGCCTCCTGATGCGTTCCGGATATGATACTTCTTCCCCGGCTTGAAAAGTCTCCCAAGGTCGCTGTCTGGAGAGATATGGTAATAATAAATCGAGAGATTATTTCTCCAGTTCCCTGTTCTACCAACTGGCGAGGGAAGAGTCAAGTAGGGTTCATTGCCATCGGTTGACCTCAGACGCCCTGTATCGACTTCTATGTCATTCTCACGTAGCGAGAGTAGACCGTTCGAAAGTGCGTAGGGAACATCTAGAATCGAGTTCTTTGCGGTCAGGCGGAGGGATCGGGGGTCTTTATCATTTGATGATCGTCGGCATAAACCAAACGCGACGCTGTATGGTAGTTCGCCCGACTTGTCAAAGACGCGGTATCTACTGGTGATGTTGATGTAAATCTGCAACTCTGTCATAGCGTGGGTCGCAAACTTGCTGTTCAGAGTCATAGATTATGTAGTGTCGGATATGAGCTGAAGATAGATTAAGTCGTGATGGTAATGGCAGTTAAGCAGTTGTTGAAGGAAGTAGAGGTTGCTATTACACGTCATAGTGGCGAATCTCTGTGACTCGAAGTATGACTGTAAAGCTCATGTGAATGTGACTTGTGAGTGGCCTGAAGCCAGGGTCGCTTACAGATAGTTCAATCCGCCCATCTACCGCTTATTTTACCCTTGCTACCCAAGTGGTTTCTGCAAAGTGGAGAACTAGTCAGGCAGAACCAAGTTTTGGTCTGAGGTTGGTCCAAACGCGGCCGAGTCGGAGGATTCCATCCTTGACCATAGCCATTGGCCTCGCTTGCCCACAGCGAATGTTGCAGTTGGATCACACCCTTGTTGCCCTGCGCCTGTAAAGAGGTTCAGGCCATCGGCGAAGACTGTAGGTGTCGGATGATCAGCCTTAGTCGAGATGATACAGAACTTCTTTTGCACATAACAGGGCGGAATACTGCCGATCATGGGGCTGTAAAGGACGAGAAAGATCACCGATCCTCCACCATTCAATAAACCGATCGCGCTGTAGGAGTCTCATCCATACATATATCCACAGGTCAAAGCGTGTGTACATTGATTTGCGCTGTAAAGCTTGTCTTTATCCACGAACAATGGAGATGCCAACTCGGAAAAGACCCACCATCTGCGTAGCGACAAGCTGCGCCGTTTGGCAGACTGTGTTGTACGAAGTTAGCCAGGCCTCAAGGGATCAGAAGAATTGGCCCTCAATGCATAGGAGATAAAATAATTTGGTCACTTTATGCTAGCTTATACCAGTACTTAGGCTACTTTATTTTAGTAGCCTAAGGCTTAGAAGATAACTCTTCTATCTCCCACCAGGCAGGCTATGAATGCAAGCCAAGAGTATAGGACTAGGGGTTAGAGAGCCGAACCTACAAGAGCTTGTTCCTTGTATAAATGACAACCAGTTGCCGTTGCCTTTTGAGTAGAAAGGAGAACACAACAGCAGCAACACAAGAACTCACCAATCCTGCCTTGAACCTGAACCTTCGTTATGTCTTTTTCTAAAATCCTCCTCACGGCTCTGTCCATCACGGCTGTAAACGCCAAACCACTTCCTTCCAAGGTCACTCGGGCCCCCGCTCCTTCCCCGTACCCTCTCGGCGACGCCTGCGGTAACGAGTGGAAGTATCTCAACTTTGACCCTGCCAACGAGGCCGACCAACGTCTTCTTCGACAGCTGCACGATGTTATCTGCATTGGCGAGGTGCGCTCTCTTGCTTCGAGAGGATACACGGCTGCCGAAGAAGCAAAGACTGGCACTAATGCTGTCTTCAATCTCTTCTTTGACACTGAGGACGATGAGGACGAGACCCCTGATGAGGTCGGCGATGTTTTGAGAATCATTCGCGGTGATGATAGCTCAAGTTCGAGCTTTATCGGGCCCGTGGTCGGTGAAATGGTTGTTGATAATAAAGGTGAGTTACAGTAATGTCAGGTGGGTGTTAGAAGAGATATCCTCTAAGGCTTAGGCTACTAGAATAAAGGAGCCTAAGTGGTGGCCTAAACTAGCATAAGGTGACGAAATTATTTCGTTTCTTATGCTGTCGAACAATTCTTCTGGCACCCTATCGAATGCGTGCATTCTAATTGCAGTCCGGCATGCTAACTTTTCATCAAGACTTTAGTGAAGACTTGAGCTGTGATGATGAGGGCCAATTAGCCTACACTGAGAATGACGCAGAAGATGGTCTCGAGAAGATTCATTTCTGCCCCATCGCCTATGAGAAGCCCAATCTCGAAAGCATTGACTGTGGCGCCCTCGACAGCTACCCCAACATGAAGATGGACACGTTTTCTCGCGTTGTCTTGCACGAAATCACACACGGTAGCAATGTCGGCCCGAAGTCTTCACTGGCAGCACGAATTATCGACGTGCCCAATGAGGATGGCGAACCAGCTTATGATATTAGCCGCGCGCACGCTCTAGTCGAGGAAGACCCAGGCAAAGAAATCATTAATGCCGATAACTATGCCTTTATGTCTCTTGATGCTTGGTTCAGCTGGCAATGCACTCCACGAGAGAATAGGAATGCATGGGCCAGTTTCTTCCCTGACCCCCCTCCTGCCTACGAATAGTTGGAGACGGGAAGCCATGGTCAGCCATGAGAGGGTGGGCTTAGGATGCTTTAATATGCATAGCAGAGTGATCTTGTATGGAGCATGGCAGGGGATATTTGCCAGGGCATCAGAAGAATCAGCCCCCAAAAGCATTAGAGATGAAATAATTTGGTCGCTTTATGTTAGCTTAGACTAGCCCTTAGGATATGTTATTATAGTAGCCTGGACCTTAGAGGACAATCCTTCTGTTATATATGGAGATCTGGAAAGTATCTAACAGATTAAAATTACAAACGACTTGGTCTTTCTCTCACTTCACTCTTTCCAGCTTGCAGTATTACACTTTAATAGACCCGTCAGAAATCACATAAAATATAACCTTCTAAGTCCTAGTGAATATCGCGCCCACCAAAATCTAAACATTTACAAACTGCAGTCCAAGGCCAGCTAAGAGGGCCACAGCGGGGATAGCTGTCTGCTTGGCACCTGATACAGTTGTCGTAACCAGCGCAGCGGTTGCGGTGGAGGAGCCCGTCTTGGTAGCTTCGTCTGTCTCGTTGGCTCCGCTCGCCTCACTGGTCTTCTCGCTGGCTGATTCATCCGTCTTGGTGGGCTTTACAATCTGGGTGCTGTGTAATGTTAGATTTGAGCCTCAGTTCAATCAGAATACTCACTTCTCATCAGACTCAGCGTCCTCATTATCATCACCCCCGTCATCTGTCTTCTCGCCGTCACCACTCTTACCACCCTTCTCCCCAATCCCTCCCTCTGCAATAGCCTTCTTAGAACACTGCTTCTCATACGTCTCCTGATCAACAAACTCTTGAGCACCATCACAAAGTTCCTTGAAGAACATAAGACAGTACCCGTAGTATGTAGCGCTAGCATTCGCAGGCTCATTCAGAGTAGGGTCACAAGAGCTGAGGCAAGAGACGAATTTGGCGCTGCCGTCGCCTGCGCACATGCATGTTGCGTAGGAACGTGTTTGGTAATCGCCGGGACAACTGGCATAGACTTCGTCCATGCAGGTGTCGCATTGATCGGTTGGGTAGGCGCCCAGGAGAGGATTTGCTGCGAGGGCTTGGGAGGCTAGGAGAGATAGAACGAGTAAACGAGACATTTCGAATTAAGAAGTATTTCTAGTATGGGCTTGGTAAAGAGTTGGGATAATTAGAATGCTTGGCAGTGAAATCGAATGATTGAACAAGACGGGTTCTTATACGGAAACAATTGAGCTCCGTGTCTTTCCGCTGAACAATGCATTAATACCACCTTTCGCCATACAATCAATTCCATTGGTTAACCCCTGAAGCCTCAATCACGAGTCCTTCAGCCGCTGTCACAGCTCAACGCCTCCCTACCGGTCCCGTGTGGTCTAGACCGCCAATATCTGCCAGGGGGACTGCCATCAGCTGAAAGGCACTTACCAGTAAAACGTGGCTGCGACAATATTTGGCGTCAAAAGAAAGAATTTTGGCTTTATTGCCCCTGCATTATTGCATTTTTTGTGGTGGCTTTTGAGTATGAGGCGTTCGCTAGGGTGGTCGGCTTGGCGCGTAAGCTGTCACATTCAGCCTCAGGGCGGATTTAGAACAATTGAGTGTGTCTTGTGTGGCCTCGAGCGAAATTGAACAATTATCAGATGATTTACCCAATTAATTCATCGAAGCAGCACTGGCGTTGTATCGCATGGAGGGTCAGTGAACCTACTGGGAAAGAAACAATGTACTCATCGTCCAATGTGTTGCCAATTGTTTCATCAAAGAAAGAGAGGCAATTGTGAATAGGAGGTACAGGCCGATTAACAGTAACGAGAACACTAGGACAGTTTAAGTAGCGCCACAGGACTGACCCCTCAACATGACCGACAACCTTACACCGGAATAAAAGGTCCGCAACGAGAGACTCATCGTCCAATACGCCCTCATGGTAGTAGCTCCAAGCCACAAACACTTCCGTACAAACCCCGAGTCTCGAATCCTCCCTTTCAATATGAGCCACTGGCCTCTCTCGCGTTGTTTCCCCGTTTCGGCACAAGTTCAACGGTCAGGTCTATCGAGGTCGAGGCAAGATTCCCAGTATACCATATATACCATAATTGTGCCCTTTATTCTCTATTGAAAAGTGTTATATCTCCTCATATTGCTTCTGATTATCTGTATAAGAAGGCACATACAAACTTAAATATAAATCTACACTCAGACTCTTTGCCGTTTAAGACATCTATCTTCAGTGTCCGTCAACAGCAGGCTTTCGTTTCCCTCTTTCTCCGCAATCCGTCCCCAACCTGTATCATTCGCAGCTACGTATCGCAATAAAAGCTTCGCATAAGAAGCGGCCGTGGCAGCTGCATAATTCTGCCATCTCTTATTCTTGCTAGAATCAGCATAGTCGCAAATTCCACGGATAACAAGGCAGGGAAAAGTATTCATAACTCCGGCTGCCTCCATTTCAAAACACAAGATGCCATGATCCCGTGCCCAACGATCCCGAACACTTGCGTCTTTGAGTACCCTGTTACCTGAGGCTATAAGCCCATAGTGTATCTCTGGACAATTTGTAGATCTGGGCGCTCTGGCATGGATGTGAATTTGTCGTTCTGTACAACCTCCGTTTACTCGGCAG
The DNA here is from genome assembly GCA_004366955.1 of Fusarium humuli. Taxonomy (NCBI): domain Eukaryota; kingdom Fungi; phylum Ascomycota; class Sordariomycetes; order Hypocreales; family Nectriaceae; genus Fusarium; species Fusarium humuli. The sequence goes on along the minus strand of QHKN01000050.1, from coordinate 9,909 downwards.
CTGGAGCAATCAATCGTGACTAAGCAGTCTTCATCTTGTCCAGGGTACTCATATGCAGTTCTCTTTCCAATAATTATATCGAGGGATGATTGAAGCGGATTTGGTAGGAGATCGGGATCAGATCGAAGGGCGCTGATGGCAGTCATCAGACAACGTGGAGGGGGGTGTAGGCTTCCAGTAAGTTCGAAGGTATTGCCTTCGACTTCTTTCCCGCGGTCATACTGGATTACTCCAGGATACTTGTTTATCGGAAGACTTACGACCACGTCGCCGAGCCTTATGTCGTTCTCTTGCGTAGGGGCACCACCTCCAATGCCAACAAGGAGACAAAACTCAATATTTGGAAAGGTTCTCTTCATATTAGATGCAGAGTCGGCAGCTGCATTCGTGCCATACTCGCCCGATGGAAGACATGCTGCAACAACTATGTGGTCATTTATCGTTCCTAACGCGTAGGTATTGCTGTCTCCTCGTATATATTTAAGATTCTCGTGGTTTGTATCGAAAAGTGCCCGAACTGCAAGAAGCTCGAGAGGCAAAGCACAGAGGATCCCAACCGTGTAAGATGATCGCGGGTAAATATTTGACCGAATCGAAATCTCGGATAACGTGCTCCCAGTCTCTGATTGGCTTGGAGATCCGTCGAGCTGTCGCTTGGACGATGAGATCGACCGGGCCCTTCTGCTGGTCACCTCCAAGTCGGTATGCTTTTGTCGTAAGGATATACTGTGTGAATGCTCCATAGAACCACTTCTGATTGACAAGAGACTATTGGCTTCCGGATTTCTCTGCTGGTCCTGTGTGAGCAACGGTTGCCCCCAACTGCCGAAGTCAAGATCCTGCGCAAATCGATCAAGCTCTTCAATCCGAATATCATTGTATGCCTGGCTGAGTTCTGTCTCTAGGGGAAGAACAACCTCGCTATAAATCTTGGCTCTCAAAGCAGAGTCCTCTAGTTCGTTTCCGTATTCATCCTGCCAAACCTGTGGATCTAGACAGTTCTCCACAGCGAGATAGAATTGGGAGTTTTGTGGGATATCCTTTCGACAAGCTTGAAAGACGTAATTAACATCAACGTATCTTGTGAAGGCTGATGTTTGCAGCCCACAGTCAAGCTCAACATTGAACTTCTGAGCTAACACGTCAAAGGAAACCTCGAAGTAAACCTCCAATAACATCATAGCCAGAGTGACTAGAGTTGGACAACTATGACTCAACAGGTCGTCCGGATCAATATCATCCGGATCTATATCTTCGTCGCTGAGACTAGATTGATGAACTGGGTTCAGGTAGTCAAGTAACTGATTGTCAGGGGTTGACAGTTGCGTATGTATGAATGGCCTGAGAGGAATGGCTGATGAGGGTGTACGGAAGAACAGAATATCGGAAGAATTCCATTGGGGTTGTAGCCACGTTGTTTTGTGAAGGTGAAATACGGCTGACCCAAGAATTACAGCCAGGATCCGTTTTGTCTTTTCGGTGAGAGAGCCAGGTCTGGTTCTAAGAAACTCATCTAGAGACACAGCGCTCTGTGATCTGTCGATCGGGTTGCCGCTCCTCTCTGATCGTAGTTTAAACAGCTCGTTCTTGGCAACCTTGAAAACAAGTCGGTATGACCTAGTGGATGCAATTTTGGCTATTGGTTCACATAGGTTCCTCACTCTCTGACTTCGGGCTGCAGTGGGGCATCTCTGTCGGGAGCATGCAGTGTTCTCTTCACCAATCGTAATTTTGACTACCCTCTCGTTGTCTGTGTGAACCAGGACTTCTTGCCAGTCTTCCTTTTCGGATAAGAACATGTTGAAGTCAACACTATCTTCACTATTGAATTGGGAGTCAAGCACAGGTTTTCGATAAGTGCCTAGACAAAGTCGGGCCCCAAAGTCATGAGCTGGTGTGCATGGGCAGTTGACACAAGCCTGCATGGCTGCAAGTATAGACTGGGCGGATTTCCAAACGGGGCGGGTTGGCTCACCAACATTCAACTGTGGAGCAAGATCCTCAGCAGCCCATTGAGATGAGTCCTCGGGATATTTGAGTCGTAACTCCTCCTCACATAGGTCTAGAGATTTCGCAATCTCCCGATGCATCTGCGGTGTGCTTCCGAAGTCCAAATAGGGTCGAATAGCTTGAAGCTTTATATCGTTGTCTCTGAGAGTTCGAATATTTTCATGAACACTTGCCAACTCCCGGATCCAGGTATCGATAGACAGGCTAAAGAACCGGGCTGCAAATACTTGCTTCAAAGGAACCAACAAAAGCTCGCCCAGGCTGCTGACATTGTCATTTATAGAAATTAAGCGGCTTTCTATCATAGTGCAGTAAACTATAAGTTTGGCATAGAAGGCTTTGAGATCCTCGTCCTTCTCATCCAGTCGTAGATCTTTGGCGATTTGCTGTATCGAATTATATGTACGGCGTAACGAGTTGACTTTGGCCTTTCCACGAGCTGAAGGGAATTTGGAATCCATCTTGGACATGAGCTTGCCGCTATAGCCAAGAAGGCGAGCCAAGGTTGCCTCCTGTGAGCGGTTTTCTGAATGTTGAAATGCCTGCTTTCAGGAATAAGGCTGCGGCTGAGTGAAGCTGACAGGTCGTAATATATGCAACTTATTAGTAATGTTAAAGAACCTATCATCGACGATTAACCCCTCATCCTACCTTGAAATAATGCCTCAAATATCAGGACCCCAATGTTTGTTTCACAGAGTTCGAGGCGCGATTCTTGTTCTCTCTTTACAGACCGTTGATCCGCTTCAAGAAATGGGGTACAATGTCAAACCCCACAGTTCAGTCGCCAGAAGAGACTCCATTACAGACCTCAATTATAAATCACGCGAAGCTTTGTGTCCAGTCTTTTCAACATTGCCTTAATGACGCAAGTAAAGCCGACAAAGTCAGTAGGCCCCTTGACAGCAAATTATCTCTAGTCCAAGTAGAGGACCAAGTCGCGCGATTTTCCGTCTGGGCTGCCAATCTTCGTGTGTTCAGTTCCAAGCGAGATTCTTTGGACAGTCGCTTGAGGGAATCGCCTGACGTCAAAAACGCAATTATCGGGCTCTTGCAGACATTGACTTATCGCGCGACGACCTGTAGGTAGCAAGCAGAGACCTTATCTATTAATGAGAAACTAATCACGAAACTTTCCACTCTAGGCTCTCGTTCACTGGATGCTATTTCCAAGGATGTGGATAAGAAGACTACAGACGACTCCTACGCGGTTTTTCACAGTGCACTCGAAGAATTGCGGGATGAGATTACTCTCCTTCACAAGATTTCCAACACTATTCGCAAAGCAAGCAAAGAAACCCAGAACGCCAGAGCATCAGAAACCTTCAAAATAAAGGACGATGAAGGGAATGTTGTAGAAGACACTCTAGAGCAGCTCTTTCTTAACTACGTCCATGATCGATTTCCAGGAGTTTCTGAGGATATCCGAAAGCGTCTTGCAGATTCTATGCTTCTGCGCCGTAGACGATTACTGTACCGCAGGGAACGTTATGGGAAGATAGCTACCCGTCCCCTTCAAGTAGTTCCCAAGCCGGTGATATCATATCCGACTCCGGAGCCAACAGGACCGATGACGCAAGGACCCATGAAACGAAGAGCCGTGCAAGTGACGGCCCGGAGTAATACACAGTCGATAACACGGACAGCAACCACAGTTTCACCAGAGAAATTCCAACGAGCCGCCGTGCCGTCTGTGATCTCAGTGTCCAAGACCGTGGCCCTTGGCGATGTCAACGAACTGTGCTTCCCCCCTCCACCCAAGGCGAGACTCATGCATAGCTATAACAAAGCAAAAGTAATGATTGAAGACCAGTGCAGAGAAAAGCATGGCTGGCTTCTATCTTATGACTATCCCATCGGGCTGTATAAAGGTCACTGGGATGAGACTCAAGATAGTACTATGCATAATCTTGCGGAGAAAGTGAAAGCTGCCAAATTAGAACGAGACGAAGCATTGGCCCAGGCTTGGAAAGGTTGTATCGATGCCATTGGAGAAGTCACTTGTCCATATTGCTTTCACGTGCTGCCCGTAGGGGAAGTAGTCAATGAGAAGAAATGGAAGTAAGTTCGAGTCAAGAAGCCATGGGCCTTCATTGCCTAGATTCTGGGATTATGCTAACTATTTCAGACTTCATGTCAAGAGCGATCTCGACCCTTACGTCTGTTTATTCGAGAAATGCGACTCTCCGAATCAGTTGTACACTCACAGCGACGCATGGCGGAAACACATGAAAGAGCACACATTACGCTGGCGATGTAATGCAAAATCTCATGGACTGTTTAAGGCTGAGACTAAGGATCAATTCCTTCACCATATGGAGAGCAGTCATCCTGCCAAATTTACTACCGCTCAGCTTAGCGTCCTAGCTGACCGCAGCGCTCGCACGAGCGGTCCATTGTTTCCAAGCTGTCCACTTTGCGGGATTGATACGACGACAGATAAGTCGATAGAGGATCATGTTGTAGGTCATATGAGACTCTTAGCTCTTAAATCGTTACCAGCGTACCAAGAGGATGTGGACAATATTAACCCCTTTGAAAACCACCACGCCAGCGACGATACTTCTGGAACTCACGACAGGAGTACCATCAATAATGAATTAGCAGATTTACCCACTGACTTATCCGACAAATTGCCCATCGTTGGATCTGATGCCAGCCAATCGCCAACAGGCTCTGTGGTATGGAGAGGCGAGGATAATGCAGAATGCCCCAAGCCCATAACAGATCCAAACGCCGAAGATGACCCCAGCAATGAAGGGTACTCTACCCTAGGAGATGACCAATGGCTATTTATGTCTGGATTCGAAGAAGTCGATAGAAATCGGTGGGATGATCCGATCCTGGAGTCATTCCGACAACATTCATTACGACATACTTTACAGGCTAAGCCAATAGTTGAGGGCAAAGATTCGCATTTCCGGTATAGCCCAGTTTGCGTTATATGCAAAGGCCCAGGCGATGAAGATTGTCAATGCGAGCACAGAGCCTTTGACACAGCCGTCGAGATGGCAGAAAGCAGGAGAATGCAAGGCATTTACGCAGAGGTACAAACATGGGTCCGGGAAAAGGGCGGAAATTATATGCGCAGTCTTACAACGCCGGTATCACAAATGCCACCAGGGCAGGAAGGCCTACCAAATAACGCAGCCGGCACTGAAGAGGAAGAAGAAAAAGAAGACCAAGAAGAAGATCAAACCACGACCTTTGACGACGTAAAACAAGTATCTCTGTCTAAGCTTCCCAGGGTGATGGATTATTATTACAGTCTTGTTGACTTGTATTTGCCTGGTGATGATGATCCTTCCGTTCAAGGTCCTCCGGGCGGCATCATCACCCGTCTGAGGAGAGAGACCGAGGTGATTGTGCCTCATAAAGCCGAGTACAGTTATAGAGATTATGAAGCAGACGCGGAGAACTCTGATGGAACTGTTTAGATATAAATCTACAGTGGAAGCTCTAAGCTATAAACACTTCCGTACAAGTTCCAAGCCTTAATTATTCTGAGCCACTGCCCTCTCTTGCGTTGTTTCCCCGCTTTGGTACGAGTTCAATGGTCGAGTCTCTCGAAGTCGATGTAAGTTTGCCGGGATACCATACATAAAACGCCACCATGACCAAGAACATCAGCACAGCGTCAAACACAAATGTCGGCCATTCTTTCTGCATCAAATATCCATCTTTATCCATGATAAACTCCACCACGCGAAAGATGTTTCTGACAAGAATGAAAGCTGAGGTGACGTACAGCATGTTGAGGTATGACTCCCAGCGAACTTCAATAAGAGCATGCGAACGCCGTAAATGAGCTCGGAAGCGTCTGTGGAATACCACGCAGATAATTACAAAAGCAAGAAAGAGGATTATCTGGGCGATAAGACCGACAATGACGATGATCTTACCAATGTTTGCGAGCTTTTGGTTGGCCAATAAACCGCCGCCATTGCCTTGGATGTTGAACGTGATGAAATCTCCAATGACAAAAAGCCTGGTGGTTTTTCGAACGGTAATGAGAGAGAACTCTTCACCGCCGACGGCTCTGACGATGCGGGAGTATACCATATATAATGTCGCGGCGAAGAAGACTGGTGGGAGGAGGAGGAAGAGCGATTGCATGATGTAGATCGCCAGGGAGTTCGTGGCGTTGTATGCTAGGGTGCGGAAGACGTAACCGAGTACTTCGCCTGAGTACACATTAGTAAAGAGGCAAAGACGGGCGATGAGGTTTGGGGCTTACAGATACCACCGATGAAGAATGGGATCGTGAACCAGTGTTTGCCTCTATACATGCGGTGACCTTGGGCTAAGGTGATGAGAAGAAAAGCAACTGCGAATGCTATCGCGCCAGGGAGACTTGGAACATATTCCCAGAGATAGTAGTTGCCTTTGAAAGGTTTGAGTTGTGCCATGTTGACAGGCAGTTGGTCGTTCGGGACAATAAAGTGATGGGGGGTAAGCAACAGAATCGAATTCAAGGAAAAGAGCGATAATTTAGACACAACTTTATACGGGAGGCGAGAAGAAAAACTATTTAAATTTATATCTCCTTTCTATATCACTTATCCTACGGAGTAACAGAAAGCCTTTGAGCCCCCTTTGCTGACACGCGTGTTGCGTCTCCCAAATTAACCATTAAACATCCAAACCTCCAGGTTAGCAATCCTGCCTGCATCAAGACATAAGTGGGTCTCGGAGTAAAACACGCGTGTTAGCTAAGCAGCTTGCAAGGTTTAACAGCATGGCCTTACCCAACATAGCCTAGTCTAGAGCTTACGACAAGGGGAAGGAGCAGATCATGTCAAACTAAGGACTAGCGTCAAGGCCTGTGCTCACGTCTGGAGATCCTTCAACAATTGTTCTTCTGCATTTCAACATCTTCAAGCCTTTCTTCAACTTGTCATTATTGTTGTAGATTTCCTACTTGGTCGCTTTGATCTAAAATCAAAACTCACGTATTTATCGTCAAAATGCTTCGTCGTCGACATAAAAAGTCCAAGAAGGGTTGCGAGCAATGGTAAGTGCTGAAGCAACAAGTTTGTCCATGGGTTAACGTGGGTATCTTAGCAAGCGACGTCATGTCAAGGTACACAATACCATTCCAACTTCATGCTTGACTAACACGCGTGTTCAGTGCGATGAAGGCCGCCCAACCTGTCGTCTCTGCACCTTGACAGATCGAAAATGCAGCTTCTCATCGTTGGACCTACCATCTCCACCTTCAACATCAACCTCGCTTCCAAGCCCAGACCCCAACCATGCCTCAACGAGTGCATCCTCGCCCACACCCGACGGCATCGAAAACGTCGTCAACATGGAACACATGGAACTATTCGTCCATCTAATCACCGACCGAGACCTCTTCAGCCTCGGCGACACCGTCAAGGATTACAAGGCTACCTTTGATGTCTGTATCAAGAAAAGTATCGAGGCACCTTATCTACTACACCAAATGCTAGCATTCTCTGCACGGCATTTGGCTGTGATACATCCGGATCGCGCCACTCATTATCTCGAACAAGCAATAACTTTGCAAACAAGAGCTGTTTCTTTGTTCAACGCTACTAGAAGAGAAGTTGATTCATCAAATTGTGTTGCCATTCTTCTTTTTTCAATAACTCTGGGCCATCACCTACTAGCGGACGCATTAGCCTATCGCGGTTCAGATGGATTATATGGCTTCCTGGAGTGCTATACACACTGCGTGGATTTGAATCGAGGTATATACAACGTAGCTGCCTCCGCTTGGCCTTTACTCGTGGAGTCAGAGATCGAACCGGTCTTGTCTTGGAGTAGGAAGGCGTCAGCGAAGGAGCCAACAGGTAGCGAATGCGCACCGATTTGTCAACTCGTCGACGACTCCACGGCTCTTGACAATAAGGAAAAGAAAGTTTGTCACAGCGCAATTCAGTATCTTCAAGTCGGCTTTGACGCCATGTCTTCGGGAGAAGAGGAAGCTCGCTATCGTATGATATTTCAATGGACGATGTTGGCATCGCCAGAGTTCAGAACTTTGATATCTGAGAGGAAGCCTGAAGCTCTTATCTTGTTGAGTTATTATGCTTTGCTTTTGCATTATGGAAAGACGTTGTGGCAGGTTGGTAACGCGGGAGAGTATTTAATTGGTGTTATTCGGGATTATCTCGGGCCGGAGTGGCACTTTTGGTTGGAGTATCCGAGCAGAATCATACGGGAGACAGTCTGATATGGCCGATTTATTATGGCCGAGAAAACAAGGTGTTGGTGAATGTTGAGATATGGAACTTGTAGCACTGGTGATTGGTCTGCTCGGATTTTGTGGCCTCTTATTGGTCAGAGATTGGGGCACCCTCTTGAGACCCGTTCACGCTATGTTCGAGCGCGATCTAAAGCGTCCGAGATACCGTCAATTAATCCTTTTCGGGTTCGTATTTGCTTAACTCCGCGCTTTGTTGCATATAATTGTTTCCTTGGCGAGAGGCCCATGGCATATTTAAGGCACGGCATGCTCAGGATATCTGCCCGAAGCACAACTCAGCCACCAATATCAAGCATCAACTAATCAACGACTCAACATTTACATTATTCACTTCCACAATGTCTGGCCACAGAAACTACTCGTTTAACCCAGCTAAGGACATCCCTTCGCTCACCGGAAAAGTCATCCTCATCACTGGCGCCAACACCGGTCTGGGCAAAGCCACAGCCATTGAACTAGCCAAACACTCCCCAGCTCATATTTACATCACCGCCCGTGACCAAACCAAAGGCAATGTAGCGTTGGAGGAAGTCAAAAGCTCGGCCTCAGAAGGAACGAAGGTCTCCCTGCTCGAACTAGACCTTTCAAGCTTCGAAAGCATCAAGGCAGCTGCTAAAACCTTCCTTGAGCGGAAGGAAAGACTTGATGTTCTTTTGCTCAATGCTGGTATCATGGGTGCGCCGCCTGTTCTTACCAAGGATGGGTATGAGATGCACATGGGCACTAACCATCTTGGTCACGCTCTTCTCTTGAAGCTGCTTTCGCCCGTCCTGGACAAGACTTTTGGTGCACGAGTCGTCCACTTAACATCTGCCGGCTTCCGCCACGTTGGCTCCTCAGGCATCGAATTCTCAACCCTCCGTTCCACGACCAGTCCAACTCCCCTCCCGCTTCGCTACGCACAGAGTAAACTCGCGTGTCTTCTCTACGCGCGTGAAGCTGCCAAACGCTACACCTTCACTAACATCGCTATCAATCCCGGTGAAGTTAAGACGGAGCTGTTTTCACGGGAGGCTGGTGATGAGATGATGAAGCATCTGCAGGAGAATGTTGTCCCCAAAATGGCTGGACCTATTGAGGAGGGTGTCAAGAATCATCTTTGGGCTGCTACGGCGGAAGTTGAGAATGGGGAGTTTTATGAACCTGTTGGCGTGAAGGAGACGGTGGATGTTGATGACGAGACGGCGAAGAAGCTGTGGGAGTGGACGGAGGAACAGTTGCAGGATCAGTCTTTGTAAATCAAGCTTCTGCCACTGTTTTATCTTCTTGTAGCTAAACCCAAACTATTGCTCGGCCTTCTAAACAGGCCAATCCTCCAACATCTTCTTAAGACTCTCGAACCGAACAGGCTTCCTTAAACAAACATTCATCCCAAATCTATCAACCAGCCGCTGATTCTCCCTCTCAATCATACTAGCCACCATCCCCACGATGAAAGCCGGCTCCAGCCCATTCTCCTTCTCAAAGTCCCGTATCAAGAGGCTTGCTTCCATACCACCCATAACAGGCATCGAAATATCCATGAAAATCAACCTGCATTGTTCTGGGTGGGCTTTGTACACGTCCACGGCTTGTTGACCATTCCAGGCTATTTGGTACGTGTGTTGAAGATTGAGATTGTTCATGTGACGCACAAAGAGGCGTGCGTTTACGTTGTTGTCTTC